>JAJHSJ010000003.1:7648813-7704070 GCA_021015155.1 Magnolia officinalis
CATATGGGGTGAGTTTGGATTGACATATACGAGAAATTTCCAACTGTATGACCCATTTACTTGTAGCCCACTTCTTTTTAGCTTCAGAATACTCCCCAGACGTACGGACAACTTTTTTTTACATTACGAAAATGCTCCTGCTTTTCAAAAAAGCGATTTTCGAAAGCTGCGGTTCTCTATGGGCTACGGATTATACCGTAGCCATAACCGTCACTACACACACCAAAATCGTCATTTAGGAACGGTTTTAACCGTTTCTAAATGCTTCAGGAACGTTAAAAACCCGTTCCTAAATGAGGCGTCGCAGAAAAACAGGAACGGTTCAGAACCGTTTGGGTACCGTTTCAAATTTTAGTAACGGAATTTCAGGACGGGTTAAACCGTTCTGGTGCTAACGGTCATATTTCACGCACAATTTCAGAAACATTTTGAACACCTGCTAACGGTCAGATTTTAGGACGGAATTTTAGAAACAATTTAAAACCCTTTGTTCTTTTCTAGTACACATTTCAATACAAACATTTCATTTTGAGGGCTTTATAATCCAACAATTTTTTGTCGTCCTAGGAACCCCACTACAGCTACAATCCTTACTCTTTTGCAAACACAAGCTACATGCAAAGGCTCCTCCCGCTCTTCAATGGCTCAGCTGGCTGCTCGTACGAAGTGTTGCCTTTGCCTAGAAACTGTATGAAGTTTCAATTATCAGGTTCTCTTCTTCTGCTGCGAGAATGTGCCTCTCTTAAGATCAGGCCTCAGGTAATTTATCCACCTCGGTCTGCAGCTCTTTCCACACCTTTGCAGACCTGCAATTTTCCCATAGTTAAGAGAACTGTAATTCAACAAAACCCACTAGAAAATAAATCAAGAAAAATTCAAATCCAAATTCTGTAGATGATCCTAAATATAGATATGGTAGTGCAAATATGCCAATGGACTTGGTGTTCAGGTGTTATCAAAGTTGACAAAACTGCAGGAAGTGAATTACAGTTCTCTAAATAGCTAAAAAGATTAAAAACCATTGGGTACCAATGGGCAGCTGAACCATTGGGCACCCATGGGCAGCTGAACCTGATCTGGTTAATGCAAATAATACTCACTGTCCAAATTCAATAGCAGATGTCCATTAATTTGTGGTCAGTTATATCGATCACATATTCTGGGACTATGCCCTACCTACGCTGGGTCCCACTATTTGGACAGTAATTTGAGGTACATGTCACGTCAACAATTTTTATGTGCAAGTGTATGGAGTATCATACTTTGCCAGAGTAACAAATGAATCCACTTTCTTCCAACAGTAAAAGGAAGAAAAGAAAAGAAAGAAGATGCTTTCCTGATGGTATTATTATAGCAGAAAGGCTGAAAATCAACTAACCTGGCTGCTGCAGAAAGGGCCACCTCCAATGCCTATGGTGAGGATATGGAGGACAGAGGTTGCAGCTACAGCTATAGGTACAGGCACACATTCCAGAACGACTGCGAAACATCCAGCCTCCTGTAGAGCGACCGCCGTCTCCATAACCTGCAGGACCCAACAATCAGCAAGTCACGGGAAAAAAAAAACCTTGGAGGAAGAAGACAACCTTGAGGGCACTGGTGACATTTCATCCTTGAGGCTGGAACCCACCAGGACGCAAAAAAAATATCACTGTTTGTATGTCCCCAAAATGCAGAGAGCGCATCCCACCACCTGCGCTATGGCAGAGAACACTCAAAAATTCTGAAAAAAAAAAGTAATAGCAATATAGCATACCTGATAACAGGTTTGCCACATGAGAAAGCAAGTGGTTGAGAAGTTAAATAAAAGAAGGTGACTGCCACAATAGTGTGGTCCTCCAGCACCATGTTTGAAGAGAAGGAATGTTGACAATATGGATGTGGGCAACTTACTTGTAAACACGATATAAATTGGCAGTGAGCTATTGCTGCCATCTGATAAATCAACAGATATTTTGGAAAATCCTGAGAACATGAAACCTAACTTGAACTGTTGGGCAGCTGCCTACAATGCAAGGGAACTATAGGCAAATGGTGCAATAAAATTTTGAGGAGAAAATCTGTCAGAATGGCAAAAAGAGCCATTTGCAAAAAGACTCATCCTCAAAAACCCTACTATGTTGGCTCCAGAAACTCTGAGAATCAGATGGATTTCTTGGTTCCAGTTGGAAAGATTTCCCTGGATGACAAAATGAAAAATAAAAAACCTTTCAGCTAGAAATGATCAACCCTCTAAAGAACAGAAATTTGAAGAGGGCTATTTGCCTACAATCCATCGTATGTGAACTTGCAGTAAATGGGTGCACTGGTACCAGTGTGTCACGTGAATGACATCTGAGCCATGCAAAAGGCTGTCCCACTTGTCATGAGGACCACTAAGTACAATAATAATAATATAATAATAATAATAATAATAATAATAATAATAATAATAATAATAATAAATGACATTTTAAATCAGACATATCAACAGTCTGATTCAATGTGCAAGTGTAGCCCCAGATCACAGATTGCTCTGATTTTTGCACCAGGAGATCTTCATGGTAGGGCACACCTTTTGCACACCCAAATGTCATACACGTGACTGATTGGCCCTGTGCACCCATTGCATGTGCAAGTTCACAAGCATCTGAGTATTGTAGTTTCTATACGATTCATTAGAAGCTGCTATGGTCATAAGCAAATTAGAAGACTAAACAGTTTATGGAGAATGGTGAGTATATTTACACTACCAAAAAAAGGAGCAAAATCCGTACTATAGATCTTCCATCCACCATGGGCCCACCACAAAATCATCTGGATCACCAAAAGTGCTCCCCATATACAGTTTGTCAGACCAAGCAAATGTTCACATTGTTTATTTCTTTAAGAAGAATGTGCAACCTACCGTGGAAAGTACTACAGGATCAGAAAAATCAGGTTGTTGCCCCAGTGGCTTTGTGCAAACTCCTACGAGACCACTCATCGCATGCGCCGTGAGTGTATACTGAACCTGGACCAGTGACAACTTGTAGCTTATCTAACAGGTGGAGCCCACTCGAGAGTTTGAAAGGCCTGATTTTTGGCGTAGCACAACTACCCTACATACATGAACACCACTTCCATCAAATAAAGACAATTGACAAAAAGAAACAAGCAGCTAAATGTCACAAGTGAAATTTGAGCAATCCAATAGTTCATCCTCCAAGTTATTGTTCCTCTTAGAGAACAAAATGGTTAAAATCAAATGATTATAGAATGAATTAATCAAAATGATTAAACTACAAATATTATAGAATGAAATGTTTGTAATAGAAAATTAAATAGCAACACAAGACTAATCTCAGTAGCCTTCCTTATATCTCATCAAACATTTCATATCTAGAAAATAAACACAGTATAGAAAAATCTTAATTACATTACCTCATCAAAGAGAACCCTATGAGCATTCAAGTCATGATATAATGGTCGGCCTTTAGTACTACAATAATCTAATGCTTCTGCAATATAGAAAGCAACTCTTAAATGCATAGCCCATTCAATGGTTGGATTTTCCCCTGCAAAAAGAAGACAAGATGCACATAGCTAAGGAATTATGACTGAAGATCTTAGTTCATATTATTTGTAGTGTTGAAAAACCATCTATTTGTTTAAGACATTGAACTTGTCCTTGCATATGTCACAGAGTAGCTGAGTGTTAGATGCCAAGATTACTTGTAAGAATAGGATACATTAAGAAAAGCACTTCAATAGAAAATTACAGGAACATGAAAGGAACATCAGCATTCTTAGTTCATATTATTTTCGCCCCTGCTACACACTGATGGAGAACAAATCATAATATTGCCTACATGTACCATTTACTCTGATAATTAGACCAAAGATGTTAAAAAAATGAGTAAAAGACCCTAAACTCACATTTTTCCAGCAATGGTCAAAGAATATGAAAGCTGCACATCCCAGCTCCGCTAAGACCAACAAGATCACCAATATAGAATACTGGTAGGTTTAAGGAAACCATTTACTACTAAGAAACAAAATGAGTGATGTCAGGAAATTCCTTGTGGGCTTTTATTAGGGAGAGGGAGAGGGAGAGGGAGAGAGGGAAATAGGGAGAGTGAGAGAGAGAGAGATCGGGCGATCGACAGTGAGGGAGTGGGAGACAGATGGGCAGAGAGATCGAGAGGATTGAGAGGGTATTCATCCTTCTTGACTCTTGGCCTTAGGAGTAACAATAGAGCCTTCTTCTTTTCAGAAGAGGCAATAAGATCTGCATGAGAGGCATCATTTGCCTTCAAGGCCTTCTCAGGAGCAGCAACTGAAACCGCGAGAGCAGCATTGTTCATCACAAGGGCCTCCTTCTTAGATGTAAATTTCTTCTTTATCTTCTTTGAGGAATTCAAGGGCTTTCTTGGCTCACCCATCTTCTTAGGCTTCTTGCCTGATTATTTTACATCATCGCCAATCAACAAGGTTTTCCTACAATGGCCAATTCACTGCAGGACCACCCAACAAACAGCCTGGATCATGGATCAATGTCGAATAAACTAGTACTCTTGAGTTGAGGTTAGATTTAAAATTTTCAAATTTTCATTCAATTGCATCATTAAAAGAATGCTAACTTTAAATACAGGATTAGAAGTAAACATTTTATGGAATGAAATGAAATCTTACCTTCCACTGGCCTAACAATGCCTTATTTTTGCATGTAATATATACATGTATCTTCAGTACCTGCATGGGTCCCTACCATTGTTTCCTTGTATAATGTATAATAGGGGATATGTGCTGGCCCATCATAAGAACCTCGGTATAGCCATTGCTTCACTATATACTGTATAGATGGAGGATATGTGCTGGCCATCATAAGAGCCTGGGTATAGCCTTGAATTACATCAGCTCATCTCAGATTGAAGTCTCACATCTATTCCAATCCACTCGATAAATGCTACTGAAATGTAATCATGGCATTTTTCAAACTTTCAAAGCATATACAGCAAGGATTCTCCATTTTCTAAGTTCCCAACATGATTTCTTTGAATTAAAAAAGAGAGGCTGGATTGGTACCTTAGAAGTTTGGCCTACACCCATATCGTGTGGTCATCGATCCGGTAAGATTGGTTCGACTTGCATCGGTTTGCATTTTTGGTTCATTATACTGTGTTAATTTACTCTTGTCGTCATCATAACCACCATCACCATCCATTTTTTCAGAACTCGAAACACTTCTTTCCCAGTGATTCCAAAAGAAGACCACCAGACCTCCGAACATGACAATGCCCTCAATCATGCATACGACGAACAGAAGTCCTTGATACCACCAAGAAGATATATGAAATGGTTTTATGTAAAATGCATCCAAGAGGCCCAAAGAATAACAAACCCAAGTATTGATACAGTGAAGTAAGCTCCGGACCAGATATTGTTCCCGGTACCAACCAAACTGGACATGGGACATCCACTGGCCGCCGGAAAAGATGGACAATCCCTGCTCTTGTAAAGCATACCCTCTTCCTGAAATAAGAAAGGAGATTGTATTACAGTATCCATTTTGTAAATTACTTCAAAAGCGAGCTGATATTACACCCTCTCTTTTTGATACACACCCCTTTCTTTCTAATGTTTTGGTATTTGGAAAGAGTTTTTTGGTGCTATTCTAATAGCAGTAGTAGAAAAAAAAAGGGTTCATGTATAGAAAAAAATTAGGGTGTATGTCTCATTGCCCTTGTTGAAATGCATCTAAAGATGGACAGTCCACACCTACCATGGAGGCTCTGATTCTTGAGTGATGTAAGTTTGAATATCTAGATTCAAGCTATCGGAAAAAGATGGGCAGAGATGGATTCCGCATTGATAGTGGAAAGAAGAGAAAAATCTTTAGATTTCTTCATGGCCCAAACGATCAATACAAGTTTTGGCAGGCAGATCTTTTTCTCTCTAATCCTATGCAGGATGTCGCTCAAGATAGCTAAGAAAGGTGAAATTCCAATGCCGCCAGCTACCAAAATAAGGTACTCATACCTAAACAAATTCAAAATTATTCGACTTGAAAGGAACAAGACTGCAAGTTGAGTTTGAGTAAAACTGAATATTCACAATTCAATACATCCAAACATAGCCTAAATCTTAGAGAAACTGAAAGTGTTTCCATTACCTGATTGCTAACAATTGGAATCCCATTTTCTAGGATTATCTGTAGCCTCTTGGTATCCATTACGTGTACAAAGCCCCAATCACAAAATGAGCTAGATTCAGATAGGCATGCTATGGCTACAAACAGATGCATAAAACTCTTTTGATAAACTTGACCTTTTCTCTTCAGTTCTTTGGGGATCTTCCCATACTTTCCTGTGGAATTTGATGGAGTAAACACATTCACTATAACTAGGAATTGCCTGGATGTTTCACTTAAAACTCAATGATGAATATTAAACCTGCTTTCTGTGGGAGATTCTGTGGCACGTTTTAATGGATTGAAGGTCACTGGATCTGCATTTGTCCCTACAATATGCAATGGCAACTTAGAATATGGCTCGAGAAATAAGGCATCAAACTGATTTTTTCTTTTCTTTTCTTTTCTTTGAAAGGCAATGGAATTTTGTTGAAGGCACAGCGGAGGCAAGGAATCAATGCCAAAAATTACACTACAGAGAGCCAAAAACAATCAAAAGAGGCACAAGAAACTTCAATGAAGAATATCTTAATGCCCAAGGCCCACACATTTCTATCCAACGGATGGTCAAGACACAATGTGTACAGACTTCTATAATAAAATCACCCAAAATATCCTCCCATACAGACATCTACCTCTTCATCAATTTGTATTCTTCTAACATCTCTCTCTGAATGCATGGGATCAGTGGAAGAAGCTGAGAGGTTAGCTAAGCCCACATGTGTAGAGCATCTCCGTTACGTGCACAGACACATATGCCTATGTGGCACACTTGTATGAGATCCCCATCAGGTACACCACACTGGTTGGATCTTTTGGCTTAAAAATCAGGTTGATTTCATTCATGTGGTAGGCACAAGACATGCAAAACAAACAAATGCCTAAAACAAATTTTTCTAGCCACTGATTTGTTTTGTACACTTTATCCCACCTGAGGAGTCAAACGGCCTGATCTGCCGGCAAGGACACCCAAACAGTGTGGCCCACCTGACGGAAAGCTCTGATCTCGCACACGTGCCATATTGGCATGTATTCTATCCACAAAAGTGTAGAAAAGGCACCCATACAACACTTACATATAATCAACACCCAATGCAGGTAACAAAATTTCAAAATCCACTCTCTGAGTCAATTCTACAAACACATTGCAGACATAAATACTCCCAAAAACATAAAACAAGCAAACGAAGGACAGATCGAGGAAACATGGACAAGCAAGACCCAAAAAAGAAGAAATGATAGAAGAATTAGAACGAAAAATGCCAGAGAAAATACCAAAATTGCGCCCAACGATGCAATGCGAGGTGGCGCCATACTTCTTATCGAACTCCTCCTTGATGTACTCGGCAATGTCCTTCTCAACGCCGTGCTTCTCAATGGCCAGAAAGAATCCGATTTTCCCAGCAGAAAAGAAAAAATGTTAGGAAGGACAAGAAGGTAAAAAGATGAAAAGATGAAGGGAAAATGGGGAAGGAAGTGAACGGAGAGAGCGCAGTCGATGGTGTCTTTCTGCATGTCATCTTTCAGAGCTGCAATACACCCCATACAGAGCTGCTGCTGCTGCTTCTACAATTCTATGTGGGGGGACTGTCAGATTTAGAGTCGGACTGGGAGAGGGAGGGAGAGTGAGAGGGAGATCGAGAGAGAGAGAGAGAGAGAGAGAGAGAGAGAGAGAGAGAGAGTCGAGATCGGAAGAGGGAGAGGGAGATCGAGGGAGAAGGAGATCGAAGGAGAAGGAGATTGAGAGAGAGAGAGAGGGTTGAGATCGGGAGAGGGAGATCGAAAGAGAGGGAGATTAAGAGAGGGAGAGGGGAAGGAGATCGATAGAGGGTGAGGGAGACGAATACGAAATGAGGGTAGGGAGAGAGAGAGAGGGTCGAGATCGGAAGAGGGGGAGAGGGAGATCGAGGGAGAAGGAGATCGAAGGAGAAGGAGATCGAGAGAGAGAGAGGGTTGAG
Organism: Magnolia officinalis; assembly: GCA_021015155.1. Taxonomy (NCBI): domain Eukaryota; kingdom Viridiplantae; phylum Streptophyta; class Magnoliopsida; order Magnoliales; family Magnoliaceae; genus Magnolia; species Magnolia officinalis. Next base: position 7,656,923 of record JAJHSJ010000003.1, read on the forward strand.
ATCGGGAGAGGGAGATCGAAAGAGGGAGAGGGGGAAGGAGATCGATAGAGGGTGAGGGGACGAATACGAAATGAGGGTAGGGTTTTGGCGTAATGTAAGGGTGAAAATGGTTTGGTAGTCTGCGGCAGATCTAAAGTAATGTGACGCGTGGGCTTGTGGGGTCCACTGAGAGGGTTCTAATCGAATCCATTCCGTCCATATGTTTTACAATAAAACGATAGATCCAAATAATGAAAACTAAGAATATCCAACACTCGATTGGGACACATCAACAAAACAGTGGATAAAACAACAACAAATTGTAGTACGGTTTATAACCGTTTTGAACGAGAAAACGGCTTAGAACCGTTTCTGAACCAAAATCCCGAACGTTCCAGATTCGCGATTTTGGTGTAGTGCGTAGTAGGACACCAAGTCGGGGTCAGGCTGTTTTATGGATGAACAGCATGAATATAGTCACATACATCACAGTGGGCCCCACAGTCAGGTCCCACCCACCTTGGTGGATCCCAGATCTCACCTAATCCGCTCCCATTTCTAGAACACTGCTTAAACAAATCTCCACCTCGAGCTAAAGGGACCCAAAGGGATGAGAAATCCCAAGAGTTCCTTTTGCATGTGTCATTGGATGGGGCTCACCTGCATGTGTTGATCATTATTAATTAGATTTTTAATGTCATGGATCCCACTACACTGCTCAAACAACAAGTGTCCATTGATTTTATTTTTTGCAAAAAAAAAAAAAAAAAAAAAGCATTTAGAATTTGAGAGTAGATAAGCATTTTGATTAGCTATTGGTAATTCATCTTGTTATGATGATCATGACCATGGGTTTACACACAAGTTCTCCGGCAAATGATTGAATTGTGTTTGGATTTATAGGTGAATTCAATTGAGAACAATCATTTTAACCAAGAGGGAATGACAGGAAGTGGCCCTCAAATTGTAATTTTGCAAATCCAACTTGAAAATAACACAAGGGCTCATTTGACGTACGTAGTAGAATTTAAACACTGGAATTTAGTAGGTTTTGTAACATGGAAAATTAAATGGAATTTGTTAATCAAATATATGTGTTATATCCAATTCATTTAGTACATTTCACAGTCAATTCCCTTCACTTCACGGTTAATTCAATTCATTTTATGATCAATTCCCTTTACTTCATGGTCAATTCTGCGCATTTCACGGTCAATTCCCTTCATTTCGCAGTCAATTCTGCGCATTTCACGATCAATTCCCTTCATTTCGCAGTCAATTTTATGCATTTCACGGTCAATTCCGGCAATTCCCCTTCACTTCACGGTCAATTCCCTTCACTTCACAGTCAATTCTGTGCATTTCACGGTCAATTCCATTCACTTCATGGTCAATTCCATGCATTTCACTCCATTCACTCCCTTACACTCAACTACATGTCTGAACTCATCTATGCCATCCCTATTCTCTGAAATACACGTCCGAACTCATCTCTTCCATCCCTATTCCTTCTTTTAACCTATTTTCTTCATTAAATCTCTATCCTACTATCACATTACATATCTTCCATTTCCATTCTACTCAAGGCTACCTGCATTTGTTTTCTGAGAGGACATGAATGCATTGATAAACGTGAAATATTGTGGCATGGAATTGACCGTGAAGTGAAGGGAATTGACCATGAAATGTACGAAATTGACCGTGAAATGAATTGAATTGACCGTGAAGTGAAAGGAAATTGCTGGAATTGAACGTGACATGCATGAAATTGACCGTGAAATGAAGGGAATTGACCGTGAAATGCACGAAATTGACCGTGAAGTGAAGGGAATTGATCGTAAAATGAATTGAATTGACCGTGAAGTGAAGGGAATTGACCTTGAAATGCATGGAATTGACCGTGAAGTGAAGGAGAATCGTCGGGATTGACCGTGAAATGCATGGAATTGACCGTGAAGTGAAGGGAATTGACCATGAAATGAATCGAATTGACCAAGAAGTGAAGGGGAATCGCCAGATTTGACCATGAAATGCATGAAATTGACTGTGAAGTGAAGGGAATTCGTCGGAATTGATCGTGAAATGCATGGAATTGACCATGAAGTGAAGGGAATTGACCGTGAATTGAATTGAATTGATCGTGAAGTGAAGGGAATTGACCGTGAAATGCATGGAATTGACCGTGAAGTGAAGGGAATTGACCGTGAAGTGAAGCGAATTGACCGTGAAATGCACATAATTAACTTTGAAGTGAAGCGAATTGACCATGAAATGCATAGAATTGACCGTGAAGTGAAGGGAATTGACCGTGAAATGAAATGAATTGACCGTGAAGTGAAGAGGAATCGCTGGAATTGACCGTGAAATGCATGGAATTGACCGTGAAGTGAAAGGAATTCGCCGGAATTGACCGTGAAATGCATGGAATTGACCGTGAAATAAAGGGAATTGACCGTGAAGTAATTGAAATTGACAGCGAAATGAATGAAATTGGCCGTGAAGTTAATGAAATTCACCGCGAACTGATTGAAATTGACCGCGAAGTGAATGAAATGAATGAAATTGACCGGGAGGTGAATGAAACGGATTTTCGACCATCGACCTAATGGAATCTTAGAAAGTAACCAAGTTGGTTGGCTGGCTAAAGTAGCTTCTCCTACCCTAAAATCATATATGGCACGTCAAGTAACTAATTTTGGTTTAGAAGATATTCTTGTTAAATGAATAAAGAAATAAATGAAAAAAAAAAAGAGGAAATAAAATTTTTATATACTTATATATACATATTTATATAAATATGTATTAGAGAAAAATGTAGGTAGAATAAAGTTCTCCATGTAAAAAAATAAAAAAATAAAAAATTCATAGGCAATACGGTTATAGCTACGGTTATAATCTGTAACTATAAGTTCCCATCCTGGTTGACCGGTCTCAACCCAGTCGACCTCAACTCGCTGGCTTTTTTTTTTTTTTTTTTTTTTTTTTTCCGTTGTTGTAATCCCCACTGCTTTTTGTGGGTCCCATTATGAGGTATATGTTGTATCCAAATTGTTCATCTTTTTGGCGAACTCGTATTAAGGCTGGGGATGAAAAATAAGACAAATCTAGCTATCAAGTGGACCACACTGTAAAAGGCAGTAGGGGATTGAACGTCTACCATTGAAACCCTTCTAGGGGTCATAGAACCTTTGGATCAATGTGAAATGTGTTTATCCTCTTCATCCAGGTCTTTGTGATCTTATGTATAGATTGGATGGAAAATAAATATTATGGTGGGCCCTACGAAAATTAAGATTCCTGTTGCTATTTGTGGTGTGGTCCAGTTGATCTTTGGATATGATTATTTTTTTTCCAATAATGCTCTGAAATGATCTCGAAATATGGATGAACGGTGTGGATATAATAAATACATCGTTATGGGGCCATGTCGAGGAGTGTGAGCGCTGTCTTCGCAAACCAACTATTCGGCTTCAGGAAGGTATTTTGGTCCCGTGAAAGTAATTTGGTCCCGTGAAAAGTCGTCCGTACATATCGGGAGTATTCTTGGAAGCTAAAAAAATTACAGAAGTGGGCTTAAACAGGTAAATGTGCCATAAATGGGTCGTACAGTTGGCAATTTCTCGACAGATACAGATATCGTTTTGTCACCTAGCGCGGCACACCCACGGATGTTGGGCGAAAGAACTTTAAAATTGAATAGACAATCTTGCATCCGTATACTCTTCCTAAATCCAATCATAGGATTCAGATTTGACAGTGATCCAAATCTAAGTAAACCACGAACTAAGAAATAACTGTGATTGAACGCATATCGTTAAAAGCTACCTAGAGCTAATGTAATGTTTATTTGCCATCCAACATGTTGATTAGGTTAACAGACTGGTAAACATAAATATAAACTAATCTATATGACCTAAGGGCCTGTTTGGCCGGGTGCATTGGAAGGGATTGACTGGTATTAGGGTGGATGGCATGAATTTCAAGGTAATGATGGTGTTGTTAGTGGATTGTCTTAAGATTATGGGATTGTTATAACCCGGGATTGCTATATCAAGTTTGTTTGTCAGGCCGGCCAATCCCAGTATTAAACCTTCCCATCCCTTTCAATCTGTCGAACCAAACACACGTCCCAAGCAAATTTGAACGGATTAGGGTGGATTGGATGAGATTTAAAGGTAATGATGGTGTTGCCAGTGGATTGTCTTAAGATCCATGGGATTGCTAAGGATCAGATCACCCAGTCTGTTTGGCACACCCAGCCAATCCCCAAATTTAACTTCCAATCCCTTCCATTCCGCCCGGCCAAATGGTCCTAATAATCAAGTTGGATGGCAAATAAACATTAAGGTGGGCCATTAGAAGCTTTTAATGGTGGGTGTTCAATCACCACTGTTTCCTACTAGTTGGTTCACCTGAGATTTAGATTTATCTTATCTTTTGGATGATGTACTAAGCGAGTTGCCTAATTGGATAGACGGTGTGGGATAAGATGGATATATCATGGTGGGCCATAAAGCTTTTCCAGCACCGACTAGTCTAAGCTACGGATTGAGTAAGACTCAAAACTTACAGATGAGGAGATGATGGTAATTAACCATCCGTTTCTGCCTTTGGAAGTGTCCTACTTACTATTTAACTATAAACCTCATTTGATAGCTATGAGACGGTTAAGATGGCTTGATTACTGTGGTTGTGTCCTACTTACTATTTAACTATATATATGGGCCTCTCTCATAATGTCTCCCTCAATTTTATGGTTGGATAACCGAACATGAGTGCCACAAAATAAATTGATGGTTTGGATCACTTTATTATTGTTATGCTTTTTAATCAGCGGAGTAACCTGGCACTCACATGTTACACTGTGCAAAATTTCTGCATGATTGAAGAATATTATCACGTGGGTCGTACCATTTGGATGCCTTTTTCAAATCATGCTATTGGTACATGTACAATTTGGACGGAAGCGGATTGGCTGGTTTACCACACACCAGCTATATATGTGGTGCATTGATGTGGGCAAGTTCTGTGGGTCCCATCATGAGGTATGTGTTATATTCAAACTGTTCATCCATTTTGCAGGCTCATCTTCAGGCTTGAACCAAACAATAAGACAGATATAAAGATCAAGTGGACTACACTGCAAAAAGAAGTGGGGGATTGAACGTCTACCATTTAAACCCGTTTGGGGGTTATAGAAGTTTCAGATTAATATGAAATTTGTTTTTCCTCTTCATCCATGTATTTTTGACCTTATTAACATATTGGATAGACAATGAACGTTATTGTGGGCCATATGAGTTTTTTAATGGTGAAAATCATTATCCTTGCTGCTATTTTTGGTGTGGTCCATTTGAGATATGGATATGATTCATTTTTTGTCTAATGCTCTAAAATGATCTCTAAAAATGGATGAAAGGTGTGGATATAATAAATATATCATTGTGGGGCCCATGTAACTTTGATCTCCTTTGAACCGTTCGTACAACTCGGAGCTCGAAGAGCATCAGGGCTCGTCTTCGCACCACATGTATCTACACCAGCTATGTAGCTGGTGTGTGGTACACCAGCCAATCCGCTTCCAATTTAGACAGTTAAGATGAATTAACAATGACCGACATTCATTAATGTGCAATGGTCATTCGACATGTGGCCAAATAATCCCAAGGATATGAATTGATTGGATCTCGCACATGTATGAAGGGGAATCGCTGGAATTGACCGTGAAATGCATGGAATTGATCGTGAAGTGAAAGGAATTCACTGAAATTGACCGTGAAATGCATGGAATTGACCATGAAATAAAGGAAATTGACTGTGAAGTAATTGAAATTGATTGCGAAATGAATGAAATTGATCGCGAAGTTAATGAAATTCACCGCGAACTGATTGAAATTGACCGCGAAGTGAATGAAATGAATGAAATTGACCTCGAAGTGAATGAAATGAATTTTCGACCATCGACTTGATGGAATCTTGGAAAGTAACCAAGTTGGTTGGCTAACTAAAGAAGCTTATCCTACCCTAAAATCACATATGACACGTCAAGTAACTAATTTTGGTTTATAAGATATTCTTGTTAAATGAATAAAAAAATAAATGAAAAAAGAAAAAGAGGAAACCAAATTTTTATATACTCATATATACATATTTATATAAATATGTATTAGAGAAAAATGTAGGTAGAATGAAGTTCTCCATGTAAAAAAATAAAAAATTCATAGGCACTAGGGTTATAATCCGTAACTATAGGTTCCCAACCTGGTTGACCGGTCTCAACCCAGTCAACCTCAACTCGCTCGTTTTTTATTTATTTATTTATTTATTTATTTTTGTGTAATCCCCATTGCTTTTTGTAGGTCCCATTATGAGGTATATGTTATATCCAAACTGTTCATCTATTTGGCGAACTCATATTAAGGCTGGGACGAAAAATAAGACAAATCTAGCTATCAAGTGGACCACACTGTAAAAGGCAGTGGGGGATTGAATGTCTACCATTGAAACCCTTCTAGGGGTCATAGAAGTTTTGGATCAATGTGAAATTTGTTTTTCCTCTTCATCCAGGTCTTTGTGACCTTATGTATAGATTGGATGGAAAATAAATATTATGGTGGGCCTTACGAAAATCAAGTTTCCTGTTGCCATTTGTGGTGTGGTCCAGTTGATCTTTGGATATGATTTTTTTTTTCAATAATGCTCTGAAATGATCTCAAAATATGGATGAACGGTGTGGATATAATAAATACATCGTTATGGGGCCATGTCGAGGAGTGTGAGCGCTGTCCTCGCAAACCAACCATTCGGCTTCGGAAAGGTATTTTGGTCCAGTGAAAAAGTCGTCCGTACATACGGGGAGTACTCCTGGAAGCTATAAAAAAAAATACAGAAGTGGGCTTAAACTGGTAAATGTGTCATAAATGAGTCGTACAGTTGGCAAATTCTCGACAGATACTGATCGTTTTGTCACCTAGCGCGGCACACCCACCGACGTTGGGCGAAAGAACTTTAAAATTGAATAGACAGTCTTGCATCCGTATACTCTTCCTAAATCCAATCATAGGATTAGGATTCGACTGTGATCCAAATCTAAGTAAACCACGCCATGAAAAATAACTGTGATTGAACGCTTACCGTTAAAAGCTACCTACAGCGAATGAAATGTTTATTTGCCATCCAACCTGTTGATTTGGTTAAACAGACTGGATGAAGGGAAAACATAAATATAAACTAATATATATGACCTAAGGGCCCGTTTGTCCAGGTGGATAGGAAGGGATTGAATGGTATTTGAGTGGATGGCATGAACTTCAAGGTAATGATGGTGTTGTCAGTGGCTTGTCTTAAGATCCATGGGATTGTTATAAACCGGGAATGCTAGTAGGCCGGCCAATTTCGGTATTAAACCTTACCATTTCTTTCAATACCTCCAACCGAACACATCCCAGGCAAATTTGAACAGATTAAGATTAGGGTGGATTGGATGAGATTTAAAGGTAATGATGGTATTGTCAATGGATTGTCCTATAATCCATGGGATTGTTGTATCAGGATCAGATCACCTAGTCTATTTGGCACGCCCAGCCAATCCCAAGATTTAACTTCCAATCCCTTCCAATACTATTCAATCCCTTCCAATCCGCCCAGCCATACGGGCCTAATAATCAAGTTGGATGGCAAATAAACATTACGGTGGGCCATTAGAAGCTTTTAATGGTGGGTGTTCAATCACCACTGTTTCCTGCTAGTTGGTTCACATGAGATGTAGATTTATCTTATCTTTTGGATGATGTCCTAAGTGAGTTGGCAAATTGGATAGACAGTGTGGGATAAGATGGATATATCATGGTGGGCCATAAAGCTTTTCCAGCACCGACTAGTCTAAGCTACGGATTGAGTAAGACTCAAAACTTACAGATGAGGAGATGATGGTAACCATCCGTTTCTGCCTTTGGAACTGTCCTACTTACTATTTAACTATAAACCTCATTTGATAGCTATGAGACGGTTAAGATGGCTTGATTACTGTGATTTTATATATATGGGCCCCTCTCATAATGTCTCCCTCAATTTTATGGTTGGATAACCGAACATGAGTGCCACAAAATAAATTGATGGTTTGGATCACTTTATTATTGTTATGCTTTTTAATCAGCGGAGTAACCTGGCACTTACGTGTTACACTGCAAAATTTTGATTGAAGAATATTATCACGTGGGTCGTACCATTTGGATGCCTTTTTCAAATCAGGCTCGTCTCATCATGCTAGTGGTACATGTACAATTTAGACGGAAGCAGATTGGCTGGTGTGCCACACACCAGCTATATATGTGGTGCATTGATGTCGGCAAGTTCTGTGGGTCCCATCATGAGGTATGTGTTATATCCAAACTGTCCATCCATTTTGCGGGCTCATCTTAAGGCTTGAACCAAAAAATAAGACAAATATAAAGATCAAGTGGACTACACTGCAAAAAGAAGTGGGGGATTGAACGTCTACCATTTAAACCCGTCTGGGGGTCATAAAAGTTTCAGATTAATATGAATTTTGTTTTTCCTCTTCATCCATGTATTTTTGACCTTATTAACATATTGGATAGACAATGAACGTTATTGTGGGCCATGTGAGTTTTTTAATGGTGAAAATCATTATCCTTGCTGCTATTTTTGGTGTGGTCCATTTGAGATTTGGATATGATTCATTTTTTGTCTAATGCTCTAAAATGATCTCTAAAAATGGATGAAAGGTGTGGATATAATAAATATATCATTGTGGGGCCCATGTAAATTTGATCTCCTTTGAACCGTTCGTACAACTCGGAGCTTGAAGAGCGTCAGCGCTCGTCTTCGCACCACACGTATCTACACCAGCTATATAGTTGGTGTGTGGTACACCAGCCAATCCGCTTCCAATTTGGACGGTTAAGATGAATTAACAATGACCGACATTCATTAATGTGCAATGGTCATTCGACTTGTGGCCAAATAATCCCAAGGATATGAATTGATTGGATCTCGCACATGTATGAAGGGGAATCGCTGGAATTGACTGTGAAGTAAAAGGAATTCACCGAAATTGACTGTGAAATGCATGGAATTGACCATGAAATAAAGGGAATTGACCATGAAGTAATTGAAATTGACTGCGAAATGAATGAAATTCACCGTGAAATTAATGAAATTCACCGCGAACTGATTGAAATTGACCGTGAAGTAAATGAAATGAATGAAATTGACCTCGAAGTGAATGAAATGAATTTTCGACCATCGACTTGATGGAATCTTGGAAAGTAACCAAGTTGGTTGGCGGGCTAAAGTAGCTTCTCCTACCCTAAAATCACATATGGCACGTCAAGTAACTAATTTTGGTTTAGAAGATATTCTTGTTAAATGAATAAAGAAATAAATGAAAAAAGAAAAAGAGGAAACCAAATTTTTATATACTCATATATACATATTTATATAAATATGTATTAGAGAAAAATGTAGGTAGAATAAAGTTCTCCATGTAAAAAAATAGAAAATTCATAGGCACTACGGTTATAATCCGTAACTATAGGTTCCCAACCTGGTTGACCGGTCTCAACCTAGTCGACCTCAACTCGCTGGCTTTTTATTTTTTATTTTTTCGTTGTTGTAATCCCCACTGCTTTTTGTGGGTCCCATTATGAGGTATATGTTATGTCCAAACTGTTCATCTATTTGGCGAACTCATATTAAGGTTGGGACGAAAAATAAGACAAATCTAGCTATCAAGTGGACCACACTGTAAAAGGCAGTGGGGGATTGAATGTCTACCATTGAAACCCTTCTAGGGGTCATAGAAGTTTTGGATCAATGTGAAATTTGTTTTTCCTCTTCATCCAGGTCTTTGTGACCTTATGTATAGATTGGATGGAAAATAAATATTATAGTGGGCCTTACGAAAATCAAGTTTCCTGTTGCTATTTGTGGTGTGGTCCAGTTGATCTTTGGATATGATTTTTTTTTTTTCAATAATACTCTGAAATGATCTCGAAATATGGATGAACGGTGTGGATATAATAAATACATCGTTATGGAGCCATGTCGAGGAGTGTCAGCGCTGTCTTCGCAAACCAACCATTCGGCTTGGGGAAGGTATTTTGGTCCCGTGAAAAGTCGTCCATACATATGGGGAGTACTCTTGGAAGCTAAAAAATACGGAAGGGGGCTTACACAGGTAAATGTGCCATAAATGGGTCGTACAGTTGGCAGTTTCTCGACAGATACAGATCGTTTTGTCACCTAGCGCGGCACACGCACCGACGTTGGGCGAAAGAACTTTAAAATTGAATAGACAATCTTGCATCCGTATACTCTTCCTAAATCCAATCATAGGATTCGGATTCGACAGTGATCCAAATCTAAGTAAACCACGCCATAAGAAATAACTGTGATTGAACGCATACCGTTGAAAGCTACCTAGAGCGAATGTAATGTTTATTTGCCATCCAACCTGTTGATCAGGTTAAACAGACTGGATGAAGGGAAAACATAAATATAAACTAATATATATTTGGGTGGATGAAGGGAAAACATAAATATAAACTAATATAAACGGACTGGATGAAGGGATTGAATGGTATTTGGGTGGATGACATGAATTTCAAGGTAATGATGGTGTTGTCAGTGGATTGTCTTAAGATCCATGAGATTGCTATAAGCGGGATTGTTATATCGAGTCTGTTTGGCAGGCCCAACCAATCTTGGTATTAAACCTTTCCATCCCTTCCAATCCCTCGAACCAAACACACGCTGGATGAAGGGATTGAATGGTATTTGGGTGGATGGCATGAATTTGAACGGATTAGGGTGGATTGGATGAGATTTAAAGGTAATGATGGTGTTGTCAATGGATTGTCTTAAGATCCATGGGATTGCTATATCCCAGGATCAGATCACCCAGTCTGTTTGACACGCCCAGCCAATCCCGGGATTTAACTTCCAATCCCTTCCAATACCATTCAATCCCTTCCATTCCGCCGGGCCAAACGGGCCCTAATAATCAACCATTATGGTGGACCATTAGAAGCTTTTAATGGTGGGTGTTCAATCACCACTATTTCCTACTAGTTGGTTCACCTGAGATTTAGATTTATCTTATCTTTTGGATGATGTCCTAAGCGAGTTGGCTAATTGGATAGAAGGTGTGGGATAAGATGGATATATCATGGTGGGCCATAAAGCTTTTCCAGCACCGACTAGTCTAAGCTACGGATTGAGTAAGACTCAAAACTTACAGATGAGGAGATGATGGTAACCATCCGTTTCTGCCTTTGGAACTGTCCTACTTACTATTTAACTATAAACCTCATTTGATAGCTATGCGACGGTTAGGATGGCTTGATTACTGTGATTTTATATATATGGGCCCCTCTCATAATGTCTCCCTCAATTTTATGGTTGGATAACCGAACATGAGTGCCACAAAATAAATTGATGGTTTGGATCACTTTATTATTGTTATGCTTTTTAATCAGCGGAGTAACCTGGCACTCACGTGTTACACGGTGCAAAATTTCTGCATGTTTGAAGAATATTATCACGTGGGTCGTACCATTTGGATGCCTTTTTCAAATCAGGCTCGTCTCATCATGCTAGTGGTACATGTACAATTTGGACGGAAGCGGATTGGCTTTTGTACCACACACCAGCTATATATCTGGTGCATTGATGTCGGCAAGTTCTTTGGGTCCCATCATGAGGTATGTGTTATATCCAAACCGTCCATCCATTTTACGGGTTCATCTTAGTTCTTGAGCCGAAAAATAAGACAGCTATAAAGATCAAGTGGACCACACTGCAAAAAAACATTTAAACCCATTTGGGGTTACAGAAGTTTCAAATTAATATGAAATTTGTTTTCCCTCTTCATCCATGTATTTTTGACATTATTAACATATTGGAGGGACAATGAACGTTATTGTGGGCCCAATGAGTTTTTTAATGGTGAAAATCATTATCCTCGCTGCTATTTTTGGTGCGGTCCATTTGAGATTTGGATATGATTCATTTTTTGTCTAATACTCTAAAATGATCTCTAAAAATGGATGAAAGGTGTGGATATAATAAATATATCATTGTGGGGCCCATGTAACTTTGATCTCCTTTGAACCGTTCGTACAACTCGGAGCTCGAAGAGCAGTTGGCGCTCGTCTTCGTACCACACGTATCTACACCAGCTATATAGCTGGTGTGTGGTACACTAGCCATTCGGCTTCCAATTTGGACGGTTAAGATGAATTAACAATGACCGACATTCATTAATGTGCAATGGTCATTCGACATGTGGCCAAATAATCCCAAGGATATGAATTGATTGGATCTCGCACATGTATGAAATTTACACGTACAACGCCGCTGTGTGACTGGTAAGTACGAAAATTAAAATATTAAATGAATGCACACGTTAAATTTCCAAGTGAGATTTTTGGGATAGTCCCACCCATGGTGGGACCCGTCAAACGAATACTTGGATGGAGGTGCTCGTGCATGGACAGTCTGTTAGGCCGGTGGAATATAATGCTCCACATTAAAAAAAATGGACGGTTGGATCACAACTAAGAGTTCAAGTTGAACTTAATAGTGTGGCCCACCTGATTCATTGACGAACTCATAACAATAATAGACCATTTCTTATTAGCTCGTTTTCAGTGTCTCGACTCACTATGGCAAGCATCTCTCCCACATGCAGAGATGGTCTAGGTCCCATGGTAAGTCAGCTTTGATCCAAAACTCCATCTTCAAGGACCATCATGAGCTTTGATTCTTGGTGTTGAATGTGAACCATTGTAACCTTTAGCACTGGTTTTCTAGTGGTCATTTGGAACATTGTATTTGAATGTATTTGTGGAGATTTGAGAGGATTTTGGGGATATCATCAGATATTAGCATTGTGTATTTGTGTACCCAGGGATATATAGACTTGGAAGTAATTGAAATACACAGTTTTAAAGTATTTTGAAATCTTATACTTTTTATATGATTTGAGTGCAAGGGGAGTGAAATACCTTTTTTTGCTCTTTTTTAGAGGAAGGAAAGTTGCACGTATAAGGTATCCTGTGCTACTATCTCATAGTATGTTGAGCTGAGCATAGAGTCGAGTCGAGTCTGGAAATAGGCCCGAGCCGAATTGGATCCAACTTGATACCGAGTTCAGCATGCTTGACTCGATCTGAGTCTAGTCTAGCCTGGACTGATCCAAATCTTAAGTGGGCCTCACCATAGGAAACAACAGTGACTGATCATTAAAAACTTCTTGTGGGCTACAATAATTTTGGATCAAGCTGATATTTGTTTTTTTCCTTTCATACATATCTAAGTAACCTTATCAACAAGTTAATTGAGAAATAAACATTACTGTAGTCCCCAATAAATAGTGTTCAATCACCACTATTTCCCATGGTATGGTCCACTTAAGGATTTGATTTGCTTCATTTTTGAGCTCATGCCCTAAACTAAGCTAGAAAAATAGATGGATGGTGTGGATATACAATACATGCATCAACATGGCCCCCATGGTTAGGGCTAGAGGCCACGCCACTTAATTTCGCACGGACATTATATAATAAGGGAAATCTTTAAAAAAAAAAAAAAAAAGTCATGACCTGATAGATTCCCAATACGGTAGAGCCATTTATGAATGGCAGAAGCAAGGACGCAGATTTACAGAAAAGTCTTGGCAGTATCTTCCTCGAAGCCAGGTAGGCCCGCCGCATTATTTGTGAGAAATTCACCCTCTCCATACCTTTTATCCGTTTCTCCCGGTAATGATAAGGACATGGTCCTAAAAAAAACAAAATCAAGTGGGTCACATGACGGGAAAGAGTGTGTAGGGAAATGCCCGTGATTAAAACCTGTTTGTCCTCAATGATGTTTATATGCTATCCATACCCTTTATAAGGCTAGGTCATTCCTATTAATTATCATGAACTGAAAAACACAAAAATATTAGCCTCATCCAAAGTTTCCATGGCTACACATGTTTCAAGGGTGGACATTCAATCCTCACTGTTTTTTATCATGTGCCCACTTAAGTTTTGGATTTGCCTCATTTTTTAGCCACATGTCCTAACAGTATCCGGAGAATTGGAGGATGGGGTATATTAATTCTCACAAACATCATGATGGGCCCCACCTAGCTTCCTGTCACGGGAAGTTCTTGAGAAAGTCTTTTCCAAAAAATTAAATTTACATTCCAAAAGCAGTCGGTAACCAATCAAATGGCACCGTCCATTTTGTTGACCCTAGTGTAGACAGAAGTTTCTTGGGAAAGTCTTTTCCAAGAAGTTTACATTCCAAAAGCAATCGGTAACCAATCAAATGGCACCGTCCATTTTGTTGACCCTACTGTAGACAGAAGTTTCTTGGGAAAGTCTTTTCCAGAAGTTTACATTCCAAAAGCAATCGGTAACCAATCAAATGGCACCGTCCATTTTGTTGACCCTACTGTAGACAGAAGTTTCTTGGGAAAGTCTTTTCCAAGAAGTTTACATTCCAAAAGCAATCGGTAACCAATCAAATGGCACCGTCCATTTTGTTGACCCTAGTGTAGACAGAAGTTTCTTGGGAAAGTCTTTTCCAAGAAGTTTACATTCCAAAAGCAATCGGTAACCAATCAAATGGCACCGTCCATTTTGTTGACCCTACTGTAGACAGAAGTTTCTTGGGAAAGTCTTTTCCAGAAGTTTACATTCCAAAAGCAATCGGTAACCAATCAAATGGCACCGTCCATTTTGTTGACCCTACTGTAGACAGAAGTTTCTTGGGAAAGTCTTTTCCAGAAGTTTACATTCCAAAAGCAATCGGTAACCAATCAAATGGCACCGTCCATTTTGTTGACCCTACTGTAGACAAAAGTTTCTTGGGAAAGTCTTTTCCAGAAGTTTACATTCCAAAAGCAATCGGTAACCAATCAAATGGCACCGTCCATTTTGTTGACCCTACCGTAGACAGGAAGGCAGCAGAATATGCCAAGATTGTGTTATTCAAGTCTTTTGATCAATGTATTAGTGGAAAGTTTGCGCTCTAGTCTAATAAATTATATTTTTATTCATTAATGTTTAATTTATTATTCGCTATTGGCATGTATACATGAAAGACTTGAGGTCTTTATATCATTGGCCGGGGGGTGTTTGGCGCATGGAATTAGATAGTATATATTAAATAAGATGGAATTTAAATGCACTTATCGGTGAATTGTCTCTTAAAACAAGTCGTAGAGGATAGTAAAGCAAAATTTTGGTAGAATTCCTCATTAAGAAAAAAAATAAATCAACTTGATGTCCATTTTCTACAGTGGACATTTGTATACACATTACTCAAGATACATGCATGTCTATCATAGTTTGGATATGGTTGAGGTCTTTATATCCTTAGCCATTGTTTGTTTGATCGGCAGGTCGATCGCCGAGGATAGTAAAGCAAAATTTTGGTAGAATTCCTCTCATTAAAATAAGTAAATCAATCGGAACATCCATTTTCTATAGTGGACATTTGTATACACATTGTTCAAGTAATAAAGTAAAATAAATAAATCAATCTGACATCCATTTTCTACAGTGGACATTTGTATACACATTGGTCAAGTAATAAAGTAAGACAAATTTAATCTAAAATATATTAAAAACTTAACATGTCAAAATTTTCGTAGACTTAAAAAATTATCATAATTTATAGACAAAGTTAGAATAGCTTATTTAATTTAGGGCTGCTATGTATAAAGTGGCTGTTGGATGTATAGTGAGCCTCAACTATTAGACATTGTCCCACACATATAGGTACATGCATATGCACATGTGTAGAAGTCAAAAAATATATGTATTTTTTGTGTGTGCTTTTAGCTTTAAGGTATTATATATGTACATTTTTTTATACACACACCCACACCCACACACTTAAGCTGTAGTGGGATTTCACCACTTATGGGTACTCAACCCTTGAGCTGGTGTTGAAACACTCTTATAAGTCTACCATAGGGGCAAGAGTAAGGACCACCTAACTCAAACCCTTGACTTGGTGTTGAAACTCTTGTGAGTCTACCATTGGGGACAAGAGTAAGGACTGTACAAATGTTAAGAACTTGAGAGGGCCATGGGTTTTAATGGACATTTTATGTATATCCTGGTGAGTTGAGTGATTCATCAAATTTCTTGTGAGAAATTAAAATTCTCAACAAAGAATCTATATCCCTTAGGGCCCGTTTGGACGGGTGGATTGGAAAGGATTGGATGGTATTGGAAGGGATTGGAAGTTAAATCCCGGCATTGGCCGGGCGTGCCAAACAGTATAGGTGATTTGATCCCGGGATATAGCAATCCCATGGATCTTAAGACAATCCACATGACAACACCATCATTACCTTCAAATCCCATCCAATCCACCCTAATCTGTTCAAATTTGTCTGGGACATGTTTGGTTCAAAGGATTGGAAGGGATGGGAAGGTTTAATCCCGGGATTGGCCGGGTGTGCCAAACAGACTCGATATAGCAATCCAGGGATATAGCAATCCCATGGATCTTAAGACAATCCACTGACAACACCATCATTACCTTGAAATCCATGTCATCCACCCTAATACCATTCAATCCCTTCCAATCCACCCGTCCAAACGGGCCCTTACGGCCTGTTTGGCCGAGCGGATTAAGAGGGATTAAGAGGGATGAGATGGTAAAATCCCGAGATATGCCAAACGAGCCAAACAGACTGATGAACTTGTCCCGGGATATAGCAAACCCGTGGATCTTAAACCAATCCACTAACATCACCATCATTACCTTAAAATTGATCACGTCCCTCCTAATCCCGTTCAATCGTGCCTGGGGCGTGTTTGGTTGGACGGATTGGAAGGGATTGGAAAGTAAAATCCCGGGATATGCTGGGTGTGCCAAACAGACTCGATGAACTTGTCCCGGGATATAGCAATCCCATGGATCTTAAACCATTCCACTGACACCACCATCATTACCTTAAAATCCATCCCATCCCTCCTAATCCCATGGGATCTGTCCAGCCAAACAGGCCCTTAGAGTTTACTCCTATGTTAGAGATCATAATAATTGACTAACATGAGTTATCAAACTTGTTTCATAAAGCGTTTTGATTAAACAATTGATTCACAAAATGATCACATACATTATTTTGTAAACTTAATACTTTTGATTTATTTTGGTTAATTAATCACAACCATGGGATATGATGGGCCTTAATACAATAAACACTTAAGGTGGTACATAGAAGAATATGAGTATAATAATATGTGATGGGGCTGCATGTAGATAGTATCTATATGATATATAAGAGGAAATTAATGTGTATAGTGTGACAAAGCTTATGTATGCACAACTGAACTGTGTATAAGAGAAAACATTCATACGTGGCTTGGCATTTGTAAGGTTTGATTTGGTAAAAACCTTATTAAATTAGCAAATACATTGTGAAAGTTACTTTTTAAAGAGATTCATTTATTATTAGGAAAGTTAGGTTAAAATAAACTACAAGTTTATAAATATTAATTGTGATTAATCTTGTATGCCTTGCTGAATTTCATGCCCTAAATTTTTTTTAGGGCATAAAGTAAAAACCCTAAGCTCGATAGTAACGGTGATCATAAACGAATGGAGAAAAGCATTGAGCAAATCATCTCCCAACTACCTTCCAAGTGCATTTTTCTATTCAAGTTAATACACATATACTTAAAAGTAGATCATATTTTCTTCTACTATGTATAAACACCTTCATGTATATCAAAGTTATGGTAGCAAATAAAAATTATCAACTATCAAACCTTCATCACGATTAAGAACAGAAAGATAATGTTTGGATCTTTTAATCGGTGTGGTTTTCAAACACAAGCCACCTAACAAAAAGGGGCAAGAGACCTTCTAACCGACTAGATATATTTTATTAATTAGAGTGAAATAATCTCAAATGGCTAGTCGAATTTTAATGATCAATAGAGTACCAATCACAAAAGCATGTTTGAAAGTTGTTAGGTCGAGTATGTACTTGACCTTAACTTACCTTCAACAATGGTAGGTGATCTAATCAAATCGCACCACATCCCAACATTATTGCAGCATGCAGTGTTAGAGTCACCCCCAATCAAATGGGCTAAATTGCAGCTAAAATTAGTTTCAAACCTTTCCAGTTGAAAGTTATTTTTGCAAAAGCCCATATGGCATGCATTGATTGGTGTTTGCCTTATTGGACCAAATCATTTCGATTAACTAATTAGTATTTAGCTGTACTACGAAGATATTAGTTTGTCACCTAGTAGGTAAAAGAAGTTGAAATTTGAGAAGATTGAATGGAAAATCTTGCATCCATGCATGTGGACTCTTTGTAAATTAGACCATATTCACGTTATATATTTATAGTGGGTGTAAGGACACGGGGATGTTAGGTAACTAAGGTAAGAGAAGTTGATATTTGAGAAGGTTGAATAGACAATCTTGCATCCATGCAATGTGAAGTCTTGGTAAATTGCACAATTGCTTTTATATTTATGATAGGTTAAGTACGCGTCCCATCTACGGACTAATTCAATAGTAACCCTTCTAGTACCTAACATGTAGTGCTGAAATAATTTTTTAAGCCCTCATCATGTGTTTTATCTATACCATCCATCCATTATTCCATATCATTTTACGCCATGAGCCGAAAAATGAGGCAGATTCAAATCTCAGTTCAACCACAACATAGGAAATCATGGTGATTGAACGCTCACCATTAAAAGCTTTCAGGGCCCATTCGTGGTGCAGCCCTTAGCGTAGGGTCCACCTTGATGTATATAATCTATATCCACACCGTCCATCAGTTTTGCTAAGGTATGAGTCCAAAATTAAACAAATCCGAGGTGTACTGTACCATAGGAAACAATAGTAATTGATTATTAAAGAGCCATAAAAGTTTTAGATCAAATTGACATTTGTCTTTTACTTTTATTTATGTTAGTGTGGCATTGTCAATAAGTTGGATGGCAAATAAACAATATGACAAGTTGACATTCGTTGGGTTTTTTTTTTTTTCCATCCAAGTTTGTGTGATGTTATTAATAGGTTGAATGGAAAATAAATAATATGAAAACATCATAGTAGACACTGGGAAGCTATTAATGGTAAGGTGTTCAATCAACATTGTTTCCTATAAGATGGTCCCGTTAGGGTTTGGATCTTTGTCATTTTCAAGCCCATATCCTAAAATGATATGGTAGAACCGAGCATATGTATATAAAATACATACATCAACATAGGCTCAACAATAAGGGTTGCACCATGAAACAAGGCCACACCTAATCGGTTCTTCTTTTCAAATCTTACATTTGTGCAAAATGTCATTTTTTTTTTTTTTTGGCTCCTTTTAAAGGCTAGAGAGTTATACATATAACAAAGTGTCCTACACTACTAACCCATGGCATACATGGCACACTGATGATACCTAAAACAATCCAAATATGGGCCGCAACACTAAAACAATGTTAATAGAATGATGCATATCCAAATGTTGGGGTTAAAAGCATGATGAGCTACTAGTTTATGATCCTTACATTTATGGCCAATCCCAAGCTCAAACTTTTCTCAATTTTGACCAAAGTATATATTTTATCAGGTTTATTGCAATCATTATATCAAATATCACACACTTACACATACTAATTTGGAATATTAAAGCTAACTTGGTTAATCAAATTCAAGCATGATAAATTACAATGCATTCCAAATATAAGACTGAGGACTATTGGCTACCCACCGCCACCATATGCATTGTTCATCAGAATTTTTATTTTTTAAAAAAAAAAAAAAACAAAAAAAAAACAGTTTATAAAGATTAGTCCCTTCAAGCTTAAAATATAAAAAAGAGAGAACATGAGAAATAAAGATTAAGGCAGTAACGAGTAAAAAATAAGCCCAATTCAAAACTCAAGTGTGTTGATTGTTGATTTGGAGAGTGGCCCAAAAATCTGAATGATAAGATTGTTGATTTGATGGTCCCTACTTGTGGACAAGGGATTCCCAAAATTCTCCTCATTGAAACAATCCTGACTTTTCTACCATTGACCTCAAATGGACATATAAAGAATGCTACATCTGTCGGCATTAATGGGAGAAATAAAAAGAATCAATGAATGGTCTATTTTAATCATGAGCCATCAAATTAATGGTCCCAATAATCTAGCCGTGGGGTCCGCTTATGAAAATTTAAGATGGGACAGTATTAGGCATTTGGTTACTCATCTGCTTGGTTCACATCTGTTTGGTATGTTGATTGGGACATAACCATCAACATGAATACATGATGTTGGGACAGTATTGTCTTTTTCTTGTGTAATTATCTGGCATATAATACAAGTAGATTACATACCCCACTCTTCCTCTCATATAATAAACCAAGGGCTTTAAAATTGTTCTTAAAATTCCATCCTAAAATCTGTCCGTTGGCAACATTAATAGGCATTCTAAAATTGTGCTTGAAATGTGACCGTTGGCACCAGAACGGTTTAAAACCGTTCCAAAAATTTCGTTTCCAAAAATTGAGACGGTACCCAAAACGGTTTTGAACCGTTCCTGTTTTTCTGCGACGCCTCATTTAGCAACGGTTTGAAACCGTTCCTGAAGCATTTAGGAACGGTTTTAAACCGTTCCTAAATGACGATTTTAGTGTAGTGAGGTCAAGAGGCGTGGATTGCTAAATCCAATTGGCTAGTGTCACTACTCTGTGGGCTCCAACTTGATGTATGTGTCTCATCCACTGATATAGAGCGGGTCGCGGATAGTTTCATGGCCAAGAGGATCAGAAAAGGCCCGGTCGATGACAGAAGTGATCCGGACCGTCGGACTTTAGATCAGGAGTATCTCGCAATCCAGAATGAGTTACCTGACGTAAAATATATGATTTTGGGGTAGAACTAGCTCCTTTAGCCAACCAACCCTGCTATTCCGGGTTGCGATGCCCCGAATTGCGAGAAACCCCTGGATCGATGGTCGTTTCCTTGTTTTAATTTCGTTTTTACTATAAATAGTAAGTTTTAGTTTGATTATAATTATTCATTCATCGGGCTTTAGGAGTTGCGCCCAACGTGAAAAGAGTTTAGAATAATTAGGAGAACGGTTTCGTGAAGCCAAATAGGACACTTACTATTTTTGGCCGAAAACCTTGCGCACTAGTAGACATCACGACCGTCTATAAATAGTAAGTTTACTATTTATAGTAAGTCGCGATTTCTAGGAGTTTTGAGTTGTATTTTGATTCTGATTTATTTCCCATTGCTTGGTACCCCTATTTAAAGGGTTGTGAACTCGTTTTTAGTCATCGATTAATTAATTTCGAATTTCTTAGAATTTATTTCTATTTTCTGCTTTCTTTCCTCGTGGATTCGAGAAGTCTCTGTGAGGAGTCCAGAGAAGCTCCGTGGATTCGGAGTAGTTATCCTCATCACGTTTATCCCTGCGTCAATTGGTATCAAAGCGAGGATTTCCCTCGGGTCGATGGCAAACAATGAAGGTATGAATCAAAATCCTATAGACGGTGATCCAGGGATTCGTTATCTTTCGGAAAGAATGAAAGCTTTCCACCGGGTGAGTCAGTTGACCATACAAGGGCTGCAGGTAACCCTCGACAGTTTTGTGGATGCGCTACTTCCACCCCGAGCCCTAGGCGGTACTCCACCTATGGTTGCTCCAACACGCAGGGTGGCTCCACCACCCGTGGTTGCTGTACGACACAATCCTGATTTTCGTAGAGCACTACCAGTGCAAACCGTAGGGCTACACTAGATGATTCAAGTTCTAGCGACGAGGACCTTAATGAGGGTTTTTTCCGACAACCAATCCATGGAGGCGATCATCTAGATCGTACTGAAAGAGACTATCGAGGTAAGACTGAACTTCCTAGTTTTAATGATTTATTACATATAGAAGATTTCCTCGATTGGCTAGCCGAAGTAGAGAGATATTTTGATTATATGGACGTGTCAGATCATAAAAGGGTAAAATTGGTAGCGTTTAAGTTAAAATCTAGTGCTTTTGCATGGTGGGAACAATTACAACTCTCACGAGCCAGCCAGAACAAGGCGCTCATCTCATCATGGCCATGGATGAGACGTCTTCTTCGATCACGATTTCTCCCCAGTGATTATGAGCAGATATTATTCAAGCAATACCAAAATTACCGACAAAGAAATTGAACCATCACAGATTACACTGAAGAATTCCAGCGGTTGGCTACACGAAACGATCTGTCAGAATCTGAGTCACAAAAGGTGGCACGATTTATAGGTGGGTTGCGACCGACAATTCAGGACCGAGTTCAGATGTACCCAGTCGGGACCGTGGATAAAGAGTTCAATTGGCAGGTAGGGCAGAAACACAACTTCCAAGAGTTCCCGCTCGTCCCTATCCTCGACCCCCCATGACGGGTCCCACGTAGGATCCAATACTGGCACGAGGAAAAGATCCAGTAGGAGAACGTCCTAAACCTCTTACAACTGCAAACCGTGATATGGGGAGCGGCTCATCAAGACCTCAACGTGCAGCACCCACAACAGCGGGCCCGAGTAGGATTCCAAATCTTTATGCTCGACCAAGGTCGAACAATTGTTACTGTTGTGGCCAGCCAGGCCACTTATCAAACACCTGTCCTCAACGTCCCGCAGCACACTTGACTATAAACGAAGGGGGCACTGAAGATGAGGCCGCAGAAGAAGACCATGGCTATGATAAACATGAACAAACCACTAAAGAAATAGCAGGTGCCGATGAAGTGATGGGCGAGGATCGTGGCGAATTTCTAGTTGTGAGGCGATTACTGTATACCCCACGAAAGGAATTACATCCACAACGACATAATATATTTCGTACTCGGTGCACTGTCAACGGAAAGGTCTGTGATGTGATCATAAACAGTGGTAGTAGTGAGAACATCATCTCAAGAGTGATGATGGCCAAGTTGTGGCTACCAACGACGAAACATCCTTCCCCGTACTCAATTGGTTGGATAAAAAAGGTGAATGAAACTAAGGTAACTGAACAATGCACCATCTCATTTTTAATTGGTAAAAATTATAAGGATCAGATACTTTGTGACGTGGTCAACATGGAAGCTTGCCATATGCTACTCGATCGACCCTAGCAGTCGGACCGTGATGCGACCCATCGGGGATGAGACAATGGCTACGTATTCGTCAAGGATAATCAAAAAATAATTATTGCCCCTATGATACCAGAGAACCACCCTGAAGCCTCTAAAGTGGAGGGGAGTTCCCTCTTGACCATTCGAAATTTCATGGAGGAATCCAAGGAAACCGGCGAGGTGTACGCCGTAGTGGTGAAGGGCGAGGAAGAGGAACCCTCAAACATCTCTTCAAGTTTAAGACTGTTGCTAAACGAATTCAAAGAAGTCTGGCCTGAGGATTTACCTGATAGATTGCCCCCCATGAGGGACATCCAATATCACATAGACCTCGTCCCTAGGGTTAGCCTGCCCAACCGCCCTTATTATCGGATGAGTCCGAAGGAGTGCGAGATACTTCAGGGACAAGTGGAGAAATTGATCCGTAAGGGTCTCTTAAGAGAGAGCATGAACCCATGTGTCGTATCAGCATTATTAATGCCAAAAAAAGATGGAAGCTAGCGCATGTGTGTCGACAGCCGGGCAATTAACAAAATTACCATCAAATATCGGTTCCCAATACCACGGTTGGATGACATGCTCGATATGCTAGAAGGGGCCAAGGTGTTCTCTAAACTAGATCTAAGGAGCGGGTACCATCAGATTCGCATTCAAGACCAAAGAAGGGTTATATGAGTGGTTGGTCATGTCCTTCGGCCTATCGAACGCACCAAGTACTTTTATGCATTTGATGAATCAAGTTCTAAAACCATTCACTGGCCGATTTGTGGTAGTATATTTTGATGACATATTGATATATAGTCAGGATGAGGCGGAGCACAGGAAACATCTCAGGCAGGTGTTGCAGGTCCTACAAATTAACAAGTTGTACCTCAACTTGAAGAAGTGTAGTTTTTTTAACCGACAGCCTGTTGTTTCTAGGATTTGTTATAACGTCTATAGGCATTCGTGTGAAAGATGAAAATGTGCGAGCTATTAGGGAATGACCAATCCCGACAAACATTCATGAAGTGAGGAGTTTTCACGGGTTGATGACTTTTTATCGTCGATTTGTGCGAGATTTTAGCACCATAGTCGCGTCTATAACAGATTGCATGAAAAAAGGACTGTTCCAGTGGACCAATAAATCTGACAAGAGCTTTCATGATATCAAGCATCGTTTGTCTATAACACTGATCTTGATGCTTCCTAATTTCGACGAATTGTTTGAGGTTGAGTGCAACGCTTCATACGTCGGAATTGGGAGAGTATTATCACAGGAAGGCAGGCCGGTAGCCTTCTATAGCGAGAAGCTCAGCGAAGCCCGAAAGAAGTGGTCGACTTATGAGCTTGAGTTGTACGCAGTTGTTCAGGCGCTGCGACATTGGCGGCACTATCTGATTCAAAGAGAGTTTGTTATGTACACTGACCATCAAGCATTAAAGTTTATTAATAGTCAGACTAACGTGAATCGTGTGCATGCTAGATGGGTTGCGTTTTTACAAGAATTCACGTTCGTTCTGAAGCACAAGTCAGGGCAGCAGAACAGGGTGATTGATGCACTTAGCCGTCGTGCATCACTACTTATTACGATGAGCAACAAGGTAGTCGGTTTCGACTGTCTCAAGGATCTGTATGCAGAGGATGAGGACTTCAAAGATTCTTGGGTGAAGTGCTAAGAAGGTCACCCCAGTGACCTTCATATACAGGACGGTTTTCTTTTCAAAAGGAATCGATTGTGCATCCCCCAAAGTTCTCTAAGGGAGCAGATTATTTAAGAACTACATGGAGGTGGCCTTGGTAGACACCTTGGGCGAGACAAGACTCGAGCTCTTGTGGAAGAGCGGTATTATTGGCCGCAATTTGTACGTGATGTGGGAAAAGCTGTACAACATTGTCATGTTTGTCAGACCTCCAAGGGGCAATCTCAGAATACAAGCCTCTACACCCCGTTACCTGTGCCTGACGGTCCTTGGGAGGATTTATCAATGGACTTCGTGCTTGGTCTCCCACGAACACACACGGTATGGATTCGGTGTTCGTGGTGGAAGATCGTTTCTCCAAGATGGCACACTTTATCCCATGCAAGAAGATCCTCGATGCGACACACGTGGCGAATCTATTCTTCAAAGAGGTCGTATGGCTACATGAGGTCCCCAAGACCATTACTTCTGATCATGACACGAAGTTCATTAGCCACTTTTGGCGGACTTTGTGGACTCAATTCGATACACGACTTCAATTCAGCAGTGCTTACCACCCACAGACTGATGGGCAGACCGAAGTTGTGAATTGCACGTTGGGAAACCTCCTTCGCTGTATTTCAGGAGAAAAACCGAAGCAGTGGGATTTGGCCCTGTCTCAAGCAGAGTTTGCATTCAACAACATGGTGAACCGCTCGACAGGAAAATCACCATTCCAGATTATCTATGGACGAGTATCTCGCCACACGCTTGACTTGGTCCCTCTGCCCAAGCAACCAGGCACGAGCATTGCAGCAGAACATATGACAGACAAGATCATGGGCATCCATGCGGAAGTGTAGATCAAACTACATGTCTCGAACGAGAAGTACAAGGAACAAGCGGACAAGCACCGGGACAAAAAGTGTTCGAGGTGGGCGACTGCGTTATGGTTCATCTGCGCAAAGAGAGATTTCCGACCGGGACGTACAACAAGTTGAAAAATAAGAAGATTGAACCCGTCCCAATCATTTGAAAGATCAATGACAACGCTTATATTGTTGATCTTCTAGATGACATGACGATCTCATGGACTTTCAACGTCGCGGACCTGACCTAGTATCATGAACCAGCGCAGGATGAGAACTCGAGGACGAGTTCTTTTAAAGTGGAGGGGACTGATGTAGAGCGGGTCGCGGACAGTTTCATGGCCAAGATGGATCAGAAAAGGCCCGGTCGACGACAGAAGTGATCCGGACCGTCGGACCTTAAATCAGGAGTATCTCGCAATCCGGAATGAGTTACCTGACGTAAAATATATGATTTTGGGGTAGAACGAGCTACTTTAGCCAACCAACCCTACTATGCAGGGTTGCGACCCCCGGAATTGCGAGAAACCCCTGGATCGACGGTCGTTTCCCTGTTTTAATTTCGTTTATACTATAAATAGTAAGTTTTAGTTTAATTATAACTCTTCATCCGTCGGGCTTTAGGAGTTGCGCCCAACATGAAAAGAGCTTCGAATAATTAGGAGAACGGTTTGGTGAAGCCAAATAGGACAGTTACTATTTTTGGCCGAAAACCTTGCGCACTAGTAGACATCACGACCGTCTATAAATAGTGAGTCGCGATTTCTAGGAGTTTTAGTTGTAGTTTGATTCTGATTTTTTCCCTTCGCTTGGTACCTCTATTTAAAGGGTTGTGAACTAGTTTTTAGTCATCAATTAATCAATTTCGAATTTCTTAGAATTTATTTCTATTTTCTGCTTTCTTTCCTCGTGAATTCGAGAAGTCTGAGAAACTTCGTGGATTCGGAGTAGTTATCCTCATCAGGTTCATCCCTCCGTCATCCACATGGCTAATGGTCCATCCATTTTTCCACATAATTTTATTTTATGAACCGAAAAGTGAAGTAGATCAAAATCTCAAGTGGGCCACACAACATTGATTAAACTCACGTCATTAAAAACTTCATAGGGCTGTAAAAGTTTTGGATCAAGCCAATATTATTTCTTTTTACCTTCATCCGGGTCTATATGACCTAATCTACAGGTTGGATGTCAAATAAACATTACAGTGGGGCCTAGGAGGTTTTAATGGTAGACATTCAATCACTATTGTTTTCCCATGGTGTGGTCCACCTGATTTTTTGATCTGCCTCATATATAGGATAAAGTATTAAAATGGTGTGTAAAAATGGATGGATGGTGTGGATAAAACACATAGATCATGGTGGGGCCTACAGAACACCGACCACTAGCCAAACCGCGCCCACCCATTACACAAATAAGCTAGAGAGTGTTTGATTGCTCAATTGAAATGGATTACATTTTCCTCAATTCAATGAAGTGGAAATGACCACATTTGGATCACCATGCTACATTCGCATGTGATGGAGTGGCCCACAAATTACATTTACGGCTGTTTCAAGCTCAACTAGAAACTCATCCAAATGCAATTAGTGTTTCCATTTTTCATTGTTAATTGAAATAGTGCCACAGCCACTTTGGTTGATTTCCATTGTTAGATTGAATCAATGTATATTGTGATTAGATTCAATTGAGAATCCAAACGCATCATATATCTATACTTAGAATGTCTGATTAAGGAATGGTGGAGGCCCATCTGAGATGGAGGCCACTAGATGGACGGTTGGGATTAGGGAAAGGCATGCCCCATGAGTATATAGATGTTTCCTTATCAGCTCATGTGAACCCATCCCTGAAATTCTCGAATCGAGAAAGAGAAAAACTGAATACTCCAAAAAGAAAAGCGGTCGAATTGACTACTGTTCTCACAAAGTCAAGAACGTTTGTTTGACAGGTGGGGCCCACTCGTACGGCTTCCGAATAAGCGCGTCCGTCATCGACGGTGATAGAATTTGGCTGGGAGC
This sequence comes from Magnolia officinalis, assembly GCA_021015155.1. Lineage (NCBI taxonomy): Eukaryota > Viridiplantae > Streptophyta > Magnoliopsida > Magnoliales > Magnoliaceae > Magnolia > Magnolia officinalis. The sequence goes on from JAJHSJ010000003.1 coordinate 7,684,605, forward strand.
GGATTAGGTGTGACCCCGGGCACAGAGGCATGGGGCTGTGGGGCCCATATAGATGTCTGTGACAAATCTACTCCGTCCATCTGTTTTTTAAGACTACAGTAGTACAGGATTCTAAAAATCAGACAGATCCAAAACTCATGTGAGCTATAGTACACGAAACAGTGGGGATTGAACGCTTGGTGGTGACAGAAGTTTTGTATCAGGATTATATTTGTTTCTAGAGTTTATCTGAGTGGTGATGATTCCATGAACGGTTTAGATGGCATAGAAAACATCATTGTCAGCTCCAGGAAGGTTTCAATGGTGAAAGTTGTTGTTCCCACTGTTTGTTGGTGTGGCCCACCTGAGTTTTGGAACTACCTTATTTTTAGAATCCTGTTTTATTGTGGTATTTTAAAAGATATGGACGGAGTGGATTTATGACTGACATATCAGTGGACCCCACTCAGCTTTATGACTGACATATCAGTGGACCCCACTCAGCCCCGGGCACAGAGATGTATCTGTGCCCGCCCGGGATCACTGGCAATCCGCTCCCAATTTGGCTTTATCCAGCAAGTGACAGGTGGGGCCGCCAAAAATTCCCCCACCGAAGGATCCCGACCATCCATTGACCGAGGATTAGAGGATCCTCAGAGTCTGTGCAAGTTGAGTAACTCAATGGTCAGGCCTTTCATCAGATGGGACCCACAGTGGATGGAGGATTCCCCAAAATTTGTCTTGAAAGATCTTAACCCTTATATTCAACTCAAGCTGTTAAGATATCATACTGATTCTACTCCATTTATCTGGTTTCATCAGATTTTGTCCAAACAGTATCCAAACACACCAAAAACTAGCACTTAGAATAATCTGATTGAGATGACTTGGATATTTGTAACATGGCCCTCCCTCATTAAAAGCTACTAAATGAATGGTTAGGATCAACAATCATGGCCACCCAAATGTATAATAAAACTTTTTATCCACACTGTTCATTCTTTTTCTTAACTCAGTTTAGGGCATGAGAACGGTTAGAATTGAACACCCACCATTGAAAACTTTTTAAGGGTGACGAAAGTTTTAGATCCTAATAATATGTGTTTTCCCTTCACTCAGGTTTGCCTGTTTGTCAAACCTTATGAACACGTACATGATAATTAAATAAATATCATTGTAGGCCCTAGGAAGGTTTCAATGGCTGACATCCACTGTTTCCCATGGTGTGGTCCACTTGAGCTTTGGATGAGCTCAATTTTACTTTTTCATCATAGATCCATGTGGTGCCTTTTCATTAATAACATGATCCACACCTATCATTAAAGGTCACTTGTTTGTGCGATCATGATTTGTTGACAACATCAATGTGGCTCCACCATGCATTGCTCCAAACACTAGAAAACCCACAACACCGTTCGATGTGTGCATTTCGTGGGCATTCATCCATGCCCACACTCGTGTCAAACACAAACACGTGCCTACCAGCTGAGCATGAAAAAACCAATGCGACTAGCTGCGCGTGGGGCCTACCGCAATCTATTCGTGCCATCCAATCCATCCAGGCCCTTCATCAGTGAGAATTTTTGTAATGGGACCTAAAATGGATGGAGGATTCCCACTAATCACCATGATGGTTCATTTTAACTGCCACACGAATAGACATGTGATAAGAAAAATACAACAAAGATCCAAATCAAGTGTAGAAAAAGACGGGATGAACAATTTCAAAAGGGGGGATTGTCCTTTATTTGTACATTTTTTTAAGTAGTTTTCAAGATAGCTTTCCTCTAATTCAAGATATCTGTTTAGATTAGATGGTTCCCAAGGGCTGTCCCATCCACATTGTAATCCGTCCTCAGTTTTTATGACTAACACCAAGTCGTCGCTTTGTACAAGTACAATTGTTGAGGGCATTGCTGATGGGATTTTTTGTCCCGTGCTTGATCGGTCGTGAGTCTTGCTCGACCAATCGTTGGAGTCGAGCCGTGACTCTACTCAAAGTCTAGCGACGTTGGGCTATTTTTTTCCGGGGTGTTCGACCAGTCGTGGGAGGTGCTCGACCAGTCGTGGGTGGTGCTCGACCGGTCGTGGACTCGGTACGACCAGTCGAGGTTACGCAGATTCGTTCCGCGATTTTGCGCGGATTTCGTTTCGCAAGTCCTTTCGCAACTGGGATGCGGAAAAGAGTTTCCTAAACTAAAAATAGGAGGTACCTACGGTTTTCTAGGTAATGCAAGAGGGTTTCCTAAAGCTTTACAAGAGTTTGCTAAAGGGTTTAGGGCTATCAAAGGTGTGAGAGAGAAAATGAAGGAGAGAGAGGAAGCTTGTGGAAGGGAGGTTATGCTCATACAGGAGATCTATTGTGCTCTTGATATCTCAGCGCTTCTACGTCCTCGTAATCAGTGAGATCTCTCCGTTTTCTTTGTTTATCTTATTGTTTATCCACTCCTGCGTAAAGTGAAGAAGGTTGTAACGTTCTACTTCATAGTAGATTGTTGATCTGGACGAGGTCCCGTGGTTTTTACCTCTTTGAGGGTTTTCCACGTAAAAATCTCTTGGGTGCTGTGTTTATGCTTTGATTTGTTTTATTGCATTATTATTCCATAATGCTGGTTTGTTTTGGGAGGCTAGATCTTAAGGTTATTGTGTAAGGCACCCAACAAAGTGGTATCAGAGCTAAGTTCATTGAACAGGTATGATCGATTTTGAATTATGGAAGGTGACTCATCAAGGATGATCAGCCTCAATGGTTCTAACTGGACATATGGAAGGCTAAGATGAAAGACTTGCTTTATTGTAAGGACCTATATTCTTCAATTTTAGGCATATCAGCAAAATCCAATGATATGTCTAATGATGATTGGAAGAAGATGGACCGGAAGGCGGTGGGGTTTATTAGACAATGGTTGGATGATTCTGTGTTCCACCATGTGTCTACGGAAACCTCAGCCGCTAGCCTATAGCTGAAATTAGAAGGGTTGTATGAGAGGAAGACAGCCAGTAATAAGATTTTTCTGATAAGGCGACTTGTGAATATCAAGTTCAAGGATGGTGGTTCTGTGACCAAGCACATGAATGAGGTCAGTAATATAGTGAACAAACTCTCCTCTATGAAGATGGTCCTGGATGATGAATTGCAGGATTTGCTATTGCTTAGTTCATTGCCTGACAATTGGGAGACATTGGTGGTGTCTCTAAGTAACTGCGCGCCAGACGGAAAGATTTCCATGGAACAGGTAACCATTGTCTCTTCAATGAGGAGATAAGGAGGAAGTCTCAGGGGTCTACTCAGCAAGAGGCCCTCGTAACACAGGAACGAGGGAGAGGAAAGAACGGGAAGGGCGGAAAGGCTAGAGATAAATCAAAAGGCAAGTCAAGTACCAGGAAAGATGTTGAATACTGAAATTGTGGCAAGAAGGGCTACTACAAGCATGAGTGTCGTAAGGCTAAGAACGACAAGAAAGGAAAAGGAAAGGAAAGGAAAGATTAATCAGATTCCATTACGGTCGCTTCAGATGACGACGTTGTTGTTATTTTTTTTTGCAGATCATGATGTATGTCTCACGGCTACGAGTTAGGACACCGACCGGCTGATAGACTCGGGAGCCTCTTTTCATGCGACTCCACCCAGGGACTTCTTCACAAGCTACAAGTCAGGTGACTATGAGACCATGAAGATGAGAAATTCTGGCGTATCGAAAATCGTGGGAGTCAGTGATATTTGTGTGAAGACTGATGTAGGCTGCACATTGGTTCTCAAGGATGTGAGGTATATCCCAGACCTTTGCCTCAACTTGATGTCGACGGGAAGGTTGGATGATGATGGCTACGAAAGTCGATTTGCTAGTGGGTAATGGAAGCTCATCAAGGGTTCATTGATCGTGGCCAGAGGAAATAAGTGTTGTACCCTTTACAAGGCAAGTGTCAGTATGTGCAAGGGTGGGTTGAACGCAACGAAATATTCAGCTATTGACATGTGGCACAGGCGTCTAAGCGACATGAGTGAAAAAGGGTTTTAGTTACTAACGAGGAAGTGGCTTCTTCCAGACGTGATAGGTACACCTCTCAAAACCTGTCTTGATTGTTTATCAGGGAAACAACATAGAGTTTCATTTATTAAATCTGCTTCTCATGTTAATAAAGTGCATGTATTAGATTTAGTTTATTCTAATGTTTGTGGTCCTATGAGGACAAAAACCTTGGGTGGGGCATTGTACTGACAATAGTGGTGAATACATCGGCATGAACAGACGGTTCCCAAAACCCTCCAGCAAAATGGTGTAGTTGAGTGAATGAATCGTACCATTTTAGAGAGAATTAGATGCATGTTATCCCATGCGAAATTGCCGATGACGTTCTGGGGAGAAACAATGCACACAGCAGTGTATTTGATAAACAGGTCTCCATCAGCCCTATTGAATGGAGAAGTACCTGAGAAGGTGTGGACTGGACATGATTCATCGTACAGTCATCTCAGGGTGTTTGGATGCAGGGCATCCGTTCACGTACAAAAGGATGAGAGATCCAAGCTTGATATGAAGATCAAGCAGTGTGTGTTCTTGGGGTACAGTAATGAAAAATTCAGTTACAGATTGTGGAATCCGACCAAGAGGAAGCTCGTCAAGAGCAGAGATGTGATTTTCTTTGAAGATCAGTTTATAGAAGACATTGGTAAGCCAGAGAATAACCAACCTAGTTCAGGTGAGCTAGAGGACATGAATCTGGTTATTCCTCCCTTGGTGCCTGATGATGGGGGAGTACAGCAAGGTGCAGAGGACAAGAGAGTTCCTTCAGAAGATGGACCAGGAGAGCAGCCCCCACTTGATCCACCTGTTGAGCCACGGGTGAGGAGGTCATCTACGGACAGACAGCAGTCCAAGAGGTACTCGCCGCATGAGTACATTATGCTGACTGATGGGGGAGAGCCAAATGACTATTCTGAGGCCCTAGTCGACGAGCATAAGGAGGAGTGGTTGAAAGCTATGCAAGAGGAGATAGAATCCTTGCATAAGAACCACACTTATGATATGGTGAAACTGCCTAAGGGCAAGAAAGCTTTGAACAACAAGTGGGTGTTCAGAAAGAAGGTTGAGCAGAAGAATTCATAGACGATGTTCACGGCCAGACTTGTGGTGAAAGGGTTTGGTTAGAGGAAATGCATAGACTTCGAGAAGATATTCTCACCAGTGGTGAAGATGACATCCATATCGGTGTTGCTTGGGTTGGCGGCTAGCATGGATCTGGAGATAGAGCAGTTACATGTTAAAACTGTCTTCCTCCTTGGTGACCTAGAAGAAGAAATCTACATGCACCAACCAGAGGGGTTCGAAGTCAAGGGCAAAGAGCATATGGTGTGTAGGCTGAGGAAGAACTTGTATGGGCTGAAACAAGCTCCACGGCAATGGTACAAGAAGTTCGACTCGTTTATGTTACAGCATGGGTATGACAAAATGGAGTCGGACCACTGTGTGTTCACGCGCAAGTTCTCAGATGGTGATTTTTTAGTTCTGCTGTTATACGTTGATGACATACTCCTCATGGGAAAAGACATTAAGAAGATCGACAGGCTGAAACAGGAGTTGGGCAAGTCGTTTGCAATGAAAGACTTGGGCCCGGTTAGACAAATCCTAGGAATGGAGATAACCCGTGACTGAAGCAGCAGGAAGCTTTAGCTGTCACGGGAGCGGTATATTGAAAAAGTCCTGGAGCGGTTCAATATGAATGCAGCGAAGCCGGCTAGTACTCCACTGGATGATCATTTCAAATTAAACAACAGGCAGTATCCCAAGACGAAGGCAGAGATAGTACAGAGATAGAAGAGATGCAGAAGATACCCTTCGCGTCAGCTGTAGGAAGTTTGATATATGCTATGGTGTCTACACGCCCAGACATAGCATATGCGGTTAATGTCGTTAGCTGGTATCTTGCCAATCCTAGTAAAGAACATTGGGTAACAGTGAAGCGGATACTGGGGTATCTAAGAGGCTCATCCAGGTTGAGCCTATGCTATGGTGACGGTAAACCTGTGTTAGAGGGCTACAAAGATACAGATATGATAGGTGACATAGACTCCAAAAAGTCTACCTCGGGGTTCATGTTCACGTTTGTAAGGGGAGCGGTTTCTTGGCAGAGCAAGCTACAGAAGGTCATAGCATTGTCGACGACAGAGGCCGAGTACATTGCAGTTATAGATGCATGTAAAGAGATGTTTTAGATGAAGAGGTTCCTACAGGAACCTAGCCTGAAGCAGGAGGAGCACGTGGTCTATTGCTATAGTCAGAGTGCTATACACTTGAGCAAGAATTCAAGTCAGCATTCCAAGTCAAAGCACATAGAGATTCGGTATCACTGGATCAGGGATACTTTGGAACGGAAGGTGTTACAGCTTGAGAAGGTCCACACGGACGATAATGGGTCAGACATGATGACCAAGGCTTTGCTCAAGGGCAAGTTTGAGGTTTATAGAAACCTGGCTGGCTTGAAGAAGGTGAATCCCTCTAAGACAAAAAGGGAGAGATTTTATGGGATTTTTTGTCCCGTACTCGACCGGTTGTGAGCCTCACTCGATTGGTCGAGGGCTGGTCTCAACCACTCGTTGGAGTCGAGCCATAACTCAACTCAAAGTCCAGCGACGTTGGGCTATTTTTCTCTGGGGTGCTCGACCGGTCGTGGGAGGTGCTCGACTGGTCATGGGTGGCACTCGACCGGTCGTGGACTCGGTACAACCAGTCAAAGTTACGTAGATTCGTTCCGCGATTTTGCGCGGATTTCGTTTCGCAAGTCCTTCCGCAACTAGGATGCGGAAGAGAGTTTTCTAAACTCTAAATAAGAGGTACCTAAGGTTTTCTTGGTAATGCAAAAGAGTTTCCTAAAGCTTTACAAGGGTTTGCTAAAGGGTTTAGGGCTATCAAAGGTGTGTGAGAGAAAAGGAAAGAGAATGAGAGGAAGCTTGTGGAAGGGAGGTTATGCTCATATAGAGATTTATTGTGCTCTTGATATCTCAGCGCTTCTACATCCTTGTAATCGGTGAGATCTCTCTGTTTTCTTTATTTCTCTTATTGTTTATCCACTCCTGCGTGAGTGAAGAAGGTTGTAACGTTCTACTTCATAGTGGATTGTTGATCTGGACGAGGTCCCGTAGTTTTTACCTTTTAAGGGTTTTCCACGTAAAAATCTCTTGTGTGGTGTGTTTATGCTTTGATTTGTTTCATTACATTATTATTCCATAATTCTGGTTTGTTTTGGGAGGCTAGATCCTAATGTTGTTGTGCAAGGCACCCAACAATTGCGTATCCACGTAATTATCATGTGGCATGTTTGGACATGAAAAAAATTCTAATTGATAAATAAATTGTATTATCTTGTATTCAATAGTAAGTATTGTGTAAAATTTTTTATAAATTCTATAAAATAATCATTAATCTTATATATGTTAGAGTTTTAAAGGTCATTGATAAACAATGATATGATATCCTCTAATTGCTCCAGCTTTTAAAGTAAGTAGTTATTTGATATGGTACCAAAGTGGAAGGCCGTGTATTTGAAACTGAGACTTTGTAGTAACACATAGGGATGGGCCCACCTTGATATATGTATTCTATATCTATGCCGAGACCGTGTGAAACATTGGTGATTTACCATTAATGAGCCACAAAAGTTTCCGATCAAGTTAATCTTTGTTTTTTTTTTTTTTTTTTCCCTCTCTTTTTATTAGGTTTGTGTGACCTTATTAATAACTAGGACGGCAAATAAACATCATGGAGGGCCCTAAGAAGCTTCTAATGGTAGAACGTTCAATCACTATTATTTCCTATAGCATGGTTCAACTCAAATTTGGTTCTTTTATTATTATTATTGGGTTCATGCCACAGAATGATTTTGCAAAATGGAGAACGGCCATGGATATAGAATTCATACATCAATGTTAACCCTAAAGTAGAACCACACCAAAACCGTTCCCATCCAAAAGTGCGTAGGCGCTAGAGCTGTTAAGTAAATGGACTTTCCAAAGCCCAAAACTGGTACGTGACGTGCTCCTAACTGTAGGGCTGTCAACGGGCCGAGCCTGAGGTTGGTCTTGGCCTGGATTTTGAGCTGAGTCGGCCTAGCAATTGAACCGGCCCTATTTAAAATTATGATTTTACAGGCCCAAGCCCAGCCCATTGACACCCCTACCCCTGATAAGGACCTAGCTAGAGATGGGCAGTCCTTTCAGGGCTCTGTACGGGCCACTGATGATGTGTATGTTCTATCCATGCCGTCCATTCATTTTGACAGATGATTTTAGGGTATAAATCCAAAAAAGAGATAAATTGAAGGCTCAAGTCGACCACACGATAGGAAGTAGTGAGAATTCAAAGGGTACCTTTGAAAACTTCTCGCTAGCCACAGAAGTTCGGGATTGAGCTGATATTTATGTTTTCATCCATAAGGAAGCTTTCAATGGTAGGAGTTCAATCCCTCCTTCATCTAGGCCTTTGTGACCCTATGAATAGGTTGGATGGCAAATAAATATCGTAGTGGCCCTTTAAGTGTTCAACTGTAGGAGTTCAATCTCCACCGTTTCCTGTGGTGTGGTCTACTTAAGCCTTCAATTTTCTCCTTTTCGGTTTATTCTTAAAATGATCTTTCAAAATGGATGGACGGTGTGGATAAAACAAACACATCATGGTGACCCCACAGAGCCCCTTGTGGGACCATCACTTTCTGGCTAAGCCCTGGTGGGGAGTACTGGATTAGGTGTGCCCGGGCCTCACCCAAGACTGTATGGCCCCTGCCATAGGGCCCATCTTGATGTATATATTCTATATCCACTGTATTCGTTGGTTTCACCATATCATTTTAGGGCTTGAGCCCATAGATGAAGAAGATACAAATCTCATGTGGGCCATACGAGGGGAAATGTTGATGATTGAAAGGCTCTCCATTAAACAATTCTCATGGCTTAGTGGAAGCATTATATGATATTTATTTGCCATCCAGTCAATTGAAAAGTTCACATAAATATGGATGGAGGGAAAAATGAAAATCAGCTTGATCCAAAACTTTTGGTGCCTTTTATAAGTTGTTAATGGTCAGTCTCCCCCCCCTTTCCTATTGTATGCTCCACCTGAGATTTGGATAGCTTCATTTTTGCACTCGTGGCCTAAAATGATACGGCAAAATGGATGGATAGTGTAGATCTAAAACACATACATTAAGTAAGGACTACACCATCTTGGGTGAGGCTAGGGCCACAGCTAATCTGCTCCATGGAACACCTGTGACTCCAACTAGAATGGCCGAATTAACTGCCAAAACGTCTTATCTAACAACTAAAAATGTCTTATCTAACAACCAAAACGCTCGATCCAACAGTCAATTCAATTAATATGTCCTTCATAATAGGAATCCTGTGGAACACCAGGAGAAACAATCATCCCAACAACCAATTACATAAGAAACTGTCAAAAGCCATCTAACGTCTCTTCACATTTTTAAATGAAAAGAAATGTGGGGGCATTATTACACCCGGCTGATCACGGACAGATCATATGTATAAATGGTTCCACGTGAAAGCCATTGCACACGTTGTGAGAAAAACCTCAAAGGCAAAAGGATATATGTGTTTTTTGTTGGAAACTCAGAATTAGAGTCCAGGAAAAACAATTCTCTAACTCACTAAAAAGCTAGTGACATGAGGACTTTATTAAAACTTTGTACGAATATTGCTCATCCAGAATAGTAAGAGGCTTATTAGATTTATTACATACATGTGGCCCAATGCAATATGTTATTCTAACATGGAGAATCAATCAAATTTGCACAGCTGACCATTCAAATATTTCACAATGCCAAATACTACATAGGGCCATCAACCCTCTAAGCCTTTAAAAGACAAACTCGTAAAAGAGCCCAAGGCCTCTGCAAACACTTACAAAATTTTCTACATAGCACAATGTTGTCTATCATAACTTTTAGCTTTATTTACTCTACTTTTGTCCAGGACCGCTACAACAAGTTCGGAGTTTAAAATAGCTTAGTCTACCACTACCTAGCTTCATTGTTACAGTATGCTTGATTAAATATTTTCAACCTCCATCGTCAAACCCCATCAATTACTGAGTCCATACTTAGTAGATCACACCAACGTCTTGTAGGCTATAAATCATGGTTATTATATCTACACATGCGGATACGTAATTTTCTTTATTTTTCTCAACTTAATTTAATTTTCTTCACTTGATTATATTGACCTTACTTACATGGAAATCAATAAAATTGGTCATTCAACCTTAATTGTTAATCTTACTCATCCAGCATCTCATTATTAAGAAATCTAAGAACCATTACTACCGCTGAAAGAAAAATCCTCAGTACAATGTAAGAAGATCCCATCAAAGGACTAACTCTTCCCTTTCAAATCAACTACTCATTGTAATATTTGTGGTTGAACAGTTAGATCAAACTCTTCATGTTTGATCCTAATTCATTTGGTTTAGTGCTTAGTGTCGCTAGTATTCAATTGATTCAAATTGAGTGTAACTTTGGCGTACTCGACACTATTCCTAATTATATACATTTGGCTAAATAAAATCACTTATTAACACTGACAATCCATTACCTGATTAAACAATAACACATGTAAACTCCACGTAAGGTCTAGATCAACACATCATGGTGTCACATGTGTTGTTAAGACATAAGATCTATTAAGGCACAAAAATTTTCATCGGGTGGGCCCATCATCGGATGGGATGGTCAGTAAAAGAGAACATACCCAACAATCACATCAAATGTATATGGGAGGCCCACGTGATCTTCCAGTCAACTTGATTTTCAAGATAAGGAATCAACACAACGGTCCACGTGATTACCCGATTTTGATCATATTCTTCGAGGCCAGATTCACTACATAGGTTTGTAAAGCTTGATCTACCATGCAATGTTTGGGGCCCACCGTGATTTTTTCATAACATCCAATCTATCTCACATCTACGCACCCTCATGTTATCCATGATATCTAAAAATCAAGCCCATTCAAAGCTTAGGTGGGCCACAACATGTAAAACCATGTCTAAAACCTCTAAAATCACATGGTGCGGTCTGCATGAATTTTCAAATGGTTAAAGTTTTGGGTGAACCGTTCAACCTATTGGGGCGCATCTTTTGAATGGATTGAGATGGCATATGAGAAAACATTATCGGTCCACAGACAATCTAAAGGTTTTTAATGGTGGGTGTCCCATTGCAACTGTTTCATGTGGTGTGGCCTACTTAAGTTTTAGATTAGCCTGATTTTTAGGATCCATGGTGAACCTGAGGTGGCTCACATGACGGGTGGATTAGATTTCATGCATACATCACAATGGGCCCTACACATCATGTTGTAGGTTAAAGCTTAATAGACATGGCTTTGGAGTTGATTGGGCCTAGAACCCGAAAAGTGGACGGTTAGAGACGCTTCCAACACCCAATAAAGAACTTAAATAAAATACAAAGAGAGGAGCACTAAAGAGGTGTTAGTTGCATTAGGATGATCCGACAGCCCAATCAATCGATCTAGACGGTCCATTAGACCCAACACATATTTAATTGGCCATCATGTGAAAATCACACCAATCTGATGATCCTAACCATCGTTTTCATGACTATAGATTGCCGATATCGTTTACATAAAATTAGTCCAAACAACAATCTGAACCGCCTATTTGTTGGGTCTCATCATGGATTGCTTATGATACTAAAGAAATGTTTCTGTTGTGGATCCGTACATGGAAAACAAACTGCTAAAAAATATTTTCAAATTGTTTATGGACAGGATGATTGCCACATGGTGATTTTTAGCATGTCACCATTTAAATGCCTTCTGGTCTTAATGAACAGCTCAGATCATTCCTTGGATAGTTGAATTATCCAGATGCAACTAGGTGCACTATAACTTCCAAGTTCTCTAAGAACACTGGATCATTTCTCAAATATAAAAAAATAAAATAAACCGAAGGTGCACATGAATCTGTGCGGACAGTTACTTGATTCTCAAACTTCCTTCAAAATCCAACCATTAAAACCGCTCTCTCTCCCCTCTCAATCCCAACCATCAGATAAAGAGAGAGAAACAGAGAAACTACTTGGCGAAAATGTCAGATTGGGGTCCGGTTTTCATTTCTGTGGTGCTCTTCATACTCCTTTCGCCCGGTCTGATATTTCAGGTACCAGGCCACACCCGGTTCGTGAACTTCGGGAACTTCCAAACCAGCGGAGCATCGATTTTCCTGCACTCCATCATCTACTTCGCCTTTATTTGCATCTTCCTATTAGCCGTTCGTGTTCACATGTACATCGGCTCTTAAGTAGTATACTCCGGTTTTCGGGTCTGGCCAATGGGGGCCTATGTTTTGGTAATCCACACCATTGGTATGTTTTATTGAATCATGGATGGAAATTCTTCAAAAATAATCTCGTTGGAAGATCTTGGACACTGATTTTGGGGATATTTTAATTTAAATTTGGACGTTGCTTTATTCTATTCTTAGCATTGTGGGTCACATTGAATGATTAGGATTTTCCCATCTGTTATATGTTATATTTCTTGGTTTTGTCCATCCATGGAATTTTAAAAAATACCAACGGTCTGGATTAGAGAATATCGGGCTTCACTTATCAGGAGTGAAAGCCGGAGTATACCCTTCAAGCGTTCGATCGAGCATCAGATAATTTTTTGGTTTTTTTTTTTTTTTTAATTTTAAATTATTATTTTTTCCTTCCTTACGTTGCCATATATAACATGAGGTTGCCACATGTTACCAAGTTGGCCCAAAGTCTCAAAGTCATGGCCCCACTTCTAATGGAGAATAGGCTAAGATACGCGCTTGTTGGATGATCTCAACCGTCTGTCCTTGAAGTCAGAATTGGATAGCTAACCTTTTTCCTAATCCAAGCCATCCATTTCATGGACCCTGATAGGATGTGTATGAAGTTTCAATCAGTGTGAATTTTGGGTTATTCTTTATCCACAGTGGGTCCCATTATTAGGATGGCTTAAAAATGCGTACACATCTGTCTCGTGCATATGCATGAGTTGTTATTATCTCATAAGTTGTGCTGAACTCACTTTGTACTGGATCCCTTTTATTAGTGTTTCTTTTGATAATGTAATAATAAAACATTTTTATGGCATTTGTTATCTCAATTACAATTCCAGCGTCCATCAAACGCACTTTCACCATAAAATTAGCATATATGTGATTAATCCAGACCGTCTGATCGGTGAGCCATGAGTTCATGTTTATGTCATGTATGCCGGTACACATATTGTTGGGACTCATGGAAATGTAGAGAGCAAATCAAGCAATGTAACTGCACTCACGCAAAACAACCTAACAAGAACATAATCCAAATTTTAGGTGAAAAAATCATTTGAGAAAAAATCATGACACAAATCGATGAGTAACGTATTATAAAAACAAATTTACAAGATATGGTAGATCTTACCGTTTCAAACAACCATTGACTCTCTTTTGAAACCCTATTTATACCCTTGAACCTTCTGAACACCTTAGAAAGTACTAATTCCCCCATTTCTTGCCCTAATCCTGATCATATATATGTTATATATACTACTCAATTGGATTAAAAAATAAATTCTGCACTTATGCAACTCTACGCGCGCACTTAATGGAACCTTCAATGGCATCGACAGACATCGAAGTCCTGTCGATGATATCAAAGAGTAGCAACTTCTAAAACTATCTAACGATCAAATAAAATTTTTACGAATTTTCTCAATAGAATCGGCATCGAGTACCACATCTGCTCGATGGTATCAAGTTGTACGTGTCAACATATTTAAGACATTCGACAACATGTATTGCATTGAAGGTTTAATCCAGATTGGCCCTTGTTGGCAGAGTTTTAAAGTCAAGACCATATATCAAATGGTTAGATGATTTACATGCATTTCCACCCATACGTACATATTAGTACACAGTGGCATTATGGCATATTGTTTGAAGCACAGGGCAATGTTTTCAATTTTTGTTGTTAACCATGCGCTACTGTGGATGTCATTTTCACAAGGTAAAAAGGACCAACGTACTTCACCCATGTAGTGGGCCATTTGTGGATGTCGAATCTGGTGGGCTCGTCCCCTAAACCTTGCCCTAATCAGGCTGGAAAGGCCCTGACCAACCCTGATATATATATATATATATATATATATATATATATATATATATATAATATATATATATATATATTATATATTATATATATAGGAAGGTACTGTGCGATCGAGCTGATGGAACGTCTCATGAGGTCGAGCTGTGTGGGCCCCACCGTGATGCAGTTCGAACATCTACCCCATCAGTAAGATGCACCATTCTATCATGGGCCTAGGTATCCAAAATCAAGTCAATACGTTACTTGTGTGGGCCACACCATATACATAAGTTGAGAGGGGCCGTGCACCATTAAAACATTCATAATCATTTTTGGGCCCACCGAGAGTGTTGTTTGCAAATCCAGCCCATCCATTATGTGTGTCCCCACTTGGATGAGGGTTTAGACCAAGTTTCAGACACATGCAAATTTCATGTGGGCCCCGCCAAGTGATTTTATATGTTTTTGGCATGTCTTCACATGATTTTAGATGGTATGGCCCACGAGTTCCGTATACGGCTGATTTTTGGATATCCCATAATTAAAAGGGGACCCATCAAATGCACGGTGTTGATGGTCGACACGCATCACGGTGGGGCCCCACAGCTCGACCTCATGGGAGCTTGTCGTGAGCTCTAGCGCATAGTACCTTTTCCATATATATATATATATATATATATATATATGTGGGGGGGGGGGGGGGCACAATTTACAAATAAGTGATTTCTAAGAAAAAATGACCAAGTTCTCGTTCAGTTGTTTCTATTAATGCAGCCCCTCTTTTGAGCCCACAGGCCTTACTTTCGAGCCAAGCCATCCAGATGGTGGGACCTTTGAGATGAATTGATTGGATTTCATACTTGTGTGCAACATGAATTGCCCACACCCTCATCTACAACAGGGTGGGCCATTCATTAATGGATAGGCATCAGGCCTGGATTTCAAGACCAGTCCCAGCCTTTGGGCCAATTTTAGGGCCCAAGCCCTGGCAATCTAGAATGATCATGGTGTAGAGATACAGATGGAAATCTACACCATTCAAACTAATGCCCCAAACTGTCACTCGCTAGTTATATGAGCTGGTAGAGATTGCGTAGTGTGTATGAGGGAGGAGTCCTGGGTTCAATCCCTGGTAAAAAGCAATATACCTAGCTCATGCCGGTTCAAAATTTATGGGTTGGGCTTGGACTTGAGTCCCATCTCATGGGATGCACAAGGACGAGTTTTGATTTGTCCCGGCCTAGTTGCAAAACTGATGGCTGTGATTTTAATTTTGATGGTCTGGCCTAACTCAAGCATGTGACTCCTTTTTTATTAATCTAGGTCAAGCTTAGGCTTGTAGGTTGAGGCTAGGCTTTTTTCAGCTCAAGTAATGTGACCAGCCTAATTTTGAATGGCCATCAAATGTGTGAGACCAGACCAGTCCAAACATAACCTATATCTAATTTGAGTTAGGCTGGGTTTAGACTCAAGTCCTAAGCTTGTAAGTTAGACATTAGCCCACTTGGCCGTGCTTAGCCTATCCTAGCTATAACCCTCTTAGTATATATGTTTGTGAAATTCCATCCAAACACACAATACAAACTAAATTTCAGTTTAAAATACACTGAGACTGCAAATATCATTTTAAAAATAAGTTGTTATGTTTTTGGACCTAAGAGTCTACCACTGGAGCGAGATCATCTTTCCTTGCTCTTCCTATTTACCATGTGACCGGCATTATAAATGGTTTGGATCATTGGAAGATGACCTCGTATCCAAAGACTAAAAGTCCAGACGTATCTTGTAACAATACGCCGGCGTGTATTCTACCAAACCTATTTGATCCACACACGTGTGAGCTAGCCTGCCATACACACGAAGAACGTACGTGCTACTATGGAATACGTGTGAGAGATCCTTCCATCAGATCGGATATAATACACTGTTTAGAATTTTTATGAAAAGAAATACAGGCCATTCCACACTTCAGCTGTGACGCGGATTGGGTACTACCCCCGCTTGTCCCAAGCTCGGCAAAGACAGGGCCTGTGAGGGGCCACTGTGATATATGGGTTTTATCCACACCGTCCATCCATTTTTATATTTCATTTTGGTCTATGAATTAAAAAATGAGTTAGATCCAAGGTTCAAGTAGACTACACCATAGGAAGCAGCTGTGATAATGACGTCCACCATTGAAACTTTCCTAGGTCCCACTGTGATGTTTATTTTCCATCCAAACTGTTCATAAGGTCATATAAACCTCAATAAAGGATTTTTTTTTTTTTATTTTTATTTTTATTTTAAAAAAGTATCAGATTGATTCAAAACTTCGGTGGCCCTCAAGAAGCTTTCAACGGCAAGAATTTAATTCCCATAGCCTTGGATCTTCCTCTAATATAGGCTTATAGCCTTAGAATTATATGAAAAAATGGATGAACAGAGTGGATAAAACCCGTACATCATGGTGGACCCCGATAACACCTCAGGGTGTCGCCCTTACCGTGTGGGTCCCAAGTTGATGGTTTTTTTTTTTATATCAACGCCGTCCATCCGTTTTCAAATATCATTTTAAGAAGACATCACAAAAATTAAAAGATCAAAATCTTAGGTGGACCACACAACTGAAAACAATAGTGAATGGCCATTAAAAGTCTTGTGGGCCACAAGTTTTGGATCAAGATGATATTTATATTTTCCCTTATCCAGGTCTGTTTGAACTTATAAAGGAGTTGGATGGAAAGGAAACTTTACAGTGGCCATTAATGTGGACCCTAGGAAGTTTTTAATGGTGGACGTTTAATTACCACTGTTTTCTTCCTGTGGTATGGTCCACCTGATATTTGGATCTACCTAATTTTTAGGATCACTACCTAAAGTCGAATGAAGAAAAGGATGGACGGCGTGGATATATAAAAAAATCATTAAAGTGGACCCCACGGTAAGGGTAACAGTTAACACCGACGTGTTACCCGGATAGCACCTAATCCGGGTCCTTTATTTACTCGCGCGAGTAAGATCCAGCAATTTTTTATTTATAATTCGAGAATCGATTCCAAACGTGCAAACGCCGCTTATTGTTCGTTCCTTCCGCCTTCCGCCTTCAGCCACTCGATCTGCTCTTCCGTCAAACACTCGCCGTCTGTGTTTTTTGATAAAATCGCCAGCGATGGGGGACTGGGCGCCCGTTGTAATCGGCGTGGTACTGTTTATACTACTCTCACCGGGCCTCCTCTTCCAGCTACCGGGTAACAACCGACACGTAGAGTTTGGGAGCTTCCACACCAACGGCAAGGCCGTTGCTGTCCACACTCTTATCTTCTTCGCCGTTTTTACTATCCTCATTTTAGCTGTCGGTATCCACATTTATACCGGTTGATCCGGTAACAAACACATACACACATTTCCCTTCTCTCGCCTTCATTGGTTGTGGTTGTGTAGTCTTGCTATGGTTGTTATTTTTGTCGTTGTTGTGAAATTAATGGAATGAATGATTTTTCTCATGTATCTTTTGTTAATTTGAGTCTGGTTCCTCTGCAATGTTTATGGGATGAGCTTATTCTACAATGCAATGTGTGGGCCCACCGTGATGTAGGGGCCACATCCAATCCGTCCATAAGGACAGACCCATCAACTTCATCCTGTATTTAAAAGATCATTACGAGCCGAAAAACAGGTGGGCCACGCAATGGAGAAATTTTGAGATGGTAATGGCCACGGTAAAGCCTTCCAGCCCGACTGTTGGGCTCACCTGTTTTTCATAGTCGAGTCCAATTCATTCGAAAGATGTGCCCACGTGAGAGCTGCACACGAGTCAACCGAGTCGAGATTGGCACAGCTCGGCCAAGCTCGACTCGGCTTGACCAATAGCTAACCCTAGCTTAATTGAACTCAGCTCGGCTCGGTCCTCGAGCCTGTCTGGCCAGCTCCGCTCGGTTCGGTCAGCAGCTCAGGCCCGTTCGAGCTGAATTCAAGCCTGTCTGGCCAGCTACGCTCGGTTCAGTCAGCAGCTCGGGCCCATTCGAGCTGAGTTCGAGCCTGTGTGGTATTTTCTCAAACACATAGAATGTATCTCACAGGCGAGTCAAGCTTTTTCAAGTCAAGTCGAGCGAGCTGACCGAACTAACTCGACTCGTGTACAGCTCATCAGGTGATTCCAAAGATTCCAAAGATCGGGTGGGCCACACAACGTGCTTTTATAGGTTTCAAGTGTGGTCCACCTGCGTTTTGAATCAGCCTGATCTTTGTGATCTAAGGGGAAAACGTGGGGTCTGATGACGGATGGGATGTCATGCACGGTGGGTAAAAGCTTATTCTCCACGGGCACATGAGTTTCTTTTCTTTTCTTTTTAATCTTTAACCGCCACAACGGCGAGCGTGTGAGAAAGCTAAGCGGTTCATAAGTGTATCCTATCGTGAAGATGACCCTACACAGAAACTGGGGAGTTGGCTTATCATGAGGTCCACACATGATAGATGGGATGCAGACCGTTGGATGAAGGAACCACCTGATAAGTGGAGCAGATGTTGGATTCTTCACGGGGTGGGATATTTCGTGTAGTATTCACCAATGGTATGCACCTATCAGTTGTCTAACTGCCAACGCCCTTCACACCTAAACGTTGTGCTGCCGTACAGGTGACTATTGGGTAGTTGTGTTGCTTGTATTTAGAATGTATTGGAATCTAAATCACATGTACCCTTGATTCAAAATACTTGGTTGTGTTTGGCAGCCTGCAATTGGAGTGGGTAGGAATTCAAAATTTTATTTGGGAATACATTTCAATTGGATCTCGATCGTCTGCTTACCACAAACTGGGATTTGGATGCGGTTTGACTAGTGACACCGCCACCAGCTAGGTGACTAGTGGTCGGTGCTATGTGGACCCCACCATGATGTATGTTTTTTATCCACACCGTTTATCCATTTTGAAAGATAATTTTAGGGCTTGATACCAAAAATGACGGTAGACATAAATCTCAAGTGGACCACACCATAGGAAAACAGTAGGGATTGAATGTCCACCATTAAAAATCTCCTTGGGCGCCCACTATAATGGTTATATGACATCTAACCTATTGATTAGGTCATACAGACTCGGATGAAGGGAAAAAATATATATCAACTTGATCCAAAACTCTGTGGCCCCAAAAGTTTTTAATGGTGGGCATTCAATCAACACTGTGTGGTCCACTTGAGATTTGGATAAACCTCATTTTTGGGCTCATATCATAAAATGATCGGGAAGACTGAGTGGACATGGATGAAACACATATATCATAGTGGGGCCCATAGAGTACCGACCACTAGCCATTAGGTAGCTAGTGGCAGGGTCAGTAGCCTAACCGTTTCATGGGATTTCTGA
>JAJHSJ010000003.1:7704170-7906950 GCA_021015155.1 Magnolia officinalis
TAGTCAGCACACAAAATGTTGAAATTGTATCGATAGATGGTAACATATACAGAGGATCAAATGCATAGAGAACTGGAATGTATTTTGGCATTCAATTTTCACCATTTTTTGCTATTAAATTCTGATTATTGAGTTAAAACATTTTTTTAATATACATAATAAATCAGCTTACATTGTATTCTTTTCAGATTTTATTTTATTTATTATTATTTTTTTGTATTTTCTAATGGATCTTCCGTAGAAAAAAAAAAAGGATGAAAGCTATCGAGCATTGTAAAAAATTTAACAATGATATCAGTCAGCACACATTGATATGACGCAAAAATGATATTTTGCATTTGTCATTTAATGTTAAGAAATATACGAGACAAGTGCATATATACTACAAATATCACAGACAGCGGTAAGACCATACAGTTGATAATTCCTCAATCATCTGATTTAAGAAGACCTCATCACATTCATCTTCCTTTTTTCTCTAAACAATATCATTTCTTCCATGAATTTCTTCCTAGAAACAGCCCTAAAACCTGCCAGCGAACCTCACAGCAGGAGATTCAAACCTTATGCTGTCTGTGTATGCCTTCAGGAAAGAATCGTCACTAGCCTGAAGTTTATGCATGCTCTTCTTTATCAAAGAAATATTACAAGACCTCTCTAAGATGACCCATCTAGAACATTGCTCATTTATTATGCCCCTCCAGCCACCATCCATCCAATGAAACAACATGACATACACATAAGATCCAAGTTGTACCCCAGGTGGGTACCAACTCGAATGTGTCCTGGCCCAGTAATCAGGTGGGCCACGGTGTTGTGATTGCATACTGTGCTAATTCTACAAAATGCATTTAGTCACAAGACATTCTTTAGACATCTATGGCAGGTAATCTATGTCAAAAGTTCACACCACAGGTTTGTATTCATCAGATTCTAAATTTGAAGTTAGTTCAACCTTGATGAAATATGGTTCAATAGTTTAGAATGTCAGCTATGATATGTATGAGGATGGGCACAAGTACGGAACAGATAGAAGAAGAAATACATGGAAGCTCAAAAAATCCTAGTAAGGGAGCAATTAGTAGTACAAGTTCTACCATGTAAGCAAAGAAAGCATTAGAAAACTAGAAGTTCACAGTTCACACAAGGAGGGTGCAGTTATGGGTAGAACGAACTAAGAGATGACGGCAGATATGATGAAAATGGTAATAAAAGGAGTCGCCACTAGCTTATTTCGAGGAAACTAGTCAAGGTTGGCTAGAAACCCAAAATTCACTGACAATTTGACTCTGATTTGGTCTATGAACTAGAGATCCAATAAGAAACTCGCTGACGGGAAGGAGGGTGTTAATTAACTTTCCCTACCCAGAAAGCTGCAGTCACGAGAATTGTAACAAGCAAACAACAAGAAAAGGAGAGGAGTTCCAATGTATTGTATTGTCCTTGTGAAGCTCTGATTTAGATTAGGCTCGAATTCCTGTGCAGGGTCTTGTCTTCTTATTCTTCTCCCAGAGAGAGGAGTCTGAAGTGCTATTCAAGTGGAACTGGCACCTAGTTTGAAGGATCATCAACTTGGTACTTGAGCGGTTGAGCAGTTTCGCAAAGTCGGATGTCTGAGGTGTACTCCTTAGCCATTTAAGATGTAAAAGCCTTCAAGCTCTCAAGGCATCTAGTCATGTCAATGAGCATTGTCACCTTCTCTGATTTTTGATGTGTTTCTTTTACAGGCATTTGTACTCACCTGTTTGGATTCATCAAAATGTAAAGGAAACACCTCATCTCCTTGCCCATATCTAAGAAATGTAATTTCCAAGAAATTGAGGTAAAGGAGAAGAAACTACCAATTACAAAGTGCCCCACATGTTAATCACATGTGCCATGAACATCTTCAAGTGCCCCATATGTGCCAATGTCCCATATATGCAACATGTGCCACTGTCCATCTTAAAATGTCACACGTGCCAATGAGCCACTTGCACAACACTTGTCTTCACACATCTTCAAGTGCCCCATGCGTCAATGTGCCACAATGTGCAAATCTGCCACCATCATCTTCAAGCACCCCAAATGTGCAACATATGCCACAAGTAATATTGTCCATCTTCAAGAACTCCACATGTGCCACCAACCATCTTCAAGTGTCCCATATGTGACAACATGTAACATGTCCCACCATTCATCTTCAAGTGACCCACGCACCAAACATGCTATGCCACATGTAACATGCACCACCATCCATCTTCAAGTGCCTCATATGTGTCAATGTGATGCATGTGACAACATGGCGGGTGCCACAAACCATCTTTAGTGCCACACATGCGCCACTTTCCATCTTCAAGTAAAATTTTCATGAAAGATTCCATTTCATCAAAGATTTGGAAATGGAGAAAATTTGTCCATGAAGATCTTGTTGAAAAACAACTAGAGGAAACCACTTTTCCCTTTCCCACAGTTTCTTTAAAACGGTGTTTCCTGGAAAATATTGTTTTATCCATTTTTATTTCCACAAATCCAAACAAGCCCTCTTCATAGAACTAGATGTCACAAGCATGGGAACTTATGTAGGAGCTTAGTCATTTCTAGCACAATTTGTACATAAGAGGCTTGCACACAGTATGTAGATTGTAGATTGATTTAGAATATACTAGAGTCTTGTAGTATATTGTAGAGAATTCTATGGAGTTGTTTACTCTTGTAAGTTTTGATAACCATGCATGAGTGGAAGAGCCTAGAAAGATTATATAGCATTCTAGACCACTGTATGAGTGATGCAGGACATGAAATGTAAATATGATATGCAAGATTTCAGGCTTAGATCATACCAATTCACAATTACACAAATTCCACATCCCACATGAAAATTCAAACGTGTCCAGGCCTACACATGATAGGGCTGGATCAATAAAAATTATGAAGCAAACGATACTCAAAGATAAGAAATAATCCTTCACACATACATAGTAATCAGTCCCTAATCCAAGGGATTCACCAGTTTCAAATCAAAGAACCCCGGGGAAAGAAAATGGGCAAATAAGTTAGGGAAAACGTAATCTAGGGCTAGGTTTTATGGAAAAAAAGGCTATGAGAGGATAAAAGAGGATAAAAACTGAGCCAAAAGACGATCCCGCGTATGGACAACGGGCCTAGGGTGCGGGCGTTGTTTGCAGAAAAACTCTCCTTGGCCCTGGTCGGCCAGGGGGAGGCTCCAAAACCCCGAAGTTTCGAGTCGATCCGAGCTACGGCTTGTGCGTGGTGCTCCGCCGAAGTGTCAGCTCGCCTACGGACCGAAATCTGGAAACCTGCTGTAATGAAGAACTCTGATGCAACAGAAGGACGAATTCGAAGTATGGATGGTGGGGAGAAGATGGAAAAAAAAATGATGGGGGACGGGGATGAATCGGGGTCGATGTGGCTTCGCACCACGGTAGTTAGCCCTTCGAAAAGGGAGGGCTTCGCACCCACTTTTGAATTCTTCCACAACTCACGAAGAGAGCAGAAAAATAAAGCAGGAATTTTTATTAAACTTCAATGAATCAAAAGAACTACAAGGGGTGCCTATTTATAGGGAGAACCCTATACCCAAAAACTCGCACCATGTGCGACATCTATTACTTGGCGATGAAGTAAACTAAAATAAAAACCAAACACAGAAATTTAAAGCGTTCACAATGTTCTAAATAATAACAATAAGCAAAACCTAAAAAAATGAAATCAATCCGACGAGTGGGCCACGATCATGATATCCCATGATGGGCTTTTCTTGACTATCGGTCCCACTTTTCTGAACCAAAACTTGTCTTCTAGCTAGGGGGCCCTCCCTGGACGTTGTCATCGAGCCAAATCGATGATGGGATCCTCCTTCTGCGTACATACGTGCGTAGGGGGGGTGGTGTGCGTGCGTGTGTGCGTGAGATGTCCCCATCAATGAGTGCCAAGTCAATCCAAAGAATGGGTGTACTAGAAGGTTCCGAAGCTCATATAGAGGGGAGTCCTTATTTTGGTCTCAACTCCTCAAAATTGTAAGCATTTGTCATTAGTACAATACAACCTTTCCCATTCACTCTCTTGTGTTCTCTTGATTGAAAAAATACAAATAAAAGACCTACAAGAACGATAGAGGCGCCTTGGCAAAAAGGTGAATCAATGCCACGAATCTAATAATCAACAGAGTGAACTTGGCAAACTGACACCGTTAAATTAACTAAGAGTGAACTAAATGATTTGAAATTACTAGGCACCCCGTGTATTTCTTTGATGCAATGCATTAAGATTATGGATGGGTAACATAACAAAATGTATACCAGCCGTTATCCCCTAACATATCTTATATAGAAAAATATATGCATATACAAGTCATATTTATGTTATGAGCATTATGTATGTTATTTCTTGCTATTTCCATACATTATTCCTCCCTTTCCAAATTTTTATCAAAATTAATATTAACCAAAAACTCAAAATCAGATCACACAATAAGTGTTGGCCATTGCATGCTCCAATAACAATACTTTTAATTGTTGATTCCCATGAGAAGAAGATTGATCTCTTTAACAAGAAAGCACCCTTCTTTTTCTTTCTTTCTTTCATTCTTTCTTTCTTTTTCCTTTTTTTTTTTTTTTTTTTTTTTTTTTGAAGATTAACAAGAAAATACCCTTCTAAACAAGGAAAAATCTTCAGTACTCTACAAAAGAACATCTTTGAGAACATATTAGAAGGTAATGGATTCAGTGTCACATTTTTTTGCCTCCATGTCAACATGAACGAAGTTGAAACAGTTCATTTGATATTTCTAGTAGTGAATGGGCCTTGGTCCAAAAATCACAATGTTTGGATGGTCCCAATTTGGACGATCCTAACCTTTTAATTGGTGTCATATAAACGAACAGTAAAATACAAAAATCAGCAGTGGCTCCCCATTCAGTGAGAACAGGTTCATTTGTTAGATCGATCCTAACCTTTTAATTGGTGGCATACAAACGAACAATAAAATACAAAAATCAGCACTGGCTCCTGTTCAGTGAGAACAGGTCCATATGTTTGATGGTTGAACCAGGGCGCAAAAGAGCAGGATGCCTGGTTCAAATCATTATAAACTTGCATAGTGTGCATGGTATACCATCTGGAGGCACAAAAATGACATGCCTTTGGAGACGAAATCCACTCCCCATATGGAAGCATATTGAATAAACATTCATGCAATTTACAGTATTTGTCATATTTCCAAAAACAAAACTTAGGGGGCCCTTGGGCAACACAAAAATTACAAGTTAACCAGCATTTTCCAAGTCAATATTTTGTAATTTCACTTCAAACATTGGGTGGTCAATCAAAAGTGGGCCCAACATGATATTGGGCCTTCTCTATTATGATCAATATGGGACTGCCTTTTGTCATAGCCATGGATCAAATGGCTAGGATCATCCTATAAAAGTGACTTCTAAGAGAGAGAAGTAACTAAGGTGGGCAACGCACTTTATGTACAGTCCTAGCCATTGATAGAATGAACTTTCTCTATTATAATCAATATGGACCGTCCATTTTCCTAGCCGTTGAACTGACAGCAGAATAGCCTGGCATTAAAAAAAATAACCACACAACTAAATCACCGAATAATCAGGGGGATTTTACTGCAAATTTCTGAAGGAATTAGCATTTTACCAAATAACGCCTGCCCGATTAAACATTACAGGGAGGTGCTTTTTGAGGAAGGAAATTACGAAAATGCAACCAATTTTTTTCTTTAAAAATCAGTGAAAGTCGAGACTTGTGCCCACGTTGTATATGTATAACATCCAAGCCATCCAACATATGCACCCCACCATGGTGATCATATGAACCAAAAAACAGGCCAATCAAATCATCAAATGGGCTACACTTGAATTAGGATGTTTTGAGTGGTGTGACGTGTGTGTGTGTGAATTGGATTGACCCGCTTTGTGATTGGATCCCCAATATTTTTGGTTTGTCTAATAATCATGCTGGTATGCAACTGTTGGATGGATTGGATGTCAGGCACATACCCCGTGGGACCAATTCTAGATTCTCCTCTTAGTAAAGGAAAAACAAAATGGGGGCAGTAATGTAACTGCCACTTTGAAAAAGCACTGCCCATGAACGCAGGCTCTGGGAGACACTATTTGGTAAAATCCGAATGGCTGAGGCATTTTACGGTAAAAATCCCAGCAATCAACCCAATATATATATATATATATATATATATATATATATATAAACAAAAATCAAATCATAATATTTAATATCATAATATTTAATACAATAAAGATCAATACAAAATCCAAATTATCCAATCAAAACAATCTCGCCAAGATAGATAACAAAATCAACCAAACTATCCATCTATCTATCAAAGCAAAGCCACAAAATCAATACACCCAAAATACAAGAACCTAAAAGATCATTAAAGCTAAATAAACAGAATTTCACCGCCAACTCATGATATAAAATCAATCAGCCCAGAGACACCCAAGAATTAAAAAAGAAAAAGAAAATCACTCATAATTAAACAATAAAATAAATAAATAATCAAATCAAATCCACACCATCTAATTATTAAATAACTAAAAGAAAAATCAACCCAACAATGAAAATTCCTCACCAGGCATGTCCATCCTCCCCGTCAATCCACCGGGCCCCACTACGGCCAAATTACGCACCATAATCGCCCGACCAAGCACCGACAGATTTGAGACCAACCCCAACAGATAGAAAACCATCACGAATCCGAAAACCCAAGGCATCAGAATGAATCCGACGAAGAATGTGATAGATCCACAGAGCATTAGGGCAAGGGAGATTCCCAGCAGTAGAGAAGCGAATCCAGCTGGAGAAATGTCCATCCGACGAGGAGATGCACGGAGAAGAGAAGAAGGAAGAGGAGGATGGCGGAGGATTGAAAAAAGAAGAGCGCAGAGCTCGTAAAAGTCTCTTGATTGATGATCTTCTTCTTCGCCTCCTCTCATTTCTCTCTCTCTCTCTCTCTCTCTCTCTCTCTCTCTCTCTCTCTTTTCTCTTTTATTTTTTCTGTCTAGTTTTTGAAGACGGGATCTGGTTTTGATCGTCGGAGAGGGGAGAGGGGAAGAACCGTTCCTTATATAGGTTTGCTAATAACACGCAGGTGATGGACGTACACGTGTGAATATCAAAGATGCAGGGCCCGTGTTACCAAAATCCTCTGCATTGCCACTGGATTGTACGTGTGACATCTAGTCCGTCTAATCCTTTTGGCAAAGCTCATCCCTGGGGGCGCGGATTAGGCACTACCCCGCTGTTCGGATCTCGGGACAGGCTGGGCTTTGAGGGGCTGCCGTGATGTATTGATTTCATCCACACCGTCCATTCATTTTTTTAAAATATTATTTTAGATTATGAGCCAAAAAAATAAGAAATATCCAAGGCTCCAGTGGACCACACAGTGGGGATTATATTCCTCCCGTTGAAAAAATTTTGGGACCACCGAAGTTTTGGATCAAGATTATACAACATCAAGATGTTGGATGACAAATAAACAATACGGTGGCCCTAAGATGGTCTCAATGGTAGGCGTCCTTATCACTGTTGCTTCCTGTGGTGTGGTCTATTTGAGCCTTTGATCAGCCGTATTTTTTGGCTAATAATCTAAACTACTATAAAATTAATAAATGGACGGTACGGATAAAATTCATACATAATGATGGCGCCTCAGAAGCCTCCACATGACCCGAGCTCGAAACAGGTGAAGTAAATCATCCGCGCGCCAGCCCGGACGTGAGCCCAAAATGAGGCAGGCAGGTAGACCACCGTGGTGTGTTGACGTAGTCGTAGTGCCACAATGATGCATGTGTTATATCTAAATTTTTCATTCAATATGATTTCAGGTCTTTAACCCAAAACTTAATTAGAATCAAATCTCAAGTGGACCATACAACATAAAGCATTAGGGATTGAATGCATACCCTTGGAATATTTTTGGGGCCACAGAGGTTTTAGATCAAGTTGGTATTTGTGTTTTCCTTTCATCTAAGTCTGTGTGAGCATACCATCAAGTTAGATGGTAAGTAAACATCATAGTGGGACTTAGGAAGTCATGAACGGTGGTGGTCGGCATTGCCCTGCTGTTGTCTACCTAAAGATTGCATCTACTTCAATTTTAGGCTCATGTCTTAAAAAGGGTAGCGAAAGCAGATTAACTCAAGAGTATGGTGTAAATTCTTGAAGCCACTATAATTTATATCATTTGTCCTTGTATTCCTTTCATTTTACCATATAACTTTTGGGCATAAGCTTAAAATTGAAGCATGTACAAAGCTCAAGTGGACCGCAAAATAGGAAGCAATGTGAATTAAACACTCCCCGTTGACAACTTTTGAGGGTTACAAAAGTTTTGGATCAAGTTGATATTTGTGTTTTTCCTTCATTCATATGATGAAGTTAGATGACAAATAAACATCACTGTGGGCCCTATGAAGGTTTCAATGGGTAGAAATCATTATTCTCTTTGTTTTTTGTGGTATGGTCCACTTTAGCTTTGGATATGCTTCAATTTTGACCTCATGCCCTAAAATTATCTTAAAAAAATAGATGAACAGCGTGGACAAAACACATACATCCATGGTGGGCCTCACAAGGTTTACTCAGTTTAAGCAATTGGCTTCCCTAAAATGATCTTGATAAATGGATGAACGATGTGAATATTACACACCACCACCAAAATCGTCGTTTAGGAACGGTTTAAAACCGTTTCTAAATGCTTCAGGAGCGTTTTTAACCGTTCCTAAATGAGGCGTCGCAGAAAAACAGGAACGGTTTAGAACCGTTTTGGGTACCGTTTCAATTTTTAGAAACGGAATTTTAGGAACGATTTTAAACCGTTCTGGTGCCATCGGTCAGATTTTAAGAAGAAAATTTTAGGAACAATTTTTTTAAACCCTGACTTCATTGATGGAGATCCAATGATAACATCTATTGCATCCTTTTGTTGAAGCACATACAGCGAAACCTCAACCGTAAGATTACTCTATTTACAAAATATAGAAAAAAGAAAGCAACAAAGACCATCCCAACACCAAAACCAAAATTACAAATTTGAAGAAAATTTCAAAAAATCCATTAGATAAGCATTACAAAGTGGGGCCCAAGCATGTACTCATATATGAGTATTTTGTAATCTCCTTCAACGCAATACCCCAAAAGCCTAATAAGATTCCTGTGCTGAAGTTTAGATATCAATAAAATCTCATTCTTGAACTCTTCTACGCCTTGATTAGACCTTTTGGAAAGTCTTTTAACAGCTACTACTTGGTTCTCCACCCGGCAACTTGCCCTGAAACAAGGACCAGATGCTGAAAAAACACGAAAGAAAGGAATGCCCTTATTTTTAAGTCGTACAATAGAAATGGCCATCCTTATAAAACAATACCTTGTATACAGGCCAAAAAGCCCCTTCCCAATCTTATTTGCATCACTGAAGTTATCTGTAGCAATTCTAATTCCAGCAAAGTGGAATAATGGTAATTCAAAACCTTTTCCATGATTCCCTCCATCTCTATGCACATTTGCAACTGAAAGATCTTTTGGTTCTTCCACATCATTCTTTATAGTAGAGCGTCTCCAGAAATTCTTTTTCTTCTCTGGTTTTGGAGTGGACAATAAATCATAATAAATAATAATTACAGGGAAATGTTCTTAAATGAAGAAATAATAAGCTTAGAGATTTGCTAATCCCACACACATATATAAAGCATCCCACAACACAGGAGCCAGCATGGCATACGGGTACTAGATGCAAGCCGTTAGCTTTGAATCCTCCAACCATCATCCATTGTTTACTTAGTTTTGGTATTGGTGGGTGGAATACGAAAAGAAAGTTCCAACACGTTGGGAATCAACACATGTAAATGATCTCTACCACTCCTTTTTTTAGGCCAAAAATTCTGGCTCAGGCCATTTGTCTGTTCGTAATATTTCAGCGGCTATTATGTGGGGACCAACATGATTTTGGTCCAGAGCATCTACCGGTCAAATCCACCTGATAGATGGCTGGGATCTTGCACCCCTGTGCTGAGCTGAGCATGCATGTGATGGCCTCTTGATGGAATACCTTATACGTGAATGTGGGCCTAACACACATTTTCAGGAATATGTTTAATAGCTTTAATAGCTTTCTAGTTCTATGCAAAAAGAAAAGCAATGCAGACATTAGTACATCTATTACATCTTTATCCATCTAGCATCTCTATCTGTGTGTGTGTTTGTGCACGAGTGTTAATTGAGCCTACAAGCTTTAAAACAGACACCACTCTAAACAATAAACAGATGGGCATCATGAGCTGAAATTTTTACCTGTCTTCAAACATGTTGCTGATGTAGCTTCCGACAACGATGTTAACTGGAAGAACTGTAAGCCCCAAGCAAAAAAACGGAAAATTGCCACAGAACTAGTTGCCCAACGGAAGTAGAACGTGGTAATGATGCTTGATTCAGAAAGTAAAATCTCCATAGCATGTTTGAGAATGAAATAGATCAATATAACTGGACCTGGAAGTTTTCGAAAAAATCAAAGTGAAAAAAATCAGGTAAAACTTGAAAATAGTAATTCAGATCCAGAAGAAATATTAAGAGGATTATATTTCACAACTTTCAGATAGGTATTTGCATTGCTCAGGGAATGATGTCAGTGCTTTAAAAATAATAATAATAATAAATTAATGTCGGAGTGCTATTGAACATGCAAGGTCTACTATATAACTAAATGAATGAAATAATCACTTTGAATGTGCATGCTTCTTGCTTTTTAGCAACTTTCTCATTGATGACATGAACATCCCCTGCCAGGTTGTAATGTCTTCAAAAGCCTAATGAAAATTTCTTGAGCTCTTTTTTTTTTGGAAAGAGAACTGATTTTATTTTATTTTTTATCAGGCTGCATTTTTGAAACACTGATTGCCACAAAGACACAAATCCCTTAAATTACTTATAGGTTTTATTTGTCCATTTGCTATAATTTCCAGATTAAAATTAATTGTATTTCCAAAAAAAAAATTATAATCTATCTAAAAATATCTAAATAAGAGATGAGTCTGTTTGTTAAAAATTGGGCATAACGCAACCTGTTTATAAACTCACCATGATTACCGTTAATGCTAAGAAAGGCAAAACTGGAATAATGAAATAAACCTACTGAACTTTAATCAAGAAGTGATTAGAATATCTAAATCGCTAATTTGGGAGTTTTACCACTGTCTTGCCGCCTTGAAACTGTAGGGGACCTAGAGGCAGCTCCAATCCCTACAAAATCAAACAAGCAATTTAAGAAATATAATAAACCACTGTCAGAAATTAAATCAAGTACTGAAACAAACAACCACTGTCAAGTACTGAAACAACCACCGTCAAAATCCACAAAAAAATATAATAAGAAAGTGATAAGCAATATTTACTGGTCAGAAATTAAATCGAGTACTGAAACAAACAACCACTGTCAAAACCCACAACAACAACAACCACAACAAACAAAAAAAAAAAAAAAAAAAAGCTGATAAATTGAATAAGGAACTCGAAAGAAAATCTTACACAATATAAAGAAAACCCAAATCATGCATTAGTAATTAAAGGGATAGAAAATGGAATAATCCTGACCTGAAGAGGAACAGAAAAAATAAAAAATAAAAAATAAAATAATAATAATAATTAAAACAATCAGTTCATGACTATGTAAAATCAATGCCATTAGCAAATATCACACCATATGCTTTTGCTGATTCCGTATGATCCCTAGAGAATTATGAATAAGAATAATTGTAGCAATATAAGCCTTACATTTGCTTGGAAGGCTCTCATCCTTTGGATCTTCTAGCTGCAATTTGTAGATATAGAAGAAGAGGAAAAAAGAAGAGCAAGCTTGTTTCAAGGTACAATGAGGTAATTTTTGCAAGTGACTGCACATATCAATCTTAGAAGAAGCTCACAGTTTAGTCGGCTTAGAACTTCTTTTCTCCTGCCTTCCAATTTTTCTTGGTATCAGAAAGAGACTCAAACTGAGGAGCATACGAAACTTGTAGTTGATTTCCGAGATAAACAAATTCATCTAGTTTCCACTTTGCAAACCTGCAAAAATCAGGCCACATATTCAAATACACCTCTTTCCTTTTCTTTTTGCCATGAAACACTAGAATAATACCTGAAGAAAGGCCTCTCCAATGAAGTGGTCTGGTTAATAAATTCTATTGAACCTCCAATGTCACAAGTTATATCAGAAATTCCAACTAGTGGGCTACCTTTCCTCTTTAGTTCTAGCAACTGCTTGGTAGTAAGGAACTGAGGAAACCTTCTCTCCTAATACATGCAATTAACTGCCACAACCAAAACCAAGTATTATATATGTATAAACAGAAGTTCCAGGCAATTTGGATTGGGAAGGAATAATAGAAGTCATGAGAGGTAACAGGCTGTTACAGTCCTAAAAGTCTAAACCTCATTAAACCACACAATAGTCCATTCCAAAGGCTTCAGGATCGATTCTTTTGAGTTCATGTTTGAATGCAATGAAACCATGATGACAGAATTTAATAAACATAATCAGCAAAGAATCACCTGGAAAGTATTCTATCTAAGAGCTCCCCACCTTCGCATAACCTGAAACATACAACAAATGAATCATACGGATTCCAAACTACCATCTTTAATTTACCCAGTTCATTTATCTCAAATAGCCACACATTATTTCCATGCACATGATAGAGGAATTTCAGTGACTATTATATCCTATTAGAACTATTACATGATAGATAAGTTTGACACTAAAAGTTCAACAATGCCAAGTTCAAATGTTCCACCATCTGCCATCAATCGCATGCATTCACTTGATGAATTACATGCCTTAGAAGCAAGTTTTGCCATTGGAAAACAATGGAGAGAGGGATTTCAGGATTCTAGCATCCAACTGAATGGTTGGAATCATTCTGTCAGATTGATATTTGGGGTATGCTCCATTACCAATTGGGCCAATCTGTATTGATGCAATATTGCATATGCTCCTTAAGCCTAGGGCTGTTTCAACCACTCACAATTCAGAATGCATCACAAAATCATAACATTACATCACTATAAAAGCTTATAAATGTTCATATACCTACTCGAATTCACGGAGATCCAAATAAACACAGAGAGCAGAGCTCATGCCAAAGATAACTACCTGAACAAGTTGGTCCTCGTTTAGAGCTAACAAGCTAACAAGTATTGGAAACCGTCCAATAAATTCTGGTATCAAACCATATGCAATAAGATACTTTCAAGCTACAAAACGCAATAATTTCTTATAAAAAAAATCTAAAATAGACTTCAAGCTCCATCATGAAAGTAGAGCCTTTCAATGGGTTGTATGGTCTTGATGTGCACATTCCATACATGCGGGACCCATTTATGAATGATCCAAATTACCTAAAAATCCTCCAGATAGGATGTCAGCCATTTAATTTTTCTCAACACCCCCTTTGAATGCCAGTGGTTTGAGGGTTAGGAATTAGGATCAACAAATTTAGGATTTTTTGAGACATCTACCAATATTAATGATTTTCTTTTACATGTCAATATTGCCTTTACAAACTGATATTTGGTGCCAAAAACATAAATTCCCAAAATCCCAAACATGGAAAATGCATCTAGCAAAGCACACAGGATTTATTTACTGCCCAATCAGGACTAAACATAGAAGAATGGAATAAGAAGTTCCACATCATCTCCTTAGGATATGGGAAGAGAGGCAGATTAGAACTACAGCTATAGCCTTACACTTTAGGCATAACTTGGAGCTTGCATGTTGGACGATAAAGCCTCCTAAATATTCCCAAGTTTAAGGAAATACAGAATAAATGAATAATATCGATAAAGATTAGATGTCCAACCATGTTTTTGTATTATTATTTTTTTTTAAATATGATCACACTGGCGGGATTCCATATTCTGCTTGGCTTCCAAAAGGGAAAGAAGAACAAACAGATGTCCTGCAAATGCATAAAAATCATGTACATATCAACATATCTCCAAGATCAAATGTCACGATGATGCAAATTAAAAATCTTAAATATCCAAAGGTTTCATAAAAAAAATTTCTTTCAATCATAACAGGGGAATGTCGCTGCGTCAATGCAACAGGTTCTAGCATGATGAAGCCAATTGAAAATCTTAAATATCCAAGGTTCCATAACTTTTTCTTTTTACCATTACAAAGGAACGTCAGCATCAATAAATAAATTCAAGCCAATGGAAGTTAGTTCATTCAAACTGAGAGTCTATCCTTCCTGTCTTAGAAATCCAACAATTGAAATGCAAGACTTTAAATTGACTCTAGAGATACAACTAACCTGGCAGCAACATGGGATGCAAGGACCAACTTGTCCAGATTCATCTGTAGAAATGCCTTGGTCACTCTGTCCCGGCTTTGAGCACTATACTCATGAAATTGTGGGGAAAGAGATCATTGAGAATGATATCCTACAAAATTAGGCAGGCCCCATAACCTTCACATCAGATTTTGTCACACATCGAACAACAGACATACATCCAATCATACACAGCATAAAAAAAATAAATAAATAAATAAAGTCCGCCATTCAGGTGGCTGAGATTGTTTGGTGGAGGGAATTCCCAGCCCACCACCCATACATGTTGGGGCCACCACATGAACAATCCCATTTGCTGGAAGTGGTCCCATTCAGAGTCTGAGACAGCATGTAGACCACTTCTAGCTATCCAGGTCCTTCCTGTGGTCAGTCCCACTCTGGATAGGTGATGCTGAAAAAGAAGACAACCGACATCCATCCAATCGTACCAAGTCCACCAATCAGGCGGCAGAGATTGTTCCATGAAAGGCATTCCCAGCCCACCACCCATCCACAGTCGGCCCCCACATATTAGCTCCGCACAACACATAAATCACCAGAAACCCTAGAACTTGCAAAAACACAAGACATTGGCACAGACAGAATTTTTCCCAAATGGAATCAAATCAATCAGAGGTTAGTTTCCAAATAGTACTAGTAGAATCGAACAATCTTTAACAAAAACAAAATCAAACCCTACAACCCCTAGAATTCAACATACAGCCTCATCAAAACACCAAAATCCAAAGGTGAAAAAGTCATCATAAGAGCGATTTCCACCGACCTTCTCCGACCGATGATTTCTTCTTCTGTTGAAACCGATCCATGTCCGAGAAAGAAGAAAACGAGATCTCGAAAATCCTGTCTCCGATGTTTGGAGTGTAGATGAAGTCAATTACAAGAGTTTATAGCAGATTGCATCCCTAATTCTAGATCCTACATCTACTACAAATACTGGGTAAGGCCGATTGAAGGATCGGAGAGAGATTGGCATCAGGAACCCTACATTTTTTAAAAGGCGTTTGGATGTGCAGCTTGCAAATGCGAGGGAACTTTCGAAACTGGTGGGTATGAATGTCTGTAAGAACATCGCTGAGGGTTGAGACCGGGAGAGGGAGATCGGGAGAGGGAGAGGGAGGCGTTTTGGGCGTTTTGAAGGGATTAGGGCGTTTTGGGATGAAAATAATCCAGTAGTCTGCGATAGATTTACATAAACGTGACTCTTGGGCCATGTGGGGTCCACTTAAGAGGGTTCTAATAGAATCCATTCCGTCCATCTGTTTCAAAATAATACAATAAACTATAGTAATAAGAAATAAGAATATACAACAATCAATCGGGACACCCCAACAAAAAAGTGAAAGTAACAACGTACAACCGCCACCATTCGAGTACGGTTCACTACCGTTTCAAATCAGCTACGGCTTAAAGCCGTTTCTGAACTAAAATGGCGACCGTACCAGTTTGGCGATTTTGGTGTAGTGCACATACATCATGGTGGGCCCATAGAACTTGGCAACATCAGCCATACCATGGCACACATGCAATCTACTTTCCAAAAATGAGGCACTAAAAACTTGGGCCCTACCAAAAGAAATAGTAGGGATGGAACCGCACGGGGAGCCCAAAAGCAAGCTGGTATTTGTGTTTTCCCCTCGTTTTAGTGAGAATCAGAGGCAAAATGGCCTATAAATATATGGTAGGCCAAGAAGATTTCCAATCCCACTCCTTACATGATATGTGGTCCACTTGAATTAGTCCTATATAAATTTTGGCCAGCTAATTGGCCCCCATGTACCACTTTTCTTTAAAAAGTAATGCAGTTAGAAATTTTTAGAACTCACATGGTATTACTATTATTATTATTTATTTTTTACACACGTACACACATGCACGCACACCTGTGTAAGATTTCACATGGTATTAAAATGACATCCAACACTGCCAAACATGTGTGTCAATCATGATAGTGACACTAACCAAAAATCTTTTGATGAAATCATCACATGGCATGTGCATTTGATGTTTTTAAGTGGGGTATATTTTTAAAGGTGTGGCTTATCTTTCCTTTAGGTTGACCAAAATTTTAATTTTTCTTAATATGATAATAGGTTTCATCTATTGAACTGATTGGATATTATAAAAATATCACTTGGGTTTTATAATTTTTTTTAAAAAAAATTTTAACACTTTTCAAGGAATAAGGCATATGGTGGGCATTATGGTAATTTCACTGCTGAAAATAGGTCTAATTATAAAGGTTAACTATCATTTTTCAGGTTCATCATTTTTTATTAATGATTTTGCATGGTAATAGGAAGGTGTAGTTGATCTAATGCACCATCGGGAACATGGGTGGCCTGGATATCAACTAAGTTCAAAAAAAAAAAAAAAAAAAAAAAAAAAGAAAAAAACAAGGTTCCAATGCAATTAGGAATGTGAGAAGATTTCTGTGACATGAGCCCACCAAATCATTTCCGCTTATTTATCAAGTTAAGACAATGTTGGTTGCACATTTTTTCTTTTTTCAGGTAAGTCGGATCTGAATCAAACACCTCAATATGATGGAATATAGGTTGTCTACTGGTGAATTAAAGCTTGAACTGAAGCATGATCATTTACATACATAGATGAATGATAGAAATGGAGAGATAGAAAGATAAAGAGAGATGATGAAAGGATTCCTTATCCTAGTACATCAGGGAACTTCTCAGTAAACTCTAGGGAATTTGACTGTACTGGCCTCGATGTATGGTCAAATTCCCTAAAGAAATTGAACCTTTCAAATATTTCGAGGATGGCCTTCTGACAATCTTCTAAAAATTACTTGGACCAAAATGCCCTTGTTCTTGGTTCAGTAATTGTATAATTTTTCAATGAATAAGAAGTTACATCATATTTAATGTCAAGAAAGTGATGTGTACGAAACCCTTTTTTTTTTTTAACGTGGGCAAGGCCCAACTCATGGGGCCCACACTGATGTATGTATATAATCCATGCCGCCCATCCTTCTTGCGATGTCATTTTAAGTCTAAGGCTCAAATATAAGCCTGATTTAGAGCTAGTGTATGTCACATAATAGAAAACAGTAATGATAGTGTCGCCCACCGTTGATACTTTCTAGGCTCACTGTGATGTTTGTTAGAAGTGGAAACTACACAAGGCGGTACTTTTTAAGCTCACGGCGAGCTGGTTGACAAGGTGGACGAAACGGATCACCCCATTGTGGGCCTTAGGCTATTGTACCAATGGTCATCCTTTCATTTGGTAGTAAAAAAAGTAAACATGTAAAAACGGCGACCCATATTACATGACAACCACTACCCATATAACATGACAACTACAACCCATGAAAACTACGACCCATGACAACTATGACCCATGACAACCACGACCCATGTAACATGACAACCACGACCCTTGCCACATTACAATCACGACCCGTATAACATGACAACTATGACCAATGACGACCTCGACCTATATAACATGACAACTTCGACCCTTGCCACATTACAACCACGACCCATATAACATGACAACCATGACCAATGACAACCACGACTTATATAACATGACAACCTTGACCCTTGCCACATTACAACCACGACCCATATAACATGACAACCACGACCTCGACCCTTAATCCATTATAACCATGACCTTAATTTGTAACTTTTGATCCATTTTTTGGTAGTGTAGGCAGTGAACAAGCAACAATCCATCCATTAACACATCACAACCCCGACCCTTAACACATCACAACCACGACAACCTCAACCCATATAAATTGAAAACCTTTTGGGGCCATAAATTTTTTTAATATAACTCTTTTTTGTCCCATGAAGTTAAATTAAATTTTAAATCCAATGGACGGATTGTTACTTGTTCACTGCGTACACTACCAAAAATGGATCAAAGGCTACAAATTAAGGTCGTGGTTGTAATGAAGTAAGGGTCGAGGTGGTGGTTGTCATGTTATATGAGTCGTGGTTATCATGTTATATGAGGTCGTGGTTATAATGTGGCAAGTGTCGTGGTTGTCATGTTATATGGGTCGTAGTTGTCATGGTTTGTGGTTGTCATGTTATATGGGTTGTGGTTGACATGTTATATGGGTCGTGGTTGTCATGGGTCATGCCATAATTTTTTTTAATATAACTCCTTTTTGTCCCATGAAGTTAAATTAAATTTTAAATCCAATGGACGGATTGTTACTTGTTCACTACGTACACTACCAAAAATGGATCAAAGGCTACAAATTAAGGTCGTGGTTGTAATGAAGTAAGGGTCGAGGTAGTGGTTGTCGTGTTATATGGGTCGTGGTTATCATGTTATATGGGGTCGTGGTTGTAATGTGGCAAGGGTCGTGGTTGTCATGTTATATGGGTCGTAGTTGTTATGGTTCGTGGTTGTCATGTTATATAGGTTGTGGTTGACATGTTATATGGGTCCTGGTTGTCATGTTATATGGTTCGTGGTTGTCATGTTATATGGGTCGCAGTTGTTACATGTTCACTTCCTTTACTACCAAATGAAATGATAGCCATTAGTACAATAGTCTAAGGCCCACAAAGGAGTGATCCGTTCCGTCCACCTTATCAGCCAGCTCGCCATGGGCCCAAAAAGTCCTGACTTGGGCAATGTCCACTTAAAACAAACATCACAATGAGCTTGAAAATTTTCAATAGTAGGTGCCATTATCACCATTATTTTCTATTATGTGGCCCACATGACATCTAGATCAAGCTGATATTTGGGCCCTAGCGCTAAAATAACACAGAAAAAAGGATGGGCGGTGTGGATTATACACATACATCAATGTGGGCCCCATGAGTTGGGCCTTGCTCCTGTGGGGCCCACATTGATGTATGTGTATAATCCACACTGCCCATCCTTTTTGCCGTGTCATTTTAGGGCTAGAGCCCAAATATCAACCTGATCCAAAGCTCGTGTGGGCCACATTATAGAAAATAATGGGAACAGTGGCACTCACTATAGAAACTTTTCATGCTCACTGTGATGTTTGTTAGAAGTGGATACTGCCCAAGTCAGGACTTTTTGGACCGACGGCGAGCTGAACGAGGGGGTGTATGGAACAGATCACCCCATTGTGGGCCTCAGGATATGGTACCAATGGCTATCCTTTCATTTGATAGTAAAGGAAGTGAACATGTAACAATCGCAACCCATGTAACATTACAATCACGATCCATATAACATGACAACTACGAACCATGACAACTATGACCCGTGACTACCACGACCCATATAACATGACAACTACGACCCATGACAACCTCGACCCTTGCCACATTACAACCACGACCTATATAACATAACAACCCCGGCCCATTTAACATCACAACCACGACCTCGAACCATACTCCATTACAACCACGATCTTAATCTGTAGCCTTTAATCCATTTTTGGTAGTGTAGGCAGTGAACAAGTAACAATTCCTCCCTTAACACATCATAATCCCGACCCTTAACAAATCACAACCACGACAACCCTGACTGTAACATCCCGGATTTTCACTGTTTCAGATTTCCAAAAATCCTTGATTTTTTTTTTTAATAATTAACTTATACTATCACGTACTGACCATTAACACTCAATGTTAGCTTATACATAAGTTAATTAATCCAAGATTAGCCCAATTTAATAGACCAGACAGGCTGTGATAAGGCCTGGTACAGGCCGCTAAGCCAGATGACTGTTTACACTTAAAGACGGCCCGTGTGGGCCACCCAGCAACCGAGGAGGGTCAGAAAAATCTAAAACTTTAGAAAATCATAGATCTCACTGGGCTTGTAGTCCATCGCGGATTGTGGACCCAGTGGACACCCAGAAGTACCATCTGGCGCTTGCCCAATGCGCCCCCACCAATGCCAATTAAAATCTGGCACTGACAAAAGAAATTGAGACTCCGGGCCTTCCAGCTGTCGAATTTCTTCCAAATTTACGGTGAAGGTTTAATGTATTTTTCAACGCCTGCCTACTAAATCTGGGCCCCGATCGTGGCACGATAACCGTTGATCGTAAATCGGACCCGTGCGACCAAACCCCATATCCGATTGCTCTCAAATTTTGCATGGCCCTTTATCGGACTGTGGATCACCTACCCTATAAATTTCATGGCTAGAGGGCCACCAGAAATGCCCCATCAATCAGAATGGCCCCCAAAGGGCCACTTAAAGGTCGGAAACACTTGCTCAGATCATATATCCGTTCATCCGTTCGCCCTAAATTTTTGCACGGAGCCTAGTCAAGCTATAGGGCACCTACACACCAAATTTTGGTGGTTAGAGGGGGGTAATAGGGCCACCCCAACACGAATAGGGAATCCCATAAGTCTATTTTAGGAAATTGTGGAAGCTTGGGGCCTTTTTCACCAAATATGGAATTATAAAAAGGGCCTCATTTGGGCACCCCTCTCCCCATACGAATTTTGCCCTAGAAGAGAGAAAAGAGAGAAGAGAAAGAGGAGAAAGGAGAAGAAAGAGAGAGGAAGAAGGCATGGTGGACTCTCAATCAAGGTGGGGCCCAAGAGGATCAAACCCACAACCTCTTACACCTTCTCCAAGAAGAAGAAACCATGCACACAACCACCAAAATCGTCCATTGATCGTCTAGGTAAGGCTTCTCATCTTTGTCTTAAAAATCCCTTTGATGAAGGGGGATTTTACATGGATTTCTCATGAATGAACTTGCTTTAGGGATTCCGACCAACCGGCCCCAAATTGACGTTCCTAAGTCGTTTTTGAGTCTCCAACGAATCACAAGGTGCGGACTATTGTGCTTAGGTGGCCTTGCACCAATTTTAGTATGGGTTTAATAATTTTGATTGCTTGGATGTTGTGATTGAATAATCTAGAGAAACCCTAGGAGTTGTATATTGTTGGAATTGTATGGATGGCATGCTTAGCTTTCATATTTGTGTTAATCTTGCCTCTCACATGATATTATGTATGGGTGATGGTTGTTCATGATTGCTCTATCATTTTTTTCTCATATGTGGTGTTTCAATGCGTGTATGATTTATTATCCGTGTGCACATGATTTCTGGAATTGGAGGAAGTGCTTAACTTCCTCTCTCACACACACACATAACTCACATGCACTTAATTCATGTTATGGTTAATCTTGCTTGTTATGAGAATCTGAACGGTATATGAGATGCATGAGAACAAGTGATCACTATGCTAGTTGATAATCTGTAGAATTGAGATATTACGGATCCCCTCACGCCCTTGGGTTGGTCAGAAACTTGATGAGAGGCAGTAGTCCCATCGGTAGGACTATGCTAGGGCTATGTCCATGGGTTTGGGCGGGTGTGTTCGGGTGGCTGTAGTTCGACTACATGGGTCCCTTGTGCCCGAAGTCATTCGTCTCACGCTCGCCTGGCCCGTGCGGTCTAGTCTACTGTCTGACCAACCCTATATGTTAACCCTGTTTGCTCACATATGTATGGAACCTGAACCACCCTACAACCGTTGTAGCCCATCAAAAATCTACTTGAAACTGGTCCACAGCCTCGTGAGCCGGGCATGGTGGAATGGGACACTATGTCCGAGCTGTCGGCCTACGCTGGGGTACCGCGCCTCCCCGTAGTGACCGCGAGCGATCCCTTCCTTTCGGCACTCCTCATGTGCTTGGTGTCGGGGATGAGGAACCCGACGGGATCACGGACCGCGAGGTCTCGACCTCACGCATTGACGGGGTCTTGGCCTCGCAACCAGCTTAGGGCATTGATACGTAGGGTGAATCAGAATCCCCAACCTGCTGGATGAATGGAATGGACTAACTAATAACTCGGCTAACACGATTGCATTGCACGCATTAGTTAGGGTGGCGACTCGAAAGTCGAGGTCGCTCTGAGGGAGTGTTGTCATATGCGATCGTTAGATGGAGTCGCTTGAGGGAGTGTTGTGGCGAGGGCATGCATCATATCATCCCGCATGCATGCATTTTAAATAAGAGTTATTAGGTGTTGATGATTGTCTGCTTTTCATTAAGTTCATATTACAATTGATGCCTGTTGTAACTTGAGACCAATAGTTCACACTGAGTTGATCACTCACTCCCACTCTGGGATGGTATTTTAAAACACCAACCAGACCCATTCATAGATGCAGGTAAATCAAGGCATGAGGAGCCTGGCGATGCGAGCTTGGACGAGGAGGACGGGCTCTCCTACTTGCAGCTGATGGGCGGCTCTCCATCGACTTAATCGAGCTGGATTTGGATTTGCTGAGCCGTGGGCTTAGCTTTATTTATTTTGACATAGCCTTCTTTTGTTATTCTGTTGGGCAACGCCTGGGGCGACCCTTTATTATTTTTGAACCTGTATATATGTGGGATATCCTTCATTTCAGTAGACAAGTGCGATTGTGCTTCATGCTTCAGGTAATTCCAAATTGTGCAGTTAAAATTGATGAAAAAAAAAAACCATAAATGCATGATAGGTGACACTCGGGAACTCGGGAGTCGAGTCTATGCACGACCCCCGATTTTTCGGGGCGTTACAGTTGGTATCAGAGCAATGGTTTGGAATTAATTGGGCCATGGGTCATGGACTCACTAACGCGTCCGCTGACTTGGGAGGATACACATTAGAAAAGCGTAATGAGGACTTACAACACTAGGAATCATCCCTTACCCCGAATCGGTAATCTTGGATGGATGGCGAGGCTTCCTAAAAATTAGGAATTGGTAGCAAGAGTAGGTAGCGACGCTAGAAAATGGGTCCGGGAGCCGTACAGAACCTCAACCCATCGATGGAAACGAGCCGAAAATCGAAGGATTTGAAGGTTAGAGCCAACATCCACGTGCAGATGAGCTAGTTTTGGGCCAAACTCGATAGTTCCAACCCTTTCAGAGACAGAGACTTAGCGGCGAGGGAGACTTTACCGAAATTAGTGGAACAAAAGAAAAATGAGATTTTGACCCTTAACTAAGAAGGATCTCATGAAATAAATAGG
The DNA here is from genome assembly GCA_021015155.1 of Magnolia officinalis. NCBI lineage: Eukaryota > Viridiplantae > Streptophyta > Magnoliopsida > Magnoliales > Magnoliaceae > Magnolia > Magnolia officinalis. The sequence goes on from JAJHSJ010000003.1 coordinate 7,727,534, forward strand.
ACCATTGCATAGATCAGATTCTCGTACCCCAAATTCATATATGACACGTCCCGGGGGGCCTTACCGACGCTCGGGGAAATCGAAAAACAAGGAGTCCCTACAGAGCCCCGGCGTCCCGACGCCCACCGGGCGTTCCCACGCCCAGAACTCCAGTGGGCCGGCGTCCCGACGCCCACCCGGCGTCCCCACGCCCCCACACACACAGTGGGTTGGCGTCCCGACGCCCACCGGGCGTCCCGACGCCCGCCGGACGTCCGCACGCCCGGGCGTTCAGTGAGCCGGCGTCGCAACGCCCGATTTCAATTTTCTGCATTTTTCATCCGACTTCAAAAATTCATATCTCCTTCGTTATAACTCCGATTTAGGTGATTCAAAATTCATATTGAAGCTTGATGAGTCTAGTTTTATATAAAAATGAGAAAAAAAATAAAATAAAAATTATAATATATTTAAAATTAAACTGTTCTATCAACTGTCCAAAAACTTTTAATTTCGGACAGCTGTTGCTCCTAGAATTTTAATAATTTATCTACAACTCCAAATGATATGAAATTTTGTAGGATGACTTAAAACTTGATGATAAATCATCATAAAATTTTTAAAAATAATCCAGTTACTAAAGGTACAAGAAACGTTATAAGATGTCCCCTCCCTCTATGTACACATTGTACTCGTGTGGGGCCCACTTTCCTTGCAAGTAAAGGCTCCATAGCCCTATTTCCTCTCATTTCCTCCCTCTCTAATACCCCAAACATTTAGTGAAGCCTCTCCCTTTTCCAAAAATCTCAAATCCCTCATCTCCCCTTCATTACAACCCATCATCACCTCTTTCACATCTTCACCTCTTCTTCCTCATTCCCAAACTCATTGTCAAGAACCCATTCTCATTCCTCCCATCCTCATTTCCAAGAACCATTACATTCTCACTTTCAAAACCCATTTACAAGCATCCCTCCCTAAAACCCATTCTATAACCCATATCCAACTCACACTCTCTATCCCACCTCCAAACTCTACTCCTAAAATCCAATCCTCCAAACCATCTTCTTCTCTTTTTCAAAACTCATTTCTTTTTTTATTCCCACATATAAACTCTCAACTCATTTCCCAAATCCCTCATCACCCATATTTTCTTCTAGATCCATTTACCAAAACCCCACTCTTTCACTCTCTTCTTCTCCATTTCCAAATTCATTTCTTAAAACCCATCTCAAAACCCATCTCAAAAACCATCTCGAATCCAAATCTTCAACTCATCTTCAAGTTCATTTCTTCAAACCCACACTCAACTCATTTTCCCCAAACCACATCCTTAAGGTCCATCTTCCTTAAGAAACCATCATTCTCCCATTTCACTTCCATCTCCCTAACCCATCTCCACCCTCTCATTTCCAAAAATCCCACATCACAAAACCCAACAACAACCATCCACATTCAAATCCATTCCTCCCCATTCCAAGACCATACTCAACTTCAAATTTCTAAAACTCATTCCATCCTCATTTCCCCAAACCCCCTTCAACAAATCCATTTCAAACCCATTTCCCTATTTGCACCTTCTCAACAACTGTCCATTTCCTTGCCGAGGGGAAGACATTCCTAGCAACCGTTGCCTTCTTCTTCTCCATTCCGGTGATTCTTTCCCTCAAGGGGAAGAAGTACCCCCATCTTTGCCCGATCTAGAAGGGTAGTAGCATAACCTTTCCGATAATTAGTAGTTTGCTTTGAGTCGATTAGTTCTACCTGCTTGTGTTGAAGGATAGTTAGGACGTTTGCTTGACTAAGTTATATTTTTTTCCTTATGTTGGAATGTCTAGAAAACTATGTAATCCATGTTGTATGATGTAACTAGCCATACTAATGGCACTTTGAATTTAATATGAATGTATGAATTGTTTTTGAATTTTCTTGTCACCTTATAAATGCTTGTATGTATGATTGCCTTACTGCGTCCATCTTAACGTTATTAGCACTCTAAACCACCAGAATACCTTAAAACTTCCGATTATTCCTTCCCTGTTAAAATTTATGAAACCAAAGCGTGATTTGCCCATAACTCACTAACCATATGATCAAAATGGTATTGTCGAGAAGAAACTTAAGTTCCTGGAAACCTTTCTAGGACAGTCGTTTGATCATAGGCATCGCGGGAAACTCACCACCCACAAAAATATTATGAATGTGAAGCTTGAACTGTTAAAGAATTTTGATGTCTTCCAAATGTTAAGATTGATCGGACTACGGAATCACGGGACCATACACTTGCGATGTATTCACGGCTTGACCCAATTCTTAATCATGGGTGAACACCAACGGACTCACTGCTTTGACCGAACAGAAGACCATGATCTACCAGGACTAGGAAGGGATACAACGATCTTTCTACCCTGGTCAGGCAGAGGATCGACGTATGGGATCAAAGCCTACCATAACTGTCTTTCCGTATTAGCCCAATCCTAAAAGAGTAGAATATACCATCATTAGGTAAACTTTACCAACAACCTCTTAATACGATAATAATGATTTTGACATTTGTTTTCAAACCTCAAGGACGAAAACTTTTAAGAGGGGTAGACTAGAATGAGCCAAACTAGTATAGATAGTACACACCTTACCATGCATATGAACTTGAATTCAACAAAACCTAGGCAAATGAAATAATGAAACCTTTACTTACTACCCTTAGGCAATTTCGGGGACGAAATTGTTTTTAAGGGGGGTAGATTGTAACATCCCGGATTTTCACTGTTTCAGATTTCCAAAAATCCTTGATTTTTTTTTAATAATTAACTTATACTATCACGTACTGACCATTAGCACTCAATGTTAGCTTATACATAAGTTAATTAATCCAAGATTAGCCCAATTTAATAGACCAGACAGGCCGTGATAAGGCCTGGTACAGGCCGCTAAGCCAGATGACTGTTTACACTTAAAGACGGCCCGTGTGGGCCACCCAGCAACCGAGGAGGGTCAGAAAAATCTAAAACTTTAGAAAATCATAGATCTCACTGGGCTTGTAGTCCATCGCGGACTGCGACCCAGTGGACACCCAGAAGTACCATCTGGCGCTTGCCCAATGCGCCTCACCAATGCCAAATTAAAATCTGGCACTGACAAAAGAAACTGAGACTCCGGGCCTTCCAGCCGTCGAATTTCTTCCAAATTTACGGTGAAGGTTTAATGTATTTTTCAACGCCTGCCTACTAAATCTGGGTCCCGATCGTGGCACGATGACCGTTGATCGTAAATCGGACCCGTGCGACAAACCCCATATCCAATCGCTCCCAAATTTTGCATGGCCCTTTATCGGACTGTGGATCACCTACCCTATAAATTTCATGGCTAGAGGGCCACCAGAAATGCCCCATCAATCAGAATGGCCCCCAAAGGGCCACTTAAAGGTCGGAAACACTTGCTCAGATCATATATCCGTTCATCCGTTCGCCCTAAATTTTTGCACGGAGCCTAGTCAAGCTATAGGGCACCTACACACCAAATTTTGGTGGTTAGAGGGGTAATAGGGCCACCCCAACACGAATAGGGAATCCCATAAGTCTATTTTAGGAAATTGTGGAAGCTTGGGGCCTTTTTCACCAAATATGGAATTATAAAAAGGGCCTCATTTGGGCACCCCTCTTCCCATACGAATTTTGCCCTAGAAGAGAGAAAAGAGAGAAGAGAAAGAGGAGAAAGGAGAAGAAAGAGAGAGAGGAAGAAGGCATGGTGGACTCTCAATCAAGGTGGGGCCCAAGAGGATCAAACCCACAACCTCCTACACCTTCTCCAAGAAGAAACCAGCACCACAACCACCAAAATCGTCCATTGATCGTCTAGGTAAGGCTTCTCATCCTTTGTCTTAAAAATCCTTTTGATGAAGGGGGATTTTACATGGATTTCTCATGAATGAACTTGCTTTAGGGATCCGACCAACCGGCCCCAAATTGACGTTCCTAGTCGTTTTTGAGTCTCCAACGAATCACAAGGTGCGGACTATTGTGCTTAGGTGGCCTTGCACCAATTTTAGTATGGGTTTAATGATTTTGATTGCTTGGATGTTGTGATTGAATAATCTAGAGAAACCCTAGGAGTTGTATATTGTTGGAATTGTATGGATGGCATGCTTAGCTTTCATATTTGTGTTAATCTTGCCTCTCACATGATATTATGTATGGGTGATGGTTGTTCATGATTGCTCTATCATTTTTTTTTCATATGTGGTGTTTCAATGCGTGTATGATTTATTATCCGTGTGCACATGATTTCTGGAATTGGAGGAAGTGCTTAACTTCCTCTCACACACACACACATAACTCACATGCACTTAATTCATGTTATGGTTAATCTTGCTTGTTATGAGAATCTGAACGGTATATGAGATGCATGAGAACAAGTGATCACTATGCTAGTTGATAATCTGTAGAATTGAGATATTACGGATCCCCTCACGCCCTGGGGTGGTCAGAAACTTGATGAGAGGCAGTAGTCCCATCGGTAGGACTATGCTAGGGCTATGTCCATGGGTTTGGGCGGTGTGTGTTCGGGTGGCTGTAGTTCGACTACATGGGTCCCTTGTGCCCGAAGTCACTCGTCTCACGCTCGCCTGGCCCGTGCGGTCTAGTCTACTGTCTGACCAACCCTATGTTAACCCTGTTTGCTCACATATGTATGGAACCTGAACCACCCTATAACCGTTGTAGCCCATCAAAAATCTACTTGAAACTGGTCCACAGCCTCGTGAGCCGGGCATGGTGGAATGGGACACTATATCCGAGCTGTCGGCCTACGCTGGGGTACCGCGCCTCCCTGTAGTGACCGCGAGCGATCCATTCCTTTCGGCACTCCTCATGTGCTTGGTGTCGGGGATGAGGAACCCGACGGGATCACGGACCGCGAGGTCTCGACCTCACGCGTTGACGGGGTCTTGGCCTCGCAACCAGCTTAGGGCATTGATACGTAGGGTGAATCAGAATCCCCAACCTGCTGGATGAATGGACTTAACTAATAACTCGGCTAACACGATTGCATTGCACGCATTAGTTAGGGTGGCGACTCAAAAGTCGAGGTCGCTCTGAGGGAGTGTTGTCATATGCGATCGTTAGATGGAGTCGCTTGAGGGAGTGTTGTGGCGAGGGCATGCATCATATCATCCCGCATGCATGCATTTTAAATAAGAGTTATTAGGTGGTGTTGATGATTGTCTGCTTTTCATTAAGTTCATATTACAATTGATGCCTGTTGTAACTTGAGACCAATAGTTCACACTGAGTTGATCACTCACTCCCACTCTGGGATGGTGTTTTAAAACACCAACCAGACCCATTCATAGATGCAGGTAAATCAAGGCATGAGGAGCCTGGCGATGCGAGCTTGGACGAGGAAGACGGGCTCTCCTACTTGCAGCTGATGGGCGGCTCTCCATCGACTTGATCGAGCTGGATTTGGATTTGCTGAGCCGTGGGCTTAGCTTTATTTATTTTGACATAGCCTTCTTTTGTTATTCTGTTGGGCAACGCCTGGGGCGACTCTTTATTATTTTTGAACCTGTATATATGTGGGATATCCTTCATTTCAGTAGACAAGTGCGATTGTGCTTCATGCTTCAGGTAATTCCAAATTGTGCAGTTAAAATTGATGAAAAAAAAATACCATAAATGCATGATAGGTGACACTCGGGAACTCGGGAGTCGAGTCTATGCACGACCCCCGATTTTTCGGGGCGTTACACTGACCCATATAAATTGAAAACCTACCATTGAAAACCTTTTGGGGGCCATAAAATTTTTTGGATATTTCTCTTTTTTGGCCCATGAAGTTAAATTAAATTCTAAATCCAATGGATGGATTGTTACTTGTTCACTGCCTACACTACCAAAACTGGATTAAAGGCTACAGATTAAGGTCGTGGTTGTAATGGAAAAAGGGTCGAGGTGGTGGTTGTCATGTTATATGGGTCGTGGTTGTCATGTTATACGGAGTCGTGGTTGTCATGGGTCGTAGTTGTCATGTTATATGGATCGTGGTTGTCATGTTATATGGGTCGTGGTTGTCATGAGTTGTAGTTGTCATGGGTCGTAGTTGTCATGTTATATGGGTCGTGATTGTTGCATGTTTACTTCCTTTACAACCAAATGAAAGGATAGCCATTAGGATAATAGCCCAAGGCCTACAATGGGGTGATCCGTTCCGTCCACCTTGTTGGCCAGCTCGCCGTGGGCCCAAAAAGTCCTGCTTTGTTCAGTGTTCACTTTTAACAAACATCACAGTGAGCCTAGAAGTATCAACAATGGGTGACACTATCACCATTGTTTTCTATTATGTAGCCCACACTAGCTCTGGATCAAGCTGATATTTGGGCCATAGCCCTAAAATGACACGACAAGAAGGATGGGCGGCATGAATTATACCCATACATCAGTGTGGGCCCCACGAGTTCGGCCTTGCCCATGCGGAAAAAAGGGGTTCCGTACACATCACAGTGAGCCTAGAAAGTATCAACAATGGATGACACTATCACCATTGTTTTCTATTATGTAGCCCACATTAGCTCTGGATCAAGCTGATATTTAGGCCCTAGCCCTAAAATGACACGGCAAGAAGGATGGGCGGCATGGATTATACCCATACATCAGTGTGGGCCTCATGAGTTGGGCCTTGCCCACGCAAAAAAGAAGGGTTCCGTACACATCACTTTATTGACATTAAATACGATGTAACTTCTTATTCACTGAAAAACCGTACAACTACTGAACCAAGGACAATGGCATTTTGGTTCAAGTAATTTTTAGAAGCTTGGCGACCCTTGGAATATTTGAAAGGTTGAATCTCTTGAGGGAATTTGACCATACATTGAGGTCAGTATAGTTAAATTCCCTAAAATCTACTTAAAGGCCTTAAACGTGTGACAAATTGATCAAGAGATAAAATCCTTAATGTAGCCAAACTGCTTGCAATGTAGCATTTCAACTACAACAAATCACCATCTTTTCCTTTGTTATTCATTTGTTTCATCCATTTGGAGGAATTAATAAAGACTCTTTCAAGTGGGTGGTTTACTTTAAAACACAACCAGTGAAACATTTGTTCATGGCACAACACAGGGTCTAAAAAGGGCACTTGCAATTCATTTAGAGTGCAACTTCTCAATGCACATTATGACTTATTTGGCTGTGCTCAATGAAGTATCTAAGTTATGAAATATATCAATGGAACAAACAACTTTACTCAATAGATGTGATATTGAGGAATTTTGTAGCATTGCCGAACTTAAATAATCCAGCTCTAAATATAAGTGGTCGTGTGGCAGCGTGGATTTAAAATCCTTTGGAATCCAATAGGGAAGATTTTGCAAATTAGCTTTGATGTAGGAATGCGAAAAAGGCTCTTTAATGCAGGGGCATTTTCAGATCGAGCTCGAATGGGGTTGCCTGTGGGATGCAGGGGCACACTCGGGGTGGGCGGCCTGTGTGAGGCGAGCCTCATCCATGTGAAGTGGGTGGCTCATGTGAAGCGAAACCCATGCGAAATAGGGCCAACGAGGGGGGTTTGGCCGATGTCCAAACCCATGCAATATGGGGCTTGAGTTAATTATCCCATAACACTCTTTAGAATGATTTTGGAGGAATGAAAATCCAAATCCATCGAAGTCATTTTTTCCACACATCTCCAAAAAAAAAAAAAAAAAAACTAAAATCCCCACAAATCTCTTAGAATCTATGTAGCCAAAGGACCCCAAGTGAAACTCTATTCATTGAATCAGGTTAATATATGTGAGTCCTGCAAAAGTGCACATACGTAAAGTAGGAATATCGGTTTGGTATTCTTAAAGCCCGCCTTGATTTCATGGATCTGCACACCCCAATGGAGAGTGTGGTGGTTGGCTTTGTTCTGATATGTAGTGACAATATGCGGCTTGCCATGCGACACATATATTCAATTATTTTTCCAGTGTATTCAAAGGTAGACATATATGCCACCCAAGAATATTGTTACAACTCTTCTCAATGTTTTCTTGTGCATGCTTGTTAATGAAAACCTTTCCATCTATTAAAAAATGAATTTCTAAAAAGAGCTACTATTTTTATGAATTATTTAGATATACATGGCTAAATAAATTGGAGTTATATTTCAGCATTTGAATGTTTTCTTTATTTTTCCACTTTTCGTTGATTATAAGTCATGACTATTGTTGAGGGTCAAATATTACATATTATCCCCTATTTATTACTTGATTTTCTGAACATGATAATACTTAATGTTCTATTTTAATCATGTTTGTGTTACAAGGTGAATTTAAGAGCTTGGAATGAAAAAGGGTGTTAAAAGCATGAATTTAACTCTCAAGAATCACCAAAGCCAAGGATTGATCCTGTGAGACCAAAAATGAAGAATTCACATGCTAAAGATCCAAGAAAACCACGTGAGAAATGAAGAGCATTGAAGACTTGAAGTGAAGAAAAGGAATCCTGAAATTGTCATGAAAACAAACATATTCCTGAAAGTGTCCTGAAGAAGCATATTCTAAAACGCTAGGGCATTATGCGAAATTGTGCAGAGTGGAGCTTATTTTGGGAAATTGCATAAATTTAAGACAATTTTTAGACTTTTCCAACTAGGTGCGAAAGTTGGAGTTCCACAACTATAAATAGGACTCCCTAGGATGTTCCTAGGCATCTTCCAGGGTTCGTGGAGCGAAGCAAAAGCATGGAGAAGCTGTTACCAAGAGTTTTTCTTCCCTTAGTTATTTTTATGCTTTTCTTAAGAGATTCTAGTTCAATCATGTCTATGGTTAGCTAAACTACTTAGCTAGGGCTAAGAAGTGAAGCTTGTAGCATGATGGGATGTTTTCTATTGCTTTGATTCACGTTTAAGTTGAATTATCTTTGATTATAGTTTAATTGTAAGAAATACTTTCGGTTTTTAATGGTTTATTGTGACTTAAATTACAATAGATTTGTGATAGCTTTGAGCATGTTCTTTTCATGTATTGAGATTGTGAAATTGGGAAATCCCATTGTTCACGATCGTCCCATGGGCATGGTTGGGTGATGGAATCCTTTTAATCTTCATTATTCTCTTATGTTGGTTGTGGGATTGGTAAATCCTGTTGTTTGCCTTGTCTCATGGGCATGGTTTTGTGATGGAATCACTTCCAGTTCTCACACCTATCATCTATTGAGAATTAGGTTAAAGGAAGTTCAGATTTGGTTTTACTGAGATATCTTCTAATTGGATAAGATGGGACTTTGATTCTAGTTGCGTCATTGAATCAAGCATAGATCTCCCTGATCTCTACAAGTGGATCCTTGAAAACCCTAGTTTCCCACCTTTGAATTTCTTAAGTTTTTAATTAAATCTCTTACAATTACTCATTATACTTCCAGACTTAGGTTTTCATATTCTTCTAGTTCTAGTTCTAGTTGCTTTCAGAAAACACACGAGATTAATCCCTATGGATTCGACCTCAGTTTCACTGAGATTATTACTACATTGCAGCCCTACACTTGGGGTTGTAAACAAGTTTTTGGTGCTGTTGTCGGGGATTAACGGTTGCGTTTTTCTGAGATTAACTAGTTTTAGAATTAGGTTAAGATTAGGATTTTTGTATTTTCTATTTTTAGGGTTTGTTTTCTGTTTTTAGAAATTTTCTAATTATAGGTTTAGAACTTTTCTAATCATTTAAAAAAAAAAAACTTTCCTCTTCTATTTTTAAAAACTAATTTTTTTTCTTCTAATTCTAGGATAAGATAAGATATAAGATAGGATAAGATAAGATAAAATAAGATAAGATAAGATTAGATAAGATATGATAAGATTAGATAAGATAAGATAACATAGGATAGGATATGATAAGATAAGATAAGATAAGATAAGATAAGATTAGATTAGATAAGATTAGATAAGATTAGATAAGATAAGATCGCTATGATATAATAAGATAAGATAAAATTATATAAGATAAGATAAGATAAGGGTTATTTCTAATTTGTTTTTAGAAACTAACTTAACTTTCTAGGTTTAGAAACTTTCCTTTTTCGTTTTTAGAAACTTTCTTTTTTCGTTTTTAGAAATTAGCCTTTTTTTTATAAAAACTTTTCTAATTTGTTTTTAGAAACTAGGTTGCTTTCGTAGAAACTTTCTTTTTAGTTTTAGACACTAACTCATCTTTCTATTTTTATTTTTAGAAACTTTCTTATTTCTTTTTTAGAAACTAATTCACTTTCATTTTTCTTTTGCAGGATCCTAACATAGATCTCCTCCAATCTGGTAACTTCCTTCTAACTTCTCTTCTACTTACTTTCCATATTGTTGTAGGATTTTTCTTTTATTTTCTTTTATGATTAGGTTCATGATTAGGGTTTCACCATGTATATGTAAGAGTGGGAACGTTAACATGCTGAGCTAGTTTTAGAGAATGCAAGAAATTGTGAAGGGTTGTCAGATGATTATATGAGGAAACAACCCATGTCTTAAATTTTTTCTGAAACCATCATCGAGAACCGAACGGAATACAATGCTCCACCGGTTAAGAAATCTTTACGCGATCATATGCGAGAGAACAATTACACCCTATGGATTAAGAAAACTGTACGTGAGTGTTGGGGTTATCATAACCATGGGAGTGAGAATTATTATCACCCATCAGACAAGAAGAAAACAATGAGAGATTATATTATGGGTGATAATATGTATCAACAACCATCAGATTCTCCCACCTATGACCCGTATGACTATAATCAGTGGAAACATCAATGTTGGGAAGATGAACCAGCAAGACATCATAATGAACACTCTCTTGGGTCATCTACTTTTGAAACCCAATCAGAAATGATCTAAGAGAAGTTACTTTAGGGTTACACAGACAATTTTGCTGGCATCAGAAGAATGATAGAAGCGCTTGAATCGTGTCTCGATAAGCTAATAGAGGCTAATTCACCCCAGCCTCAACCCAATCCAATTCTTCATTCCTAACTCCTTACTTATGATCAGTGGAAACATCAAGATTGGGAAGCTAAATCAACAATGCAACATAGTGACAATTTTCTTGGGTCCTATACCTCTAAAATCCAACAAGAAACGATCCAACAGAATTCACTTCAGAATTCCATACAAACTCTAGAGCTCAGTCAGCAAAACACACTCCAGAGATTTCAAGAACTTATAAAAGATATACAATAATGGGGTTCATGTGATGCGATTATGGAGAATACTGAAATTGAGAATGAAGAGTTGGATTGTGTTAATGAGCATATGGTTCAATTTTCCGAAGAGTCAATCTCGATGACTGTCCAAAGGAATGATCAAGAGACATAGGTGTCTTTCAAATATAATGATAATGACACACTTCACTCACATGACACACTTGATTTTAATGATGAGGGAGAGGTTAGTTTATTCGAACCTCAACCCAATTTAAGAATAGAATGTGAGGAAAGAGATCCCATCCCACGTGTGTACTGCACTGAATTGGAAAATGATGAGTATTGGGATGACGATCATGAATGTGCACGCCAAATTCCCCTGTAATCAATCTTAAGTTTGGTCCAGGTCAATGATCAAGAAGTACACGAAGTGATCGGTCATAATGAGCTACTCCACTCATCTGACATGGCTAATTTAAATGTGGAGGATGAGCCCCTTTCAACCGACCCTTCTAACTCTTGTGAGACATGTTTAGACCACTTACTTGAATTGAATGATGATATGATTCGGGAGATAGACGAGTTACTCGATATGACTTTGGAAGTTGAAACCACCCAGTTGAGGCCACCATCTGAGTTGTACACTTTTGATAATACAATGCTTTTATTGAGTAGTACTGATAAATAGAGTCTTCACATCAATTCTTTGCCTATTGATTTTCCATCCACCTATGAAAGGCAAGACATGATACATCCGGTGACGATTTATTCTCACCGTGATGAAGAGCAAGAGATCATGCTTTCATCCACTTCCAGAGACGATGGAATCCTTTGGCAGATTATCATAAATTTCAATGAGGAAAATGAGTCACTCTTAGTTGAATTTTCCAACTCTTCGGACGATTTCTTGATACACTTTGTAGATTCAAATGATCTCATGATACAAGATATAGTGAATGTCTTACATGACAACACCTCGGTAGTTGTTACTGACCGATCGAGAGAACCCTTATTCAGAAACCTTTTCCTCCATAGTTCCTGAATGTTTACTATCACATGAGGGAGAGCTGAAAATTGAACCGAAATCTGAAACTTCAGAATGTGTTGAGACTACGTTATCGGTTGAGAAATTTTTTAAATTTTATCTACCTGTAGTCCCTGATTCACCATGGAGTACTAATATTGAAACTTTTTCGGTCACAGGTGAATCATATATATTTGAGATATCTTAAGCGATTTAACGACAATTTTTTGCTGAGGTCTATAAATTTCTTTGAAAATTCATGCTCCAGGGCATCACGCTTATTGCAAAAAGGGCTTTTGGATGATCTTATTGAAAAACCTACTGAGAAATTTATTAAGATATTGGCCAGATGAGGAATCTTGCGGCATGACTAAGTAGTTTTTTCCTTGCTTTTCTAGTTTAGGATTAGTTTATTGCTTTCATGTTATGTCTAGGATAGTCGGCTTTATGCTGTTTATGATAGTTTGTTTTTTGTTAGTTTAACTCTTGTGCTAACCCATCTTCACACTGAGACCATTGGAAAAGCCTCTAGATTCCTTCTTCAGGTACTACCTTTCCATCACTTCTCCTTTACTTTCGTTGTCTCATGTGCATTGTATGCTTATATCTTTTACATTGAGGACAATATAGATTTTAGTTTGGGGGTGTAGATTAGGCTAGCTAATCAGTGTTTTCTTAGTCTTTGAGCAAAAATTGTGAAATTTTTTGAAAAGTTTTCAATGTTTATCTATTTGGAAAGTGATAAGTTATGTATTTAAAAATGTTTTGAGTATGATGATAAGATAGGAATTGAATTTTGAATTACTGAAGTCTAGTCATCTAAGTCTAAGTAATTTATCACCTAAGTTCTTGCGCTCAATTGATTAAGAGGAAGTTTGAATACCATGTTAATCAAAATCACAAGACATATTCGAATTATTTTCTATGAATAATGCTAGAATTTCTAATTGTTAGTGTGTGAATCATTGATAGATGGTGAGAATCAAGTTTGAAGAATTTTATCCACCTTAAAAGATGAAAAGAACCAATTAAAAACAGGAGATCAACAAAAAGGGTCATGCGTGGTGAAAAGATTGAAAAAAGTTTGAAAAAAATGAAAAAAAAAATCTGAAAGAAAAGAGAAAAGACTAAAAAGACTGAATGAATATAAATGACCATCGATATAAAATCAAAAATTGGAAAACGAAGGAAAATGAGATAAGTTCGGAATCAGTACTTGAGTTTTCAACCAATCTTAAAGTGATGAGCAGGGCTAACATAATGTAATGATAATATCCTTATAGAAAGTAAGTTGATCTTCACTGTGCATATTGAAAAACTTGATATGCGAACTATGCTCTGACTTAATGGATAAAGAACTTATTTGATTGATTGCTTATATGATTCGACTCTAGGTTTTCAAAAGCTCACTTTCTTATCATTGAGTCTACTCATTCATACTTGATTACACAAAAGATTGTTTTCTGAAAAAGGTTTGAACATTGCGCATTAAAGTTCATTTTTCGCATACTTTGCTCAGGACTAGCAAAATGCTGGTTGGGGATTGTGTTGAGGGTAAAATATTGCATATTATCCCCCATTTATTACTTGATTTTCTGAATATGATAATGCTTAATGTTCGATTTTAATCGTGTTTGTGTTACAAGGTGAATTTAAGAGCTTGGAATGAAAAAGAGTGTTAAAAGCATGAATTTAACGCTCAAGAATCACCAAAGCCAAGGATGGATCTTGTGAGACTAAGAATGAAGAATTTACATGCTAAAGATCCAAGAAAATCAAGTGAGGAATGAAGAACATTGAAGACTTGAAGTGAAGAAAATGAATCCTGAAATTGTCATGAAAACAATATATTCCTGAAAGTGTCCTGAAGAAGCATATTCTAAAACGTTGGGGCATTATGCGAAATTGTGCAGAGTGAAGCTTATTTTGGGAAACTGTGTAAATTTAAGACAATTTATAGAGTTTTCCAACTAGGTTCAAAAGTTGGAGTTCCACAACTATAAATAGGACTCCCTAGGATGTTCTTAGGCATCTTCTAAGGTTTATGGAGTGGAGCAAAAGCGTGGAGAAGCCGTCGCTAAGAGTTTTTCTTCCTTTTCCTTAGTTGTTTTTATACTTCTCTTAAGAGATTCTAGTTCAATCATGTCTATGGTTGGCTAAACCTCTTAGCTAGGGCTAAGAAGTGAAGCTTGTAGCGTGCGGGATGTTTTCTATTTCTTTGATTCATGTTTAAGTTGAACTATCTTTGATTTTAGTTTGATTATAAGAAATACTTTTAGTTTTTAATGGTTTGTTGTGACTTAAATTACAATAAATCTGTGATAGCTTTGAGTATGTTCTTTTCATGTATTGAGATTGTGAAATTAGGAAATCGCTGTTCACCATCGTCCGATGGGCATGGTTGGGTGATGGAATCCTTTTAATCTTCATGATTCTCTTATGATTGGTTGTCGGATTAGTAAATCCTGTTGTTTACCTTGTCTTATGTGCATGGTTTTGTGATGGAATCACTTCCAGTTCTCACACCTCTCATCCATTGAGAATTAGGTCAAAGGAAGTTCAGATTTGGTTTTACTGAGATATCTTCTAATTGGATAAGATGGGACTCTGATTCTAGTTGCGTTATTGAACCAAGCATAGATCTCCTTGATCTCTACAAGTGGATCCGTAGAAACCCTAGTTTCCCACCTTTGAATCTCTTAAGTTTTTCATTAAATCTCTCACAATTACTCATTATACTTCCAGACTTAGGTTTTCATCTTCTTCTAGTTCTAGTTCTAGTTGCTTTCAGAAAACACACGAGATTAGTCCCTATGGATTCGACCTCGGTCTCACCGAGATTATTACTACATCGCGGCCCTACACTTGGGGTTGTGAACAAGTATTAGTCTTTTTTAACTATAAAAATAGTCATAAACAATGATAATTACTCATTTAATTGTTAGTCCACCTAATGGACAAGTTAGAGCTTTCAATGGTGTCATTTAACATATGTTGGACGGATCATCCTCAGTCACCCAGATTTACAACACATCCAATGGTCCTATTTCAACTGATTTTATCTACGACCAGATTAATCCCTAGGAGTTTAAATGGTACAAGGGGTGACTTATTATCTATCCAAGCCGTTCATTCATTCATATAAATAGAATCAAGCTATGGTGGAAAAATCACGCTAATTAAGTGATCTTAAGCTAATTTCCATCAATAGCATGAAAATGTGCAGTTAACATTAACTAAAGAAATAAAATAAGTCCAATAATTCACTTGAAACATCTACTAAGATAGATCTCACTTTATATCTTTTATGATTCTAAAGTAACACTTTAATCAAATGATTATAACTAGGTGATTTATGGCTCCTACCTAGTGGATGCTTATAACAAATTGACCCTATTTATAGGGCTAGGATTATCAGATTCTTACACCATGGCTTGCTCCTAGTTGAATTAATGAATAAAGGGTTTAGATCAACAATAAGGCGCTCTGTGTGATCTGAGGAAAACCGTTGGTGGGCCTGCCCAACTCATATGTACCATTCACATATGTGTGTCTTGCTGGACGCGGATTAGTTACAATCCTTTCTCAAGCTAGGAAAGGAAAGGGTGTAAGACCCGTATCCTAGTTCGTACTGTTCTGACGAATCCCGCGATCCTTTCCGTCGAAGTCCAGCAATCCGCGACCGATAACTGACGTTTGCGCACGACCCTAAGTTGTATCCCGTAGGTTTGAGTCAGCTTAATCCGAGACTTAAACCATTGCGACCGCGCCGTAGCCGCGATTCCTCCAACGCCTAGATCATAAGATGTGGACCGTGCATTATAATGACCGTGGACCGCATATCGCGGGACCCACCTACTCTATGTGGCACCAATCCCTAGGAAGTCATGAGAGTGATGACATCACCCTATCTATAGCCACCTTACCCTAGCTATAGCAACCCTAGCCCAGCTATAGCAACCTTACCCCTAGCCTTCTTACAAGCACTTATGGCTAGCCACCCTACCCTTAGCCCTCTTACAATCATTTATTGCAAGCCACCCTCTCTTACAAGTAATCATGGCCTACTTAAGCTACTCTCTCCCTCTCTTTACTACACTCTCTCTCCCTCATTTTTCAAACTCATATTCCCAAGCAAGGAGAAAAAAATCCCACGTCCATGGCATCCCAAGTGTGAGAAAAGTGAGTGTGTGTGTGGCCCACTTTCCCATCCCAAATCCTTCATCCTAGCCTTTCATCCCTCATCAACCTCCGTCAAAGTGAAGCACAAGAAGGTTGGCTTTCCAACGGACCAAGAAGGTCGAACGGTGGGTGCTCCTACAGGCTAGTTTTCATATTTTTATGATGGACGAAGTGAGGCCTACCGATCAATGGTGTAGATCTCACTTTGGACCCTAAGATATGGCCGATGGCCCACCTTGATTATCACTTGATGTATGATTGAATGCAACGAAGGGCCCATAGTGCCGGGGTCCCTCCATCACACGTGTCCCACTCTCATTCTCCTTCTCTCTCTCTCCCTCTCTTTTTATTCATTTATTTATTCTTTTTGTGTGTGATGAGGTGGCCATGTGGCCCACTTGGATGGACCCCACCTTAATGTATGTTTTATACATGCTATCATCCATTTGGTGGCCCACCTAAGCAGGGCCCACCTCAATGCATGTGTTCTGTCCAGACGTCCAGGGACGTCCCTGTACGTCAATTGGAAAACACAAATATGAGCTTGATTCGTAAGCCTTGGAGAGGGTAGTCCATGTAGGCCCCACCTTGATGCATAAGTTTAATCCACGCCGTCCATCCTTCTCCTCAGATCATTTTAGGTGTTGAGCCGAAAAATGATGCTGATCTGAATTTCTGGTGGGCCATAGCATGAAAAACGAGGTTTTCTACCGTTGAAATCCACCTGAAGTTTCCACGCACCAAAACACATTGAATATTGGACTCGTTTGGTTGGTCTCGAGCCGTAAAATCCAATGGTCAGGGTGGATTTTGTTGATACGGGCCCTGTACATGAAAAACCGCAAAAAAAAAGGTTTTTAAATAAAAAAAAATTTACAGCAGCAGCAGGCGCTGCCTGTGTCTCTAACAATAGAAGCGTCTGCTGCTGGCGGGCGGCGGATGAGCAGGGTCCCACGGCTGGGCCGTGGGCCCCACCATGATGTGTGTTATGTATCCACTCCATCCATTCTGTGGGCCATTAGGGCAGCGGGCCGCCCTCCAAAAAATGAGCCCATCCAAAGCTCAGGTGGCCCACATCACAGGAAATAGCAAGGCTGACCATCTGCCATTGAAACCCTTTTTGGGTCCACAGAAGTTTTAGATCAAGATGAAATTTGTTTTTTCTATTCATTTAGGTCTGCGTGACCTTATGAGCGAATTGGATGGCTTATAAATATTATGGTGGGCCCCACGTGGGACCCACAGTGATGTATGTGTTTCACCGTTCACTGACGGTGGACGGTGAACCCCCTGGATGTATGTGTTATATCCACACCGTCCCTCTAGACGGTGTGTGTGCGCGTGTGTGTGTGTGTGCGTGTGTGTGTGTATATATATATATATATATATATAATATAATATTATATTATATATAGTATTGTATATATATACACTATATTTAAATTATATATGATATTATACATAGTATATACATGATGGTGGGCCTTCATGTGGACCCCACCATGATGCGCGTGTTGCATCCAATATATCCAACCACTTTGAAAGTTCATTTTTGGGCATGAGCTAAAGAATGAGTCAGATCCATTTATCTGGTGGGACCCGCACCATGATGCATGTGTTGCATCCAAACCATTCACAATTTGGCAAGCTTGTCTTACAGGCTTGAGACTAAAAATAAGACAGATCTATAGTTCAAGTGGACCCCACCTTGGTATGTGGATGAGGCTCGTCTTGATTCATTTGTGGTCGTCCATTGAGGCCCACTTAGTGTATATATATAAGGCCCATGTAATGTGGGCCCATATTATGTCTTTGTGGCCCATTGTTGAGGCTCACCTTGATGTACATAAGGCCCATGTGATTAGGCCCATTCAATGTATTGTGGCCCGTTGTCTAGGCCCACTTTGATATTTATGAGACCCATGTTACGAGGCCCATTGTGATGTACTCAAAGGCCCAGGGGTTATGGCCCATTGCAATGTACATAAGGCCCATTGCAATGTACATAAGGCCCATTGATGTGGCTCACTTGATTGATATAAGGCCCATATGAGGCGGCCCATTTGATGTATCTGAGGACTATGGGTCGAGGCCAATGAAATGTATATAGGTCCATTGCAATGTGTGATTTCCCATGGTTTGTGTATGATATTTATGGCGGACTGTGCCTTGGAGCAATGTTAGTTTGACGTCCACATTGTAAGTACAATGTTGGTTAAATGTCCGCGTTGTGACCCTCCCTAGGGCCCATTGATAGGCCCTACTCGTTATGTGTAGGCCGTCTAGGCCCATTTGCATTGTAAGGATAGTTCATTACTTTATAAAATGCTTAGTACACTTCCATGATTCATGCACATACGCATCATATGTATGCTTGATATGAGAAATGGTTGATCATAGCATAAGCCGTTGGGCTGAGACATTTATGAGACTCCTTATGAGACGGAGTGCCCCACATGAGCGCGTGGTACGCGCGAGATTGCTACATGACTGACGGTGTGACTAATGCATTTTGCGTTGTGTGTCATGATTCACTGCACGCCCTAGTGACATCAGGGCCGTGGCCTCCACAGACACATCGTGGATGGTCGTATCGGATACTGAAAATATTGGCTCTAGTATTGTGGGCACTTAGGATGTCCTTGGGTGAAAATTCCAGAACCTTTTTGGTACTAGAGGATGCTCCAACGTCTATACTGAGTGGATACACGAGCGCCCGAGTGCCGAATACCAGTAGGCCGCGTCTCCCGCTGTGTCGTGGTCGGTTGGAAGGGGGTGTGGCCTTATCCGCCCGAGTGAGGGGGCTATAAGCTAGGCTGAGTTTGACCAGCTCGCAAATGAGTCCGCTATCGATAGCCGGGTAGGTATTGGCAGACTACTGGTCAGGCGGATAGTGTGGTCTCTTCCACTTGTTTAATTGTGCAGCTAGGGAGGAGACAGTCAATGTGAGGTGTATTAGACCCCGGTGATATCCAGAGAGGAACTGTACTGATATGTGTACTTGATGAGTACTGACATGCTTGCTTTGCATCTCACATATGACATTTAGCTACATAGGCCTCGCACCGCATGGCCTTGGTATGGCCGATATTCATGCCTTGCATCATATAGCTTTGTTACAGCTGATAGCATTCATGGTCTTACTGCATATTTCCGCATTACTCTGAGATCGTACACTCGGCACTTGCCTTACGCACACACCTACACCACCCTCTAAGCTTTTGTAAGCTTATGCACGACCGTTGCGTGCAGGTGCCGCTGGACAGCAGCAGCGCTGAAGCAGGAGTGCGTATCAGATCTTTTTGGAGCCTTTTGATCACCCTGTATTTCCCTTTCCGCATTGTACTTAAAATTTTTGATATAGTGGATATGTGGTGATGTTGTTTTGTGACTTGGTTATGCTTGTGGTTATGCTCCATTACAAAAAAAAATTCATACTGAAAATCCTCCTTGTAGGATCCCAGGATCGGAATCTGGTGTATGGGCGCTGGGAGCTGAGAATAGGGTACTACGGAGGCTGTTGGCACTGGATTCGGTGATCGAAAATTTTGTGAGCCCGTTTTCTGAGTTTGGGGCGTGACAAAGGGGCTCAGTGGGGCTACTGTGATGTATGGGTTTTATCCACACCGTTCATCAATTTATCCATATACTAAAAAATAGGCAGATCCAAGGCTCAAGTGGACCACACCAAAAGGAAGTACTGTGGTGACAGTAACACCCACCATTAAAACCTTTATAGGGCCCCACCCATCCAACCTATTCATAAGGTCACATTGCCCTGAACGAAGGGAAAACATAAATAGCTTTGATCCAAAACTTTTGTGGTCCGGGGAGTTAAAAAAAGGCATCACACTGTATTAGGGATGTAGAATACATACATCAAGGTGGGGCCCATTGTAAGGGCCACACCTCGTCACCTCGTACATGGTCCAGATCTCTGTCACGCGAATTCAGTTCTCACGTGTGACGCGATTCACCTCTTCGACTTCTTCTTGATCAAATCCCTTTAGGAAACCGCTTGTAGGCCTATTTAGGTGTGTGGATTTGGAACCCTCGGAACCCCCAGGATTAGAAACCCCCTGGTTTTGCAATCCTCTAGTATGTTTGGCACCCTATAATGTGAATCAACTTTAATACAAAAGTATCTATCCATGGTATATTTATAGGGATTTGAATTTAATTACTAAATCAACTTTAATATCTCTAATTAGTGAGATATGTAATTTTTGACACAATGGTTGTGATAAGCCCACTGAAATATATGCTTTGCCCGAATGATGAAATTTCAAGTCTTGGATGGGCCACAAGCACAAGATCATGTCCGAGTGACAAACCAACGATTTTTAATCGTTGATTTACATGGACAATATTTGGACGGTGCTGATCATCATTAGTGGGCCATGTGCCCAATAGAATGATAGTGTACAGTGACACACATATTACACCTACAACTATTGAAATAATTTTAGGTGTAATCAAGCTCTCATTGTGGATTACAAACCTCCAGGGGATTGGAAATCCCTTAGATTTGAAACCCTGTGTTACTTTATGCTGCCAAACAGGGGATTTGAAACCCCCTCAAATCCGCTCCCATCCACGGTTCCAAAGGACCCCAAGTAACTCCGTATGCTTTTATCTAGGGCTGTTCACGAGTCCAGCTAGCTCGAAAAACTCGCTCGACTCAGCTCGACTCAGCTCGGATTGACTCAGCTTGAATGGCCGATTCGAGCCGAGCCAAGCTAATTATTTGAAGCTCGAGTTGAGTTCAAGCCAAGTTCGACCAGGGGCATTTCAACTCGACTCGACTTGACTCGAAGCTCGAACTCGAGCTCGATTCGGCTCGATAAATAAATATATTATATTATATATATATATATTATATTAATATAAGTTTTAAGTTTAAACTTAAAAATAAAAAAATAAAAAATAAACCCTAGAGTCTCTACTCGACTGCACACCCTCCCTTCCCTTTCCCTTTCTTCTCTTTCTCTGCCCACTACCAGCCGTACGCCCGCCCCGACCACCATCACCAATTTTCATTTCAGCTCCACAATAGTATGATTTCAATCTTTTGAGATCTACTTCTTAGGCGAGAAACCCAAGAAATTCGAGATGGGTTCTTCTCAGATTTGTTAGAGCTTTAAGGAAATCCAATGATTTGATTGGTTAGAGCTCTTTACTTGGATTCCTGATCTGTGTTTTGTTCTGTTTCTTTTCTAGTACTTGGATTTCTGCTGGTGGAAGAAGATCAAGAACAGATCAGTTCTTACAGGTTTCCTCATCTGATTCGAAGCTTTGTTTTGTTTTTTGATCGGGTTTTACTTTGATTCTCTTAAGATTTTTGAATTTTTCATCAATGGAGGAGGATCAAGAACAGAATCCGTTACTCTCTCGCCTAACAACCTCGAGCTCGACTCGAGGTAAACTCGACTCGACTCGAACCACTAGCTCGACTCGAACTCGACTCGACAGCTTTGACAAACAAGCCAAGCTTCAATGTTGAGCTCGAGGCCAAGCTCGAGCTCGAGCTCGAACTCGAGTACATCATGGACAAGCCAAGCCAAGCTTGGCCCACCTCGACTCAACTTGGCTCCATGCCCACCTCTACTTTTATCGTAACGAGTAAACTTTGCGGGGCCAATCGTGAATTTATGTGGCTTATCCACACCGTCCGTCCATTTTTCTAGCTAATTTTTGGAGTCGAGCCCAATACTGAAGTATATCCAAAGCTCAAGTGGACCATACCACAGGAAAGAAACAGTGGGAATAATGATCTCTCACCGTCGAAAACTTCCTAGGGCTCACGGTGATGTTCATTTGTCATCCAACCTGTTCATAAGATCACACAGACAGGAATGAACGAAGGGAAACACATGGCCCCCGAGAAATTTTCAACGGTAGACGTTCAATTGACACTGTTGCCTGTGGCGTGGTCCACTTGAGCTTTGTATATGCTTCATTTTTTTTATCTGAAACCATAAAATCATCTGGAAAAAAAAAATGGATGGACGGAGTGGATAAAATACATAAATCACGGTGGGCCCCACAGTACGCAATCCGCTTCCACATTCGAGCATTTCTTGTTAGAGAAGCCTTTCCGCTCTGCAACACCGAATAACCTAGGGTTTCCTCGCTGGACCCTCTCTCTCTGCAGTTTTCGGTGGAATATCTCTCCATTGCAGATCGAAATCCTGCTTGTAGCATCTGATTTAGGTATGCTCGAAAATACACTTTTGTATCTCTAATCTTACAGGTCGCGTTTGGATGCGCTCTCCAATTGAATCGCGAACTCTCAGGTTAATCAGGAGTAAAAGACGAAAAGACCCAATGATTTCTCCAACGAGAAGTGAAAAAATCACATCTTTGTTATTTCAATGATATGCAGTTCTATTGCGCATCCAAACACAGCCTTAAGCTCTCCACATTGTTCCTGTATCCGTGTTTTTACGGTTTTGCTCTGACACTTTTGGCGTCGATGCTTTTATTCTTTTTCTTTTTAAACTTCTTTCAGTTTTGTATTTTACAGTTTCAATTCTGGAATTGAAGGAGGAAGCCATTGGGGTTCGGGAATTGAGTTTGGAGTTTAGGTTGATAATCTATCATTTAAGTACGTTTTCTTAAAACCCAGAAAGAACTGAATTGTGTTTTGGATCGAATTGAACTGAATCGTGAGCATTCAGGTTAATCAGATGATTGGGAAGTGGCTCTTAAACCATGGACGCGGATTAGCTACTGAACTCTACAGTAGCAGTCTCGCTACTGAAGTGACGTCACGAGGTTCTGTGGGCCCCACCATGATGTATGTGTTGTATCCACACCAAGGAGCCAAAGAATGAGGCAGATCGAAAGCTCAAGTGGACCCCACCACAGAAAACAGTGGGGATTGAATGCCTACCATCAAAAACTTCTTTGGGCCATAGAAGTTTTCGATCAAGCTAATATTTATGTTTTCCCTTATTCCATGTCTGTAATAACTTGTAAACAGGTTGGATCTCAAATAAACATCATGGTGGGCCCTAGGAAGGTTTCAACGGTGGGAGTCACTGTCCCCACTCTTTTCTATGGTGGGGTCCACTTGAACTTTGGATCTGCTTCGTTCTTTGGCTCATGCCCTAAAATGATCTCTCCAAATGGATGGATGGTGTGGATACAGCACATACATCATGGTGGGGCCAAAGAACGTGGTCCCATCACTTCAGTAGTGAGACTCGCTACTGTCGGGTTCAGTAGCTAATCCACGTCCCTTAAACCACAGTCATGTTTCTTTCTATTCTATGTTGGAAGATACATTAGTGCAATTTGGATCCCAGATTTTGAGTATGGATTACAATGAAAGAAATTGCAATTTGGCATCTTCAGTTTATTAGGGAAATAACTGGTATTCAATTTGGCCTTAAATAAAGAAAAAAAAAAGGTATTCAATTCATCATTGCATCCAAAGGCACCCTAAAGTATGGGTGCAAATTGAGTTGGGCTCAACCCGAACTTTAGGTTGGGTTGGGTTTGGCTGGGATTGGTTCGAGGCCTTGGGCAACCTGACCCAACCTGAACGCAACCTCATATGCAGTACATATACATATGGCCCGCATGAAAAATAAGGTTTATGATCGGAACCGTCTATGCTGTGGACTCTATGCTATGTAGCATTCATGGTTGGAATCGTTTATGCATTGAATGGTGTCTTTACTTCTAAAATATTAGTGAATTTTTTTAATCTGTTTTGTTAATATTATTTGTTTATGAGTCGGTAGTCTAACAGTGTAATTTTATAGTTAGATGTTTGATTTATGTGTTACTTTACCAGTTGCAGATGTTAACTGACCCAACCCAATCTAACCTGACCCAACCTGAATTGTGTTAGGGTTGCGTATTCAATACTTGCGGTTGGGCTTGGGTTGGGCCTTGGGCTGACTCCTCTTGGGGTTGGGTTGAACCTCAACTCAAACCGACCTGCCCGAGTTGCACCCCTACCCTAAAGGCTGTGGTCTCCTGATAAATGGGTATATGGCATGTTTGGGTGCCGTAACACACTGTTGCACTGAACTTTGATTTTTACCTATTAAAGTGGAAATAACAAAATTGTAACCACCTTCATTAGTATTAACATCAATATCAGGCTCCAAATTGCAATGAAGTTGGGTGTGAATAACATGTACATTTGAGAGCTATTTCTCATCTCAAATGCTACGAGTCATCATTACAGTTTGATTGTTATTTCATGTTTAAACTGATGGTTCTCAATTCAGTTCGCTTGTGCATCCAATCACATCTTGACTAGTCATGGACTCATGTAATCCCACTCAAGATATTCATTTTTTTTTTTTGCTTTTTCTCAATTTTGGTCAGTGGGAACACTCAAATGTTTATATGCATGTCCACATGTGATCAAGTACAAAGATGAGAGAAATGGAACAACTAGAAGATGAGTGTTTTGTTGTTGGAGAACATGTTAAAGCGAATGAGGTACGCTTAATTTCTTTGACATGTCATTATGACCTATCCATTCAGAGTGCACTGTTAAGTTTGATTTTACCTGTCTTTCAACATAATTCACAATGTTTTAGTACACTCTCATTCTTGGCGTTATTGTCTCTAGAGGCATTGTACATTTTCGAGAGTTGGCTGTTCCACGTGTGTCTCTCCACACACTTCTATATAGGCGCATGTGCCAATGTGGAATGTCTATGGGACATTTGCACTGAGCATAAAGTGAGCTTCACCATTTAAACAACGAAAATCTGGTTGGTCAAATCATTAGGCAGGCTACCTATTAATAAAAAACTGGAGTTAAAAAAACATACCATAAGTCCACATTAACGTTCATGTGGCCTGACATTTTCTCGATTACTCATGCTGTTTTTTTGGAGTATCTGTTCTTTGTCAGAGTTGGATAATTGTTTATTTGTCGCGCGCCTGCTCTTGTAGCTGTTGCTCTGTTTCCTTTTTGCCTTTTGGCACCTACTTGAGAGTAAAAATCTATCATCTTCATGCATAACAGCCACTGGTGTTAATATTCTGACATTCTGTGTTTCAGGAAAATGTTGCTCGTCTCAACAAGTTCAAAAAGTCAATTGGTACAGAGATTGCTTTACACTGAAGTAATGTGAATCCTGAAAGGCCTGTTTAGTAAATAGAGGAACAAGTTGTGCAAATGGTTATGACGTTTTCTTATTGTGCAGAGGAATTAATGTGGGTGGTAGCCCATTCGTGTGATATGGCAAATTGGAATAGTGTTTGCAATAATGGTTCTTTATCATAATGTTGGCTATCGTCATCTAGTCTATTGTTTTTCATGTCATGCTGTTGATTGCTAAAAGCAATGATGTGTGTGTGAAGCAGATCTTCTTGATTTTTGGGCCAGGGCACGTTCATGAGTGAGGCCACAAGGGAAAGTATGGTCTGAATATAGTGGCAACCATGCTGTCGTGGTATGGCCCGAGTCCAGCCTGGTCTAGGTTGGATGTGGGCTGAGCCAGATTCCAAGGCCTGTGGGTTGGACCTTGGCCTGAGTTTAGGGCCAGGCCAACAACCAATTGCAGTGGACCTGGGTTGCATCTGACCACAACAAGTCGGCTCGATTTGTACCGACTTATTTAAGATTGGTGTGCTTTTGATCAGTGGCCCAGCCTGTGCCTGATTCCTTAGCCCATGGCTGTGCTGGGTCTGGGCTAAGGTTATTATCTCATAGACTGGGCATGGACATGCTCAGCTGGTGCCAGATGCAACCCTATCTGTAAATCCCTCCTTCAGTACGAGGGAGGGAGGGTCCTTTTGCAAAGCAGCTCAGCATTTCTTAATATTTGAAGCAGAAAGTATAGGAGAGACTTCAAGTGCTTCTTTTGCCCCTATCTCCTCACATCTGAAGACGGGCAGGTTTCCTAAGCATTTTTCAGGATGATTTGAAGTCTCCTATGCTAGTACATGTTGAGATTCCCCCCACTTTGGCACACTAACTCTCAGTATATGCATGGCCTTTTCCCTTGTTGGTATTTTGATTTTTAACTTTATTTTCCAAGTAAAGCACATATCGAAGGCTTTCAGGTGATTATTTTTTATCAAAGCCTGTTGAGCTCAAAAGATGTGCGAAATCTGAAATCGTCTCTCTTAATGCCCTCTTGACATTTGTTCCTTATTTGTAGGAGGATTTTCAAAGAAAGGCGGAAATTTTCTTTCTTTTCCTTGTTTCTTTATTTTTTCTTTAGTATTGCCATATTGTACATGCTGGTCAGTCCCAAGCTTGAGTAAAGAAGGCTCATGTCAGGAGGGCAGCTGGTCGTCAAACTTCTGCTGAACAAATCAGGGAAGCTGACTCCAAATAGCTAGGATATGATGATGATAGATTGAAACTTGTTTCCATTAGCTGATAGGTTGCTTTAGAAATCAAAGGGTCTTGATGTATATTGATGATTGGGGTGCTTGAGTTCTTCCCCAGCGGTTTGCTTTGGCTTTGTTGTATTTGTAGCTTTTGTTTTTGGAGGTTTGTTTGGTTTTTGTTTTCCTTTTGCTTGTTGTTTTCTTGCTGTTTCCATTGATTGAATTTTTAAGGTGAAATCCGAAGTTTATAATAGGTCCTCTCAATGGGAGTCCAGGTGGCATGACACCACTTGATGTGTCTTTTCAAGAAACAATGGCAAAACATCAACCATCTGATTTTTACTATAAAATTTATTTCTATACCAACAAGAAAAAATGTATATGAAGAATATCATATTGGTTTCTTAGAGCAAATTGGTTGACCTTCTTACTGACCAAACAATCCGGAAGTGAATCAAAGTAGCCTACTCGATTGTATGGATTCATTCCAGCAGCAGCAATGAGATCCTTATATTTGTTTGATACGAACTGTGTAATTATCATTGAGCTGCAAGACGTGATCAGTGATCCACTTGCAAGTAGTTTTATACTGCACAACTGTAGCTCCAACGTCTGCTGTTTTTTTTTTTTTTAAAATTTTTTTTTTTTTTTTAAAATTTTTTTTTTTTTTAAATTTTTAATTTTATTATATAAATATTAAGTAGTTTTATACTGCACAACTGTAGCTCCAATGTCTGCTGTTTTTTTTATTTTTTATTTTTATTTTTATTTTTAAATTTATTTATTTATTTAAATTTTAATATATAAATATTATAGTGGCTTATCTGCTGGTTTCATGTTTCATTTAAGTGCAATAAAAAAAATCAGTTTTATTGTGTGTAGGAACTAGTTGTTACTTGAAGTTATAGGTGTCTTTGCTGATACAATAGCAGTAATCCAATGCTTTGATTTAAAGAAAGATATGGCAGGTAGAACTGCTTTCTGTTGTATCCTCTTACTATTTCTATTTAAAGGCAGATATAATGCTTTTGGACCAGATTGAGCAATGAAGCCATTCTGCCGATGAGCAGATTGCTTATCATATAATGTGGAAATCTGATTAGAGTGCAATTTGGTTTCCAGATTCAGGTTTTCTCAGGACATTGGATCCAAGCATTAAGTGCAACATGGGAGTTATTAAACAGCTTAAACAAATAAATGAAGAGCAGTGAGAAGGGATGATGGAAGAATTAAAAAGTGTCAAACTAAGCAAATTTGTGAGTGAAGCTGTGACAGCCATATGCGATGCCAAGCTCAGGACTTAAAGACATACAAGCAGCTGTTCAGTAGTTCTTTTTGACCTTCTACATGCATATTCATTGTTTATCACATCTTGATTCAGGCCTACTATGAACTTCTTGTGCCTGTAAAATAGTGAGATGGAACTCATGGACATAAAACCTATATTCTGGTAGGCATGTAGAAAAGCATTACAAGTAATCTGTATCTACAGTTATTAGCTAGCTTAGATTTTCTTTTCTTGTTGTACAGGTTGTCCAAGCTAACGATTTTACTCAACTCTTGAGTTTCCTCCTTTGAAAGATAGGAGCTTCAAATATCCTCGTCTGAATGAAACTGGATCTTCCTGTGAAATTAGAAATATCAACTTTGAGAGAATGCATTTTATGCCTCCATCTAGCAGCATCCTAGTGGAACAGTTGCCCTACAAGCTTCGGGGACGCCGATGCTTCACATGATAAGAAGGGAGGACGTCTTGAAAAGAGGAGGGTTGCTAAGGTGGATATACAAGAGGAGGGTTGCTAAGGTGGATATACGTAGGGAGGGAAGATATCAATCAAGCCTAAGTCACTCAAGGAAGACTGGGTTAGGGTGAGAAGTTGAGAAAGTGCCAAAGATGGTAATGAAGATAATAGGGTTATTAAATAGAGGGATTTTTTATTTGAAGGTAAGGGGTTTAAAAATTCACAATTACCCTTCCCAACCCACATAAATTTCAATTATTTTTATTTTTATTTTTGGGCAAGGATTTGACACAAGGGAAGGTAACAATTTTAATTTTCAAACTTCTTAGCTTTGTTTGTGGTTTTTTCTTTAAAACTAAGAATCATTTGAGAACCAAAATTTCATGTGGGCCCCACCATGATGTATGTTTTGTATTCACACTATCCATCCATTTGGAGAGAGCATTTCAGGGCATGAGCCAAAGAATGAGTTAGATCCAAAGCTTAGACCCCACCACAGAAAACAGTGGGGAGAGTGACGCCCACCATTAAAAACTATTAAGGGCCACAAAAGTTTTCGATCAAGTTGATATTTGTGTTTCCGACTCTTTCATGTCTATGTTAACTTATGAACAGGTTGGATCTCAAATAAGCATTACGATGGACCTTAGGAAGGTTTCAAGGTGGACGTCACTCTCCCCACTTATTCTGTGGCGGCGTCTACTCAAGCTTTGGATTTACCTCATTATTTGTCTCATGCCCTAAAATGATCTCTCCAAACAGATAAATGGTGGGTACAACACATAAATCATGGTGGGCCCACAGAACTTGGTGACCTCACTTTAGTATCTCGCTCAACCTGTCAGTGGCTAATCCGCGTGGAGTATAATTGGTGGTACATGCCGGACTTCGCTTATTGTTTTTTTGGGAATAAGTGCGTGTGATATAGGCGCTCACCTTTTTGAAGGGGCATAGAGTGATGTATGTGAGATCCGATTCAACCAGTAGATTTGTAATTCTATACTAGGCCCAGGTCTAAAGATTAAACTGATATGTAATTGAGGTGGGCCACAGCAACAGAAACAATTGAGAGAGACGTCTTAAAGGGCTCACCGTGATTATTATAATGAGTCCACTCCAACCATTTAATGTCAATCTAAAACTTAGCCTAGGGTATAAAAAAAAAAGGCTGGTTAGTGATTCATGTGGGCCACATCAAGGAAAACACTACGGAGGGTGAACTTTGCCTTGCGCACTTACTTCTAAGTGTGTGGCCTACCTTAATCAGCCCCATCCTAAATTAAGGTGGATCACACAACTAAAATCATGTGGGACACATCAAGGAAAACACTTTGGAGGGTGAGTTTTGCCCATGCTTATAATTGTGTAGTCTACTTTAATCGGCCCCATTCGGGATTGAGGACCACAATTAAAAGCAGTGTACAGGGCAAAGCTAACTGTCCAAACTGTTTCCCTTGGTGTGGCCTATATGAATCACTAACGGGCCTAATTTTTGAGCCTTAAAGGCTAATTTTTAATGTGGCATCTAATGGTTGGAGTGGATTCAATATAATAATCATGGTGAGCCTGTAAAATCAAGGGTGAACGTCTCTCTCATTTATTATTTTATTTATTTTCATTGTTGTGGTCAAACTGAATTATAGATTAGCCTGATCTTTTGGATTTGGGCCTACCATGGGATCACACACCTAACAGTTATGAGAGAGCTTGCAGACATCACAGGGTGCCCCTTCAAATATCTAGGGTCGGCATCCCTATGGCACCTGTTCCCAAAACACAGCCTGTATTCTCCAAAAGGGAGTTCTTCAGTCCATTCTCTTGTACCATGAACTGTAGTTCACCCATATAGTAACTTCCAAAGTATTGAATGCATGTGAAATCAAGCCCTTCCAACAGGTTGGCCCCATCAGGAGAATTGTCAAGCGCAATGGTCATTCTTATCTATACATAAATTGGGGAAGGCCACATATAAACAATATCTACACATTGGTAAATAACGAAATACAAATGTGGTCCACTCAATGAGAGGCTGTTATAGAGTTTTTCAAAAAGTAATGATCATGATAGGGTCAACATATTAGACATGGGATACTGAAAGATTGAAAGTTCTTGGTTG
This sequence comes from Magnolia officinalis, assembly GCA_021015155.1. Lineage (NCBI taxonomy): Eukaryota > Viridiplantae > Streptophyta > Magnoliopsida > Magnoliales > Magnoliaceae > Magnolia > Magnolia officinalis. Next base: position 7,758,053 of record JAJHSJ010000003.1, read on the forward strand.
GACTTAAACCTATAGTCCATCCGGTTGTACTTGAGACCATTATAAAAAGTGATTTTTAGTGAGGCCTGCTCTTGATTTTTGACAAGGCCCACCGTCGTGTGTACGTGAGATCTACTTTGACGTATAGATGTGTTATTTCATGATAGACTCAGAGTCACAAAATCAGGCTGACCTATGATTCAGGTGGGCCACAACAAGGGAAACATTCAGTGATTCAGGTGGGCCACGAACAAAGGAAAATAGTTTGGACGGTGAGCTATATTGTTCCAATCATATCGTCCACCTTAACCACGGGCGGGGCTTATTTTTGGGCCCTGGGCCTTAAAATGGGGTGTGGTACCTATGGTTGGGATATAGATTTCACATCAACACCACGGTAGGGCCCAGCCAAACTGTCACCCTTTTCCAAGGACGCGGATTGCGTCCTACCCACGCCTGTCTCTAGCCCCAAACGGGCAGTTCTGTGGGCGGGCCCACCGTTATTTATCTGTTTATCCAAGCCGTCCATCCCTTTTCTCAGATCATTTTAAGGCTTGAACCAAAAAATGAGCCAGATCCAACGCTCAAGTGGACCACACCAAATAATAAGCTTGGTTGAATTAAATGCCAGAGTCATCTGTGGTGTGTTCCATTTGAGCGTTTGATCTGTCTCATTTTTGTGTTCACGCCTTAAAGTGATCTGAACAAAGTGATGGACGGCTTGGATAAACAGATGCATATCGGTGGGCCCGCCCACAGAACTGCCCGTTCAAGACTAGAGACGGGCGGTGGTAGGACGCAATCCGCGACCCTTTTTCAAAGTGAGGTGAAATGGGCGTGGCTTCAGTGGATCCCTATGGAGCCCATCTTGGGGTACATTCCTTAAATCCATGCCATTCGTTTTGACACCTTATTATATGGTATGATACCAAAAATGAAGCAGATACAAATCTTAGGTAGACCACACCACATAAATAGTAGTGATTAAATACTCACCATTAAAAACTTCTTCGAGGCTGCCAGATTGTTCATTTACCATCCAACCTTTTGATAAGTTCAGAAAGAACTGGATGAAGGGAAAACACAAATATCAGCTTGATCCAAAACTTGTGGCCAACAAGTTTTTAATGGTCAATCACCAATGTTTCCTGTGGTGTGGTCCACCTGAAATTTGAATCTGCTTTATTTTTGTGATCATGCTATAAAATAAGCTGTCAAAACAGATGGACAGTGTGGATGTAAGGTACATACATCACGGTGGGCCCAGATTTTGTGATCCACAGGAGCCTTGCCCAGGTGAAATAACGCCACTGGGGGTATATTTATTAACACCAATTAACCCTTAGTTTCTAAGCTGGTTGGACCTGAGATTTCTCTATTTTAAATAACGTTTTAGGTGACGCACCGAAATAGTCTTCAGTACGCTGGCCCACTTGAATTAATTTGTCGTGAAATGTCTTGGCCCACACTTAAGGTGGATGGTAGGTTGTTTGGGATAGTAACATACTCTACTAAATGATTTCCCTAAAAAGAAAAAGAAAAATCTTAACTACATTTCAAGTAAAAGTTCCAATAAAACTACAAGAGACGTACTTACATTTGAAGAGGAGTTTGATATCTATCTCGGTGGAAATGAACCCACTGATCAAAATAAGAACTTCCACAGGTGGCCCATCAGGAGTTCGTTTGAGAAAATACAACAGAGAACTGGCACAGATGACCCATTAGGTGTTTGTTTGTCAACATACAACATAAAGAACTGGCATAGGTGACCCAACAGGGGTTTGTTTGTCAACTTACAACATAAAGAAGATGCATAAGAGGCCCATCAGGGGCTTGTTCGTCAACGTACCATGGCTAATCTGACATAGACACCATAGCGAAAGTGGTCCAAGTCATGCGAGCCACCCTGGCATGTAGTTATTCAAACTGGGTCCAGGTGCAGCGCTCATCGTAATTTGATCGGTCTGGTACCTGAAGGCCACAAAACCGAGCGCACCATTGTGAGAACGGTTTAAAAATTAGTTCTAGCACATTGTATCCTTCGCCACTAATATCACCCCTATAGGGCTATTACAAGCTGATAGAGGCTAATACAGCCACGCTGTAAGAATGGACGGCCGCTACATCGGTTAGTTGATGTAAGACGTGGCACAGATACATTCCCTGGCATGGTTGTAAGACGTGGCATAGATACATTCCTAACATGCTTGGACCAAAAGAAGGTGAACTGAAAATTGGCCATAACTTTTGATTCGGTTATCATTACAGAGTGCACAACCTATAAATCTTTGTTGTAACAGGCCATCTGAGGTGAACCAACCCACAAAGTGGGGTGCCTATGTTTTTTTCGTCAGAAAATGCGTCTTTCAGCTTAAAAACGAAATTTTAATAAAAAAGTATTATTTTTAGAAATTTTGATTTTTTTAAAAAATATTTTAATAGTTTTAAAGTTTTATTATTATTATTATTTTTATATAGAAATAACTTGTTATCATGTTACAACCCTTATAGCAAAAGTTTATTTAGAATTTTTATTTTTAGAAATAAAGATTTAAAAGAGTTTTATTAGAATTATGATTTTTTTAGAGTTAGAATTTTATTATTTTTGGTAATTACGAATTTTTATTTCGTTTTGTTTTTTCTTTATTAATGGTGTAACTGAGACTTATACGCATTAGATAATTATCAATCAATTTATTTCAAAGTATTAGAAATTATTTTCTATTTCTTCCCCATGGATTTGAGGAATCTCAGTGAGGAGTCCATAAAAACTCGGTGGATATAGAGTAGTTATCCCTGAGGAAGATGGTAATTGACCTCATCACCGCATGCATCCCTGCATCATTAGGTCTATATAAGAGGAGGAGAAAGTAGTTACCCGATTTGGAGCGTGGGTTCACAGTCTAGTGGATGGAAAAATCCGTCGCCCTGCGGTGGGCCCTGTTGCCGGATGTACTCCATTGCATGTGGATTGTGATTCCATGCTTGGTGTGTATTTGCTTGCATTCCTTCATCCAGCTGACATCCCCAAAAAGTAAGGAGAAAAATAATGGAAAAACAGGTTAGTCATGACATGGAAATTTCGGGCAAAACTCTGATAACTACAGCGTGAGAAGTGGCAATGTAGCTAAGTATTCGGTGTCGGTTAACCTCATCAGTCATCAGCGTATTATCTATGTTTGATGCCAGCAAGTGGGGCCTGCTTTAGTTCACCTATGGAGAGAGCTTGATCACCATTGGTTGTTGTGTCCACATCACCGTTCGATCAAGTTAATATTACTTCCGTTTAATCTTGATCGCTCGGTGATGACAGCATCCAAAACTAGATTATGGTTTTAGGATGATCAGCCCATCCACGTTAGTGTCCCATTAACTGCATGGTTGGGTAACTCGGATCATTTGTCATATGTGATCTACGACGGATGGGTGACTTGGAAAATCCCAACTGACTAGCAACTGTGACCGTCCAATGGGAGGACCAATGGGATTAAAAGTAAAGGATCAATGGTCCACATTGGAGGTAGCAGAGTGATTAGCTGATTTACATACCCTTCTTTTGAGGGCCTTGTTAGCTTCACTAAGCATTTGTTCCTGCACTAATAGGACAATGGTGAGAGGGGAAGAAAATGCATATCTATTACTACAATAAAGCGGCAAATAAAGGCAGCTTCTCCTTACTCATCATACCCTTCTTTGAAGATCTGTGAGCTGGTCAAGCATGTACTGGGTCTGTAAAAGATGGAAAAAAAAAATAAAATCAAAGGTTAAAAATGCACTTCAAATGATCAGAGTAAGCTGAGCAACATGGTAATGAAAATGGAAATGTAATTGACTTTGCGTAATGATTATAATGGCCAATACGTAACAATAACAGGCAACGACCATTACCATTGGAGAAGAGGAGAGGAAGAAGAGATTTCTGGACTTGAGTATTGCAAGTAGAATGCTTTGAATATTTTGGATTATGAAAGTGGATGTTACAATGCTTTGAATTGTTGGAAGGGAGGATATTCTTACTTGTTTTTGTTGTTGTTCCATGTACATCAAGTTCATTTTTATAGACTCTTGAGGAATAATCTACACACAAGAGTAAATGCACTACTACTTTCTACAATAAGCATTAATTACCTAGGAAACTCAAAAGACACTTTCTAGATTTTTCTTAGACACATTCTAGACACTTTCTAGAAACATTCTAGATATTTCTAAAATATCTTTTATTTTCAAATTATATTTTCAACAATTACTAGCTATAAGGCTGTAACGGCCGGTTCCGAAATCTTTGGACAACAGCGCATAAAAATCCATCGTGATGGGCACATAATGGCCCAGGGCCATTACACATATATCAGTCCTAGATGGGGCTTGTTTTTAATTTCCCGTCGTTTTCCTTATTTTCGACAATTTTGTGTCTTGAGATTATTTGAAGTTATTTTTTTATATATTAAAATTGTGCAATTTTTGAAGATTAAAATACAAAATTTAAGCCATTTTGTAAAGAATCGAAGATCCAAATCCACACCCTGATCCATAGCTCAAGTTGTAGATTGAGTGAAAGATACCTCGTTTCAACATTGAGGTCTTGGTATTGATCCCTAGTGGGGGTAGCTAACAGTGAAGTGTGAACTAACAGTGGGGTGTACTAACAAGCTAACCAAATAAAACGAAAGAAAAAGATCCAAATTTGATTTTGAAAAAAAATTGATAAAATAAGTAAGAGTTTATTTATTTTTGTTTTTCTTGCTTTAAATGTATTCAATGTTATACATTACCAAATTGACAAAATCTTGCAACATTTGTGTTCAATTCGTCCATATTAATATAAAGTTTTTTTTTTTTTTTTGGTGCTCATTTTTACATAATTTTCAGAAATTTTTATTTTTTTGGTTTTTCATAATATGTGTAAAGTTTAGATTTTTTATGCTATCCTCTAGTAGCTCGAGCTTTTAGAGCAAATGATTATTTGACATAGTATCAGAGGTCAAGTGTTTGAATAAGTTCGGCCTAAGGACTGGGAAATCAAGCCCAACCTCTTTATGGTATGAGTGTCCCTCCACCTTTGCCCAGTATGTTCCGGTGCAAAATTCTACCCCACATGTATGGGGAAGTGTTACAGTCCCTTGATATACAATTGATACATCGTCCTCTATCGCAAGTTTAAAATTTATGTAAGAGCATCATTGGGTGACTTTTAAATTTATTTATAAACTCTTTTTTGTATTGATGAGATAATGTACATCCATTCGGACGAGGCCACGAATAACAAAAACACGATCGGGCCCTGACTATCATATACCGAAAATAATAACAAAGCTAGAAAGAAAGAAAGAGGCCGCAACAGGGATGGAGAGACTGGAGGGGGGCAGCCTATCCAGTGGGTTCGATTGATGAAGATGGGAGCGAGGGGCAGGGTGGACGGGAGGGGACGAGTTACCTAACTCCTTTCTTGATTTTTCGGTGTCTGATTCGGCCCATACCTGCTTTGTCCAGAACTAGGTTCCCTCTAATGAGACAGGGAAGGTCAGAGGGGCTGAGATACAGTTTGTCCGGAGTGCCACTGCTGGCCAAGTTGGCAAGCCCATTTGCCATGGAATTTCCTTCATGGAGTGTATGAGAGAAATGAAGGTTCAGGGGCCAGGATAACTGGTGTATGTACCCTAGGTGATACCAGAGGTTCCAGCCACATGAAGAGGAAGAGGTAGAGGCCGTGTCGAATAAAGTACGGGAGTCTGTTTCAACATGATGGAGGACAACCCCATGTCTTTACACAGATGGATGCCATCAGCTATGGCACGGGCTTCCGTGACCATATTGGAAACCTGACTGAACTGATTGTGGAAGGCGAAGATCATATTACCTCGTTAGTCACGACACATGCCTCCCCCTCCCTTTACACCAGGGTTGCTCTTGGCAAATCCATCAACGTTCAGCTTAATCCAGTTCTCGGGAGGTCTAATCCATTTGACAACAATAGCCATCATGGGAGAAGAAGGAACGAGGGGGGCATCTTGAGTGATCGATGTCAGGGAGGAGCATACCTATCTCAATGAGTCGATAGGATATTCTGACGATGGTGGCGTCAGCCTTGAAGTTCTTGTTATCGAATCTAGCCCCGTTCTTGCCAATCAAGATTTCCCAGATTATAGAGGACGAGATCAAGCTTATAAGAAGCTGACGCAAGGAAGATGTTGAGGCAGCTGAAGTCCATTGGTGTATTTTAGCGTGTATAGATTCGTTTTGAGTGAGTCGCATTTGGAAATGGGAGGCGAAGTGGGTCCAGACCGCAGAAGCGGTCTTATTGTGGGAAAAGAGGTGGTGAAGGTCTTCAACATGAGGGTTAGGGGTGTGGGAAGCGTTGCTGATGGGGGAAGGGAGATTGGGACTGAAAGAGAGGGAGTGTTTGGACTGGAGGGAAAGTCTGGTAAGATGGGCTGAGGGTCGGGTAGGGTGGGACCTAAGAGGGGGTCTGGATGGGTGGGCTTGATGGGGGTAGTTGCTGTTGGGAAAGCTGGATATTGGAGATCGAAGGAGGTTTGGACCATGGGGAAGGGCTGGATGAGGTTCCTGCTGTGCGGGAGCTAATGCGTGAGAGGAACTACTGATGCTGGATGGGTGGCTAATGTTGGGAGGATGCCGGCTATATGAGGATGGTAGAAGAGGCCTGCATGGCTGCCTGTCATGGCTTGCTGTACAGATGGGTGGAGAGGAGGGGTTGGGTCGTAAATTTAGGGAGTGAGATGGGAGGGGCTGCCGTAGATCAGTAGCAACTTGTTGAGCAGGAAGGATGCTGGGAGGAGATTCAGTTTCTGCACTCTGAGAAGGGAGAGGAGGGGCCTGCTGGGGGTGTGACATAGAGGCCAGAGCATTTGGAATATTGGAGACTAGCATATCTCTAAGCGGAGGTTGCAGAGGAGAGGTGGTTGCACTAAAGAGAAGGCCCTTAGCTGTCCAAATTTGAAGCCAAAACTTAACATTCCCGTTGCCAATCAGCCATCTGGAGTTAATGATACAAAAATGCAAATTGTTACAGATGTCTTTCCATAGGCTGGAACCGCTGATCCTGCCGGGGCAGAATAAGAGGATGGACATACGAATGTACTTTGTTGAAATAATCTTGGCCCATAGGGAGTTCCCCTAAATGAGATGCCAAGCCATCTTGCAACGGAATGCTTGCATGGTGTCACGCATTCGACGAATCCCTAAACCACCCTCTGATGTTGGGTAGCAGATCGATTTCCATCTGACCCAGTGGCGACGTTTGGTTCCCTTTGAAGATCCCTAGAAGAAAGCAGCCATGGACTTCTCTATGTGTTGAGTGGCTCTTATTAGGATGTTGACTAAGGAGAGGATATGCATGGGCATACTGGCAAGAACATGCTGAATAAGAACCATCTTAACGGCCTGATTAAGGAGTTTTGCCTTCCAACCGACGATTCTGTGTTCGATCTTCTGAATTAGGGGTAGCATGTGGCGATATCGGATCCTCCCTTTGAGCATAGGGTTGCCAAGATATGTGATGGGGATGGATGATAGCTGAAAACTAGATGTTCTCTCTATCTGCCTGCTCTATTGGGAGGAGCTCTCTTAGGAAGAATGAAGCTGCTTTTAGAGGAGTTGACTTTCTGCCCTGATGCATTTTCGTAGGATCTAATGAATGCTAGAAGCGAGCGGACTGATGAAAGCCTGCCATTCAAGAATATAATGGTGTCATCAGCAAAAAGAAGATAAGATATGATGGGGCAGCTTCTTGGTAGGTTATAGGGGAGGCATCTCCCCGACTGAAAGAGGGAGTTGAGGCCTCGACTGAGGACCTCCGGCGCAATAATGAAAATGGCCGGGGAGGGTGGATCTCCTTGACGGAGGCCCCTCGATGATGGGAAGAAACCATGAGGCTTTCCATTGATGATGATGGAGAACCAACATCCTTCTCAACATTGCCTGGCCAGCTGGACCCAAGACGGATGAAAGCCAAATTTAAGGAGGATAGCGCAGATGAAGGGCCACTCCATCCTATCATAGGCTTTTTCCATGTTTAACTTGATAATGATGTTGCCACTATGAGCTCTACGATCGATGTCACTGGCCATTTCTGAAGCTATAGAAATGCTTTCCACAATGGATCGGTTTTTAATGAAGGCGCTTTGTTCTTCGGATATGATAGAAGGGAGGATCTTGGACAACCTGGTTGCTAATATTTTGGATAGGATCTTATGGATGCAGTTTCACAAACTGATGGGTTGATAATCTGGGAAAGTGGAAGTGTTTTTTTTTTTTTGGGATGAGGAACAAGGACGAACAACGAAAGGATCTCGGTATGGTGCCTCCCTGGAAGAATTCCGTAGCAGCATGAAAGATGTCACCATGGACAATATCCCAGCAAGAGGAGAAGAAAGAGCCCGTGAAGCCATTCGGGCCAGGCACGCTGTTGGCTGGTATCAGCCTCCTTTACTTCGTCCAGGCTTGGTGGGCACAGGAGGATCTCATTCAAATGGTGGGAAACAAGGGTGGCGATGCTTTCAAGAAGGCTGAGAGGAGGGTGGGTGGCCCTGGACTTGAAGAGATCTGCATAGAATCTGACTGCTTCATCACCTATCTCGTTGTCCGAGGAGATGGTGGAGCCAGAGGGGAAGTTAGATGGATTTGATAACTGACCTCCTTCTCCTATCGAGTACGGATGCGTGGAAGAACTGTGTGTTTTGATCTTCCTCCTTAAGCCAAGAGATTCTGGATTTCTATTTTCAAAAAATCTCTTCCAGGAGGAGGGCTTGCTTGAGGGACGCTTGAGCTTGATTGAGATTCATCCTGTCATCCTCCGATCTAGAATGGAGGAGTTGAGCTTCGACAAAGGTAACTCCGTCTTCTGCCTTCTTAACATTCTGAATTTCCCCAAAACCTGGGAATTCCAAACTCTCAAGGCCGACTTTAGCCTTTTCATTTTTAGAAATAGCTTGACCATGGGCGTGGCCTGTATATCTAGCGGCTTGAGGGACACTTGGTTGACTAATATGAGTGAAACTATGGGACATGAGGTACCAATGGGAAATGACGCTTGGACTAGTTTTGGATATGTTCCCCATGTAATAGGAAATAAGGGATAGATATTTAGATCCAGATCAGATTAATTTATTGTAGTAGTTGATTCAATAGTACAAGTAATATTAGTATGAGTTATGGCTATGACTATAAACATGAATCTATACCTCTATGCCGGTTATTCTTATTTGAGTTGGATATTGTCGATTCCGAATGGTAGAGACGATTATGATTAGTCATTTTTAGTTTTCGTTGACATGATTTTCTTTCCAGGTTGTTATGCATATGCAACACTTGTTTCAAAGTCAGATGATAGCAACACTAAGGTTGAGCAGTTGCAAACAACAAGTTTTCTTTTTAGTGGTGACATGGTGAGTAATGCTTTTGTATTAAGGTTTGAGTTGGATTGGGGGCAATTCGTTTCTCGTAGCCTCTTCATTCCTCTTCAGTCCATCGGTTTGCTTGTTTCTCTTTGTTCGGTCCTTCATGATAGGAGGGCCCAGTCCTTTTTCTCTGGGCCTCCCCAAATTTGTAAATTCTCTTTTTGTGATTAATAGAATAAGGGCCGCCTAAGGGCCTTCTTTTGAAAAAAAATAAAATAAAAATGTTTAACATCACTGTATCACTTATGACTTATAAGTTACACTTTATACATTAATATTTTTTGGACCTATTAGTAATTGGTTATATCAATATGTAATTGCCTTATATTGAATAACTGATATGATATATAAATCTGTAATTGGTTATGTTAAATATGTAATTGCATGAATCGACATTCTTAACCAAATAATGATATGTTACACCATCATAAACATGTTCAAACCAGAAAAGAATACATGTGGAATTTTCTCGTCAAAAAAATTCTAATATTTTAAATATATGAATTTCTCTTACAAAATAATAGTATGTTATACCATCATCAACATGTTAAAACTAGAAAAGTATATGTACTTCCCGGCCACCACAAAATAGGGGATCTATTGTGGATGTATATCAAAACTTGAAAGTATGACCCTAACTGCAAACTGGTAGACATACAATGGATGATCCACTCACTATTTAGGATATAACAAATTTACAGTGAGTCCCACTACTTGGGATATATGAGAGCTAAGTTAAGGTACAGGCGATGATAAACAAGGCAACCCATCATTTCCACTACATATCCATAAGCCAACTCGAAAGTAATGCAACTGCAGCCTAGAGGTGGTAGCCTGGATGTGAATGGTGGCTGATAGCTGAAATTGGATCAGATAATGCATCCAAAAAGATGATAGTGGCAATGCATGTGCATCTGTATGTATGATTAAGGCAAAAAATATGACATGAATGGAACTTATTTGTTTCAGTGATAGAGAGGAAGTACCCGAGTGGATCTTATTTGTTTCAGGGACACGTCGAGTTGCCTTTCAAGTGTGTCAAGCTCCTTGCCGCTCAACGGGCCTAGGTCCTCGCCCAGAAGATTCCTAATTGCAAAACGTCAGTTCATGATTACATAACTATTAGTTGTCCCTACAACAATGTATCAGTTGCCTGAGAGGAATGCTGAATTGGATGCCCGCATGTTCATTAAAAATTAAAAAAATGCATGCCAAATATACTGGTGGAATTGATGTTCCTCAAATAGTCCCGCTATCCATGTTTACTATCCTAAAAATCAAGCTGGGGCACTTATCAAGGGAGAACAAATGCATGACCATCCTGTCAATTGTTGTCATTTTTCCAACCAAACATTTCCTTGGGATGGTATGGCCCACTTGATAAATGAGACAGCTGGGTTTGTGACCACCCTGTGAATATCCCAGATCATGCGTACATGTGATACATTGGTGCAGGAATTAGCATTCCTATTGAAATGTTAAATGCTTTGATAATACTTGTTCAGCGTTTGCATTTGCCACAATTTAACTCATCCACGAGGGGTGTCCATATGTGCACCTCTTACTAAGGAAGCAAAGATATATATATTTTTTGAAATGCAACTTATCAGATGATCCTAATTGAATGAGTGGATTCCAAATAGATTACTGAAAATAAAATGGACAGCTATTCAAATTTAACATGGAAAAAACAGATGGTTAAAATCATCTAATCAATGTGATTTTTGAGCTTTGGTCCTTTTAAAATGCAGCTCAACATTCGGCTGGTCTGGAATGGTATGCCACACATGTCCTGAATCTGTTCCCAACATGCATGAATATTTCGAATGACCAACGATAAAAAAAGAAAATGACCGTGTGCACTGCGCAACTGCGTTTAAGCTAGGGTCTTGCTATGACCATGGTAAGAGTACAGGTTCATATCTAGTTAAAATCTTCAAGGATCTGTAACAAAGAAAAAAAAAACTTGCAACTGTAGAAGCATTATACAGCTGAGTGAGTGCCGAGAAATTAAGTGTACTTCCTGAAATGGCCTACCACAACCATTATGGACGTTTCACCTTTAGTAGGGAGAATCCTGTTGATGAAGTCCATATTTTATATGCTGAAAAGTGTCACATTCGGCCACATATTTTCGAATGGCTCAGTTAATATATTTTCGATAAAAAATGATTAATATCTGTTTGTAAGTCGGCAAGAATCTGGAGTGACCCACTATTGAGGAATCATGGAATTCGTTAAAAAATTTACTGTACCAACTGAAATTATAAGAACAACAATTTGACCCTTATCACATAAAATTTCGTTATCCAAAGAATTATGAAGAACAACCGTACGGTTAAGACGTAATTTATCACGGATGGTGCAAAGATTCAATTCCTTCTGAAATTCTAATCTAGACAGGAGATGTCCGCTTTTGCCACAGATTTGCAACTTCATCATCAGATGGGTTTGTTAGAAGTAGCGACATGGTTTTCAGAATCTTTCATCTCTAGCAAGAGCGTTTGGATCCGATTATTTGGGATTTTGGCACACTCATGGTACCCTCATCTCTCCGAATATTTACCGTCCATTCGCGCTCAGCTGAAGGTGCCCAACCATTTCTCACCTCATCTATGTGGACGACACCCTCCTCTTCACCAATGGGAGTAAGGATTCGCTGCTAGCTACCAAACGTTTCCTTGACTCCTTTCAGGCATCCTCGGGCCAATGTATTAGTCTCATCAAGAGCTCCTTCTTTTGCTCCAAGAGGATCCCGCCCTCTAGAGTTAGATCCATTGAATCAATTCTTGGCTTTGGAAAAGCGGCTGCAGCTTTCTCGTATCTTGGCGTCCATATGGCTTAAGGTAGAATGAAATCTAGTGCGCCTTTAAACCATTAGTTGACAGAGTTGTGGGTTGCATAAATGGGTGGCAGGCCAGAATCCTCTCCCAAGTGGGTAGGGCGGTCCTGGTAAGGCACGTTTTATGCAGTATCCCTGTTCATTCATTGGCGGCGGTCTATCTTCCGTTTCAGGTGTTGACATTGCTTGAGAGACACTTGGCTAACTTTTTCTGGGGTTGGTCAGAAGGCAAGAGGAAATTGCACTAGGTAAATGGAAGCATATTGCCTTGCCTAAAGAGGAAGGCGGAATTGGTATCAGGAAGTTTTCTGAGGTTATGAAGGCATTCCGTCTAAAGATGGTGTGGGCAATAAGATTTGGGAGGGAGGAGAGCATTTGGAAATCCTTTATGTCAGCAAAATACCCCCAGTCCCTGCCTTCTCAGTAGCCCAACAGGGCGATGTGTCTTGCCTCCTCGCTTTGGAATTTTTTTTTTTGGGATCAGCTCCCTCTCATCGACTCTCATGTTCAGTGGAAAATTGGGTCAGGTAGTTGTAATATTTGGAGAGACATCTGGACCGGTTTGGGCCCTCTCTAGCAAATCGTGGAAGTTGAAGTGCTAGAGGTGTTGCTCAATTTACAGGTTAATCAGTTCATTGGTTCAGTCGGCCCTATCCCGCCGTCAATATTCTCTCTTTTCCTCCCCTAGAGCATACTAGACTTCATAATTCAGGCCGGTTTCTGCCTTGCAGAGGGTCCAGACGTGCCTTTTTGGCCGCTAACTCCTTCAGGTGAGTTCTCTATGAAATCAGCCTAGGGAATCTGCAGAGTGCATTTAAAGTTATCGCCCAGAATTTCCATTTTTGTCTGGAGAGTGTTGCATGATGCGGTTCTGGTGGAGTGCGCGGTCCAAACCAAGGGCGTTCACCTTGCTTCCAAGTGCAGATGTTGTGATCTCCATGCCGTCCAGTCCCACACGCAGGAGTCCTTGTTCCACCTGTTCATTGGCAGTAGATTGGCTCGGCGGCTATGGTCTTCGGTTGGGAGGATGTTCGATATCCAAGTTATGGCGACTCTATCCATTGAAACCTGGTTGGCGCAGTGGTGGAGTGCACTGCTGTCAGGTTGAGAAATTCAGTGGCCCATATGCTTGCTCCCTGCATAATCTTGTTGGAAATCTAGAGGGCTCGAAATGCAACTGTTTTTGACGGAAGACCCGTCTCCATCTCTGTTGCCTAGTGCGAAGTCAGAGAATGGATCTCGAACTTGACCTCGTCTGATGGTTGTTCAAGTGCCCTTGCGTCGGGCCGCAGGCTACAACAAGGAATCGATGTTGCATTGTCGACCGGTAGCAGCAATGGATGGCTTAGCCAGGGGAAATCCTGGAGACTTTAGTGGCGGGGGTGTATGCAGGGGAGAAAAGGGAAAGTTTCTATTTGCTTTTGCATCGGGCTATGGAGTGGGATCGAACTCATATGCTAAGTTGCGCGCCATCCACGACGGTCTAGCCATCTGTCTCCAAAAAGGCTTCTTCAGGGCCATTATTGAATCAGACTCGCGGTTAATTGTGGATGTATTGAATGGGGAATCTAAGCCGGGTTGGAAATAGGGCTCCTGGGTGTATAGGATCGACCAATTGAAGCGTAGAGGTCAGTTCCTTTTTGTATATACCTTCAGGGAAGGAAATTCCCCTGCTGATTATATGGCCTGTTTGGGCAGTGCTTCCTAATCTTCAGCCTGGTTTAATTGGTTTTCGGAGCTTCCTTTACAAGTCAAAGGGCTACTATTCCTAGTTAAGGTTGGGCTGGGTTCGATTAGGATAAGCTTAAGGGCCCATTTTTGCAGTTTTTCTTTGTTTTGTGTTTCCTTTACTTTTCGTAATGATAAGCTGTCCCATTTTTTTTTTTTTTTGTGACGTAGGACGGCCCGAATGTAAATTCAGCTGATTTGTGAATGGAAAAGTGAAGGTTTTGACCCAAAAAAGAAAAAAGAAAAAAAGCTAAAACATTTGGAGAAATGGTGGAGATCGATAATGTGGCTACCCTAGGTATCTTCCAAGTTTTTTCCAGAATTTGAATTAAACTCAATCCCCGTTTGGATATACACAACTTGTGGAACCTTATTGTGAATGGGAAATCCCTCCCAGTACTTGGGATTCTAGAGAACTTAGGAATGACGGATCTCCGCCTTCCCATTCCTCTGCAAGCAGATAAGGCGACAAAATCGACTAAAGACTGGGTTAACAAGACCTTCAATGCGACTAGAGAACCTCCCATTCTGAGCCCTCCAACAGTTTGTGATAATGCCCCACAAGTTACCACATCCTCTACTTCTGGCCAGGCTCTTTTGCCTCACACCCAACATGTTTGCGAAAATGTTCCCACAACCCATTGTCCTGTCAGTCTCACCAAAGCCCCCAATCCCAGTCTTACAATGCATAGTGGGACTGAGTCGGAGCCCCAGCCCAAGGTGATTTCAGAAACTTCTATCCCCTAGCTTCATCAAGAGGCCACCCCAACCTTCCTAATGCCCAATCAGCCAACGGTGATAACCCCTGCTCCCAAGGGCCTGTTTAGTTGATCTCCTCATCCAGAATATCCCTCAGGGGACCCCAGGGAGGGTATGATAAATTCTTCAGCTGTGGGCTGACTTAGTACATTAGTACCAGATCCCATCACATTAGTGCCTCCACTAGGCACCCAATATGATTTTCAGTAGTATCCCAACCAGGAGCACTCTTCTTTGTGCCGGGGAGATAATCCCACTCCTGCACCACATCAGACGTCTCCTTTGCTTGTGGCTCTAGCCTTTGGGGAACCTCTCCACTTGACTCACAACATATGAGTTCATTCCAATTAGCGGCAGGATCACAACGAGATTGTGGAACAACGAAGAGTCGATATCACATCCCTGGTTGGATTATATTGGGGTAGCAAAACAACAGTCTCTTTATCGGCAAGGCACAGTCCAGCGACTTCAAAAGAACAGAGCTCTCCGCTATCCCAAGAGCCAACTCCAATCAGGAACAATTTCAACATTACTCCTCAACCAAAGACCCCCATTTCCCAGGGTGTTTTGCCAACCTAGCCTCGCATTTCGATAGATCTATCTCCATATTTAACTCATGAATTTCCAAGTGAGATATTTGCTGCAGTCACTCCTCTCCAACAAAGGCTAGACAACATTGGGCTAAGAACCCCTCTAAGGCAGGGCTTTAAAGAAAGGTTTTATCCAAAGGAAGTATCAGGAGATGTAGCAGAAATCTCTCTCCTCAACCTGATAGAGCTTCAGGGCAGAACAGGTAGCAGTGCAAGGAAAAAACTATGGGACAACAATATGACAGAAGATGGATCGAATGACATTGTTCAGTACTCCAATAGCCAGGGATACCACCAAGTTTTTTTTTTTTTTTTTTCCTGTTAGCTTATTAGTACACCCATTGTCAGTTCACACTTCATTGTTAGCCACCTCCTCTAGGGAATCGATACCAAGACCTCAGTGTTGAAACGAGGTATCTTTCACTCAGTCTACCACTTGAGCTATGGATCTGGGTGTGGGATACCACAAAGTCGCAAGCAGAAATCTAATAATAAAAGAACCCATCCATCCAGTCCTAACTATTAGTCCTCAAAACCAGCTACAGACCCAGTTAATTCCATATGCCAGAAGAACCAACTCTAAATAGGTTCACCCCCATTCCCAATTCTCCCCCTCCTAGGAGAAGCTCTTGACAGAGAATACTTAAGCATAGGGCCGTCGACTCAGTATGCGTATCTGATGGATAATATTTTAATATGGAACGTTCGTGGTGCCAGGAACACAGAGACTATCAGGTTAACTAAAAGGCATATAGTGAAGCACAAACCAGGCATTGTTGCTCTACTCAAACCGATGTTAAGGGAGAACAGAAGAATTAGAACATGGCTGAGATTAGGCTTTCATTCCTCCTTCTCTAATTTTGTAGAGGGAGGAAAAATTTGGGTCTTCTACAATGCGCCTTTACAGGTGGATAGAGTTTCAGCTGGTAACCAAATCATTTCTTTCCTTGAAACACAATGAGAAAGGCCTTGTCTCAGTTGTCTACGCCAAATGCTCTATGGTTTTTCGTAGGTCGCATTGGCTTCATTTGAGTGACATTGCAACCAACTTTCAAGGTCCATGGGTAGTGGGGGGAAATTTCAACGCCATAACCGATCCTTCTGAAAGACCGAGAGGCCGACAACCCTGTACTAGAGCATCCTCAGAATTCGTAGAAGCCATAAATCAAGCGAGACTGATTGATGCTGGATTTTCAGGGATCAAGTTTTCTTGGAGTAATAACCACATGGGCGGATCTCGTATTTGGGAGAGGCTTGATAGAGTCCTCTGCAATTCAGAATGGCTCCACTGTTTTCCAACCTTCCGGATTCAACACCTTGCCAAAAC
The DNA here is from genome assembly GCA_021015155.1 of Magnolia officinalis. Classification (NCBI taxonomy): domain Eukaryota; kingdom Viridiplantae; phylum Streptophyta; class Magnoliopsida; order Magnoliales; family Magnoliaceae; genus Magnolia; species Magnolia officinalis. The sequence continues at coordinate 7,774,697 of JAJHSJ010000003.1, forward strand.
TAATTCAGATCATGCACCTCTCCTTCATTTCCCAGCCATGTCTTAAGGAGGGTCGTAGCCTTTCAGATTCCAACGAATGTGGGTTTACCATAAATCCTTTATCGATCTCATTCACACATCATGGGTTTCCAACATTGAGGGGCAGCCTCTATTTGTCCTCCTCAACAAGTTGAAAAATGTGAAAAATGAGTTGAAAGTGTGGAACATGGATGTATTTGGAAACATCTTCCGGCAAATTCAGAAGGTAGAGGAAGATTTATGCGTGGCCGAGAGGGAGGCTCTTCTTAATGGCGACACTCAAGCTAGAAATAAGGAGAAGGAATCGACCGACCATCTCCGACATCTAGAGCTCATTGAGGAAGTATACTGGAAACAGAAAGCCAGGAACACGTGGCTGACGGAGGGCAACCGCAACATAGAACACTTCCACCAGATGGCGTCGGTAAGAGCTAGGAAAGCATGTATTTCTGAAATTAATTTGGGGGCAGAAGGTAGGACAACTGATCAGACTCTAATCAAGCAGGAAGCGGTTATATTCCTCTCCAATATCCTTTCGGTTGAGATAGTGGAATCAGGTAGGGATCTACTGGACACCATTCCATAACGCAGCTTTAATGCAGGCCTCTTCAATTGATGAGGTAAGGGTTGCTGTTCACTCCATGCCCATCGACGGTGCTCCAGGCCCAGATGGCTTCTCGACTGCATTTTTCTCAGCTTGCTGGGAGATTGTTGGTCAGGAACTTCATCAAGCCGTGGTGTTTCTCTTCAATGGAGGAAACGTGCCAAGAGCCTTCACTACATCCCTCATTTGCCTCATTTCGAAATCCACGAATTCAGGTAAGTTTTCTGATTTTCGGCCCATAGGTTTGTGTAATTGCGTTTATAAAATATTCTCCAAAGTCATTGCCAACAGGTTGAGCTCCCTTCTTCCCAAGATCATCTTTCCTGGACAACGGGCTTTTGTTCGAGGTCGTTCCGTTTCAGAAAGCATAACGCTGGCCCAGGAAATGTTCAGGGACATTGGTAAGAAGGTTAGAGGGGGAAAGTGGTTCTTAAGATGGATCTGGAGAAAGTGTATGATAGTCGAGTGGAACTTCCTCATTGACATGTTGAGAAGATTTAGCTTTAGTGATCAGTGGATACAGTTGATCGAGAAATGTTGGATTAATTACTGGTTCTCGGTTTTAATTAATCGAGAAAGCTGCGGCTTCTTCAAATCGACCTGTGGCCTGCGACAAGGGGACCCTATTTCGCCAAGTTTGTTCATCCTCCTAGCTCAAGCATTCAGCTGTAGTTTTTGGAGATTGATCGAGAGAGGCTTCTGTAAGTACTTCCAACTGAGACGTGATTGTCCTCTTATTTCCCACCTTTTATATGCGGATGACACGGTACTTTTCCTAAATGGTTCTATTAGCTCTCTTAAGATTGTCAGTGGATTCTTGAAAGCCTTCGAAGTGAGGACATGTCAGAAGATAATCAAGAAAAAAAGTAAGCTGATCATTCCCGTCGGCACGTCAAACATCAAATTAAGCAGAATGACAAGAATTCTCAGTATCCAAGCATCTCACGCCGCGCTGATCTACCTTGGAGTGCCGCTGTTCTCTAGTCGCTCCAAGTTAGCCTATTTCCAACCCCTCATGGCGAAAATTCAGCAGCGCCTTCAAGGTTGGACTGCCAAGTATCTATCCCAAGCTGGAAAGATCACGCTGGTCAACCGCGTCCTTACGAGTATCCCGATCCACACATTAACATCTGTTGATGTCCCGACCACTTTGTTGAACGAGTTGGAGAAACTTTGCTTAGATTTTCTTTGGGGGTAAGGATAATGGTCGTAAGAAATTACACTGGGTATCATGGAACCGGCTGTCAGTGCCGAAGCTGGAAGGGGACCTAGGCTGCAAGAAGATTAAGGAGGTTTTCAAGAGCCTCAAATTGAAGCTGGCTTGGGCGATAAGGTCCAGCGGCCCTGAGAGCTTGTGGGATAACCTGATCAGAGTAAAGTATCCTGCCCATCTGGGCCCCTCTTCATTGCCTCACGTGTCCCCCACCTCCTCGCCTTTCTGAAAGAAAATTAGGTGCCTTCTGCTTTCATTGACAACAATTCTAGGTGGCTTATTGGTTAGGGGGACTCCAATTTCTGGCTATGTGATTGGACTAGGCTCGGTCCTTTAAAGGAGCTTGTCTTAGGGATAATTCCATCAGATTTCATGAGCTTGAGAGTGCAAGACATATTGTGGAATCATATTACCAATGTAGGCCTCTGTTCGTCGAAAGGGATTGACGGGTGCGTGTGGACTGTGTCATCTTTAGGGAAGTTCGAAATTAAGGCGGCCTGGGACTTATGTAGGATTGGTTCCAACAGAAAATCTTGGGCCAAATGGGTATGACACTATAAATTACCCTCGAAAATCTCCCTTTTCGTTTGGAGGGCTCTCCACTGTGCGGTTCCTATGGATGTTCGCATCAAAGACAAAGGAATTAGTTTGGCATCCCGCTGTGACTGCTGCCTCCCCCAATCTAACCTCCAGCACACAGAAGAAACGCAGGACCACCTCCTAGATACCGAAGGCCTCGCATGGAGATTTGGTCATTCTTTGGTGCTCATTTTAACATCCTCATTTTGCCTATCCAGTCCATGGCAACCAGAGCGACTCATTGGTGGAGTAGGGCCAGATCATCCTACGCTTTCCATTCGCTTCGCGGCCTCCTCCCATGCATTATTTTTTGGGAGTTATGGCTGGCTAGGAATTGCTCTAGATTTGAAGATAGACCAGTTAGTGGGCCACGCACTATCAGCCAGGTGACCTGTTGGATGCAATTAATCGATGCTTCTCTTCCTAACCCCCTCAAAGTCAATCCCTATCGTCAACACACGTTACAACAGCTTGGAATCAAGTGCGTCCCTGGGTTTACCAGCAATCCAGAAGTTGTTAAATTGTCCAAGCCAGATGTGGGCTGGGTAAAAATCAATGTGGATGGGTTGGCCAGGGGTAATCTGGGCCAATCCGGTGGTGGAGGGATATGTAGAGGCAGCAACGGGGATTTTGTTTTCGCTTTTGCCTCTAACTACGGTATTGAAATGAATTTCATGGCTGAAACCACGTCACTCGTTGATGGGCTGGCCCTGGCAATATCAAAAGGCTTCTCTCACATCGAGGTAACAAGTGACTTTCGGAGCCTGGTGGACTTGCTGAACAACGACAGAGCCCCAGGCTGGGCTCATTGGTATCTATGGGCAAAAATCTCCCGCCTTAAGAAGCGGGTCACCCTCAGGATCTCCTTCATGCTGAGAGAGGCAAATGGTGTGGTGGATGGTTTGGCCAAATTTGGAAGTGTTGTCCCAGGTCGGACAAAGTTTCAAATCTTAGCCAATCTCCCGCCCCTTGCTCGGTGTTCTTATTTTCTAGATAGGGTGGGCATTGGCGCCATTATATTGAGTCGGGGTGGTTAGTAGGTCTTCGGTCTTTCTTTCTTTATAAGAATTTGTGGATTGGTTTTGATCAGATAGGTGAGGTCTTCGCCCCTTTCTGTGAGGTCCACCAAAAAAAGGTTGGTTTGTCGTGAGGACCACTTGATGGAAAAATCACATTGATTGATTATAGTCTATCCAATCCATCTTCAATTTGACCTTTAATCGGCTACAATATCTGAAAGATTTGATAGAATAGTTTGTGACACAATGTAAAATTTAGCATATTCACTTTGACGAGCATCACCTAAAGTATTTTTCTTACTGGGACAGTAGACTATTTTATAGTTGTAACCAATCAATTTGATAAGTCACTTCAGGCATCAGGTTGTTAACTGTTGCTTGGTAAGGATTTTGATAGAGGCCGTCAGCAACTTCGAGGTTATTAATAGTTGCCCTCCTCTTGAAAATGGCAAATATGAAAGCCATGATCTCTTTATCATAAACAGATAAGGCGGAGTGGGGAGCTGATAATGCTTTACTGAGGTAGGTAAGAGGACAACCATTTTGCATAAGGACAATCCTGATGCTAGATCATGAGGCATCACACTAAAGATGGGATGGTGGTAAGCTAAGATGGGATGGTGGTAAGTGCTTTTTTGAGGGTTTCGAAAGTAGTGTCAGTCTCAAGTGACCATTGAAATGAACTCTCACGAAGTGTTTTGAAGGAGGTGAGTTTCGGCTACAATTGCATTCCTTCGATCTTTGAGGGGTCAACTTGACCACCATCATTAGAAATAACATGGTGATGTAGAGCGGGTCGCGGACAATTACATGGCAAAGATGGATCAGAAAAGGCCCGATCGGCGACAGAAGTGATCTGGACCATCAGACCTTAAATCAGGCGTATCTCGCAATCCGGGATGAGTTAGCCGACAAAAAATATATGATTTTGGGGTAGAACGAGCTACTTTAGCCAACCAACCCAGCTACGCAGGGTTGTGACACTCGGAATTGTGAGAAACCCCTGATTTGACGGTCGTTTCCTTGTTTCAATTTCGTTTTTACTATAAATAATAAGTTTTAGTTTGCTTATAACTCTTCATCCGTCGGGCTTTAGGAGTTGCGCCCAACGTTAAAAGAGCTTAGAATAATTAGGAGAACGGGTTGGTGAAGCCAAATAGGACACTTACTATTTTTGGCCGAAAACCTTGCACACTAGTAGACATCACGATCGTCTATAAATAGTAAGTTTACTATTTATAGTAAGTCGTGAATTCTAGGAGTCCTAGTTGTAGTTTGATTCTGATTTCTTTCCCATTGCTTAGTACCCTTATTTAAAGGGTTGTGAACTCGTTTTTATTGATTCATTAATCTATTTCGAATTTATTTCTATTTTCTGCTCTCTTTTCTCGTGGATTCGAGAAGTCTCTGTGAGGAGTCCAGAGAAGTTCCGTGGATTTGGAATAGTTATCCTCTTGAGGAAGACGGTGCTCGACCTCACGTCCTCCCCTGCATCACATGGCCAAGATACTTAACTGATATCTGGTCGAACGTACATTTGTTGCGCTTAATAAAAAGCTTCTTTGAGTGAAGGAGCTCAAAATTGGACGTGAGGTGATCCAGATGATCTGTAAAACTAGAGCCATAGACAAGAATATCATTAAAAAGAAAAAACCAAAACAAAGCATCGTAGAAAGGGCCGAAATATTTCCTTAATAAGGCTTTGAAAGTTGCCGGGGGATTTGACAAGGCAAAGGGCATAACGAGGACTCATAGTGGCCCTCATGGGTTCGAAAAGCCGTATTTGGTATGTCAAATTCAGCCACCTAAATTTGATACTAACTTGAACGTAAATCAAGTTCAGAAAAAATAGTGGCCTCATGTAGCTCGTCTATTAGTTCATCTGTAACTGAAACAGGTAACGACCCTTGACCTTAATTTTGTTTAGGGTGCAATAGTCTATACACGTGTCATGATCCATATTTTTTCTGGACAAGTAAAACATGAGAGGAAAATGGACTGGTACTAGGCCGGATAATACCTAAATCGCACATTTTTCATACTACTTGATCTTTTTTTTCTCTCTTTTTTTTTTAAAAAAAAAAAAAATTAAATTTAAATTTAAAATTTTATTTTAAACGAGGGTAGTGGTATGGTTTAACATTTGTAGGTGCGCTGCTTGGGATAACTGGAATCAATGATCATGACTTCTAGATGGCGGAAGGCCTCACGGTTTAGTAAATATATTATCGAGCTCTTGAAGTAAGAAAACAATAGTAGATTCATAGAGTATCAAGGTTCACTTTAGATTGTAACAAGTACACAAAAATGCATTGACATTGTCGAGAAAAAAAACTGATGGAATTCACCTGTTTCATTGACTTATCGAAAACAGAAGTGACGCTAGTTAATGGGATTGATTCATTTTCCAAGTGAAATTGCATTTTTAGATCTCTAAAATTTCAATTAATAGTTCTGAGTGACTTAAGCCATTTGGCCCTCCGAAGTATATCATAACTGCGAATGGGTAAGAGAAAGAAAGTTACTGGTGAATTTGTAGCCTTATACGGATAAGGTAATATTGTGATAACATCCCAAATTGTGTATGACACTACCATTAGTGATAGTAACCTTAATGGGATCAACACGGATTACTAGGAATCTGCATTGCTTCACTATGGTCGGATGCAACAAATTATGGGTGGCATCGGAGTCGATTAATATTATCATTGGTTGTTTCTTATTATGTTTGGAAAGCCGCATTGTGTCGGAATTTTAAGTACCAATAATGGTGTTTAGAGAAATTTCTATTATGGGAGTATTACGGTCCTCCAAACCAGGCTATAGTTCCTAACTTTCGCCTGCTTCTAGTAGTAAGAGGTGAGGACATTGATCAAGTGATCCTCATGTATGCCATTAGAGTGCTGAAATTGTTAGGCATGAAAAATCCACCTTGTCGGATCAGTGCCGTTGAAAGTACGAAAATCGAAGAGGATCAGACGCCCTTAAAAACTAAAAAATTGAGCAGGGGCAATGGGGGACATTTATTGGGACGTGGACGATGGGGAGGGTCTTCATCAGGAGCAGGAAGTGGCACACCTCAATCAAGAGCAGGTACTGGCATGCCTCGACTAGGAGTAGGTAATGGCAGGCCTCAATCAGGAGTAGGTGGTGGAACTTGTAGCCTTGTAGCCAGAGTCTTTTGAATCTTCCATACAACTTCGGTTAGCTCGTTGACTCGAACATGTAAATGGTGGCCACCAACAAGATCGATCTAGTCCAATCGATTACCTCCACGCGCCCAATAGAAGCACACAATCTCTTCACCTGCCGCCAGCCCCTCTTCAGAGAAGGCTGAACAGGGGACGACAACATCCCTCTGTTCCTGAGGATGGTAGGGTGGAAACTCAGGATCACCTCTTTAGTCAGAGTCAGATTGCTACCCGTATTTGGAGCCACTTCAGTTGACTTTTTGATGTCGACAACTCCTTAGATCAGTCGATCACCCAGCGAATTCAAATCTGAACTACCAAAGCAAGTAAGAAATCCAGAATCATGTATCTCACGGGGCTTGTCCCTAGCATCATCATCTGGGAGATTTGGCTGAGCAGAAATCAAGCTTGATTTGAAGGCAATACGATGTCGGTTAGTCAGATTTAGTTTAAGGTACATCGATGGTTGAATGAAATCGGATCAAACATTCCAATTCCGGATAGGAACTCCATGATGGAAACCATCACTCTTCAGGCCCTCAAGATTGATTTCAGCTCGCCTTCCATCCGTTACAAAATTCATCAAAGTCATTTGGTATAGGCCCCCCCCCCCCCCCCCCCCCGGGTTTGTTGAAGTTGAATGTCGATGGCTCCTCCCGGGGTAATCCAGGTCCGAGCGGAGGGGGGGAGGAGGAGTTTGCCGGGATCACCTTGGCAACCTCCTTTTTGCTTTTCACAGGATCTATGGCCATACTACTAACACAATCGCTGAGGCCCAAGCCATGCTTGATGGCATCACGATATGCTCCAAGCTGGGCCTATCCAATATAATTGTGGAAATGGATTTGAGGGTCATTGCAAGTTCGGTTGAAGATCCTTCACGCCCCAGTTCTTGGAACATTTGGTATAAGCTGGGTAAAATTCAGCACTTTCGGAGATCCCTTAACCTTCATTTCAGACACATTTTTCGCGAAGGGAATTCGGTTGCGGATGCCTTGGCCAGAATGGCCAGTGAGGGATGCCCAAATAGATTATATAACTCTCGGGCGGCCCTTCCGAGGCTTGTTCGTGGGTCCCTTGCCTTGGATAAAGTCGGTATAGGGAACATTAGGCTTTCTTAGATGTGCAGTTAGGCTTATATGATAGGAGGGGTCAGCGCCTTTTTGTATGGACCTTCCTGAATGTTTGTACTTTTTCTCAAGAAATGAAATCTTCGTTTTTTTTTTTTATTTTAAAAAGAAAAAAGAAAAAAAAAAGAACATGTAAATGGTGACACTGTCATGGGTTGCAACAAGATTACTTCGAATATTATCAATGTCATTATTAACTTGGATGTTGTATCCTTTAGAAGAAAACATGGCCACAGGATGAGGAGGCTTTGATACCAAAATGATAGGGCATGATAAGAGTTAATTTTTATCTACAACTATCCATCTACTTATTAAAACGACTGTCATAGATTGGACTTATCTAAAACAATGCTGATCTATATAGGACTCTTATCTAACAAGTCTGCTAATATACTTTGGACTCTATTTTTAGGGATCTCTCATACTTAGAGATTATTATTAACAACTACGCAAATCCTAATACGGACTATTGGGCATTGTAACGCATTGTAACATACCATATCATTTACATATTGTCTGAGAAAGACAATGACATGCAAAGATTTTATCTCCTTAAATCGCCTCTCTTGTGGCATGCTAAAATATTGAAGCAATATTGGATTATGGAAATGCTATCAAATGACCTATAAAGTGAAATGACTTATGATAGTTTCATCTATAACTTGGACAGCCCAGTCGATTGATCTGCACAGTCAATACAAGTTCAAAACACATTTTATACACTAATTGAATAGGCGTATAGAAGTATGTTAAAATACTTGTGCTGTAGCTGGAAGAAAATTGGGTTACTATAATTATCGGACAAAAATATTTGTGCAGCTAAAAAAACCTTCCAAAGAAATACAAGGTTTGATAGAATTCAACGCACCTATTGCAATAGGACATGTTGTGACTTATATTGGTTGGATCGAGGTCCTTTTATCTTATGGGCCGATCGTGGATGGAGGATACTAAAAAATACTCCCAGATTGTAATATTTGAACGCTTCGATCATTCAAAAGCTTAAAAAGACTGACCATATTCAAAGGAAAATAGTTACATGATCAAAAGGGTTGCAATACTCCAATCTATGGACCTTTTTTGAATTTTTTTTTTTTTTTTTCTTTTTCTTTTTTTTTTTTTTATTTTTTATCTCCTATCCAATGCAAGTTGCCTCCCAGTTCTAAAGTTCGAATGTATTACATTGGAAAACGACTGGATGTATTCAGCATATCTCAGGTAGGATGGCGCACACCTCATCATACATGGGAAATTCCAACTTAGAGTAATAGTAATGCCCTATGTATCACCCAAGTACAAACACACACAACAACAGGATTAGATTTCCGGATGTCAGCGAGATTACTCACCTTTGTGAACGTTGCAGGGCCTCTACACGTGCTTTAAGTTTCAAATACTCCTGATGACTGCTCTGCTCAAGCGAAACCGAATGGAAAATGATCTTTTCTTAGTAAACATCAAAGATAACTTCCAATTCATATACACAGAAGAAAAGCATTTAGCTGCCATTGAAGGAGCATATTTATAAATTAAAATAAGAAAAAAAATGTAGTAAAGAGAAACAATGCCGCATCTATTTTCAAAATGTTAGATTAGTAGACAAGCAGTGGGAGCAAGAGCACCACTCGAATTGAGACGATCGCCTGATTAAAGGATAGGCAACTAAGCCCTAGCCATTTTCCCTGCTGAAACCCTCTCTTCTTTCTTCTCATGTCTCGATCACGTGCAATTTCCACATTTAATTTAATTAATTTTTTTGTTAAGGAGAAAAGCTACTTATTTATTTATTTACTTAAATATATGTGATTTTATTCACATTGTATCAACGCTGTACGAGAGGCATTTTTTTTTCGGGTGGGGGAGGCACAAAAGTTCCCCACGCCTATCAAATACCCCCGCTAACACAGAAACTCAAAAGACGGAAAAACAAAAGGCAGAAATCCGGACAGGTACGATTTCCTGATATTCCCCATCCCCACCTTATCGAGGAAGATATCACCCCGGATTGTTGCGTTGACTATCCATGCTTCCACTACGTTTCTTGTTGTATTGATTCATTGCCTAACAAGCGTCAGTTTGTTCTGTGTGTGTACCATGCATATCCTTTACGAGGCTCACGTTCCCATCATTGTGGTAGGCGAGATTCTATGGTTAACAACTACAAACTTAGGTTCGATACCATATTATCAATGTCAATCAAAATGGTATAATAACAATAGATTAATGGTGATTAAATTCGATCCTGAATGACTCATAGCAGTGATACAAATAATTTCAGAGATACTGGACCAATTCACCATTCATTCAAATTCATTAAAAAAAAATGGCAGTTACTACTTGTTTATGTTTGCCGCTTCTCTTGATGCTTTGCCAACTATGAGACTAAAGCTCTCACTCCCACTTCCTAACTATTTGATAATATTTTGAAATGGACACTCACCTCAATTCACTTGCCTCTACTCTTGACACTTTTTCGAACTACAGGAATCTAACATAACTTGAAAAATGCAATTTTAGCTAACCTTTTCTTTCCTTAAAAAAAAAAAAGGTCTTGGTGGAGGCATTCATGTGTGCCTTTTTTTTTTTTTTTTTTTTTCAATTAAAACGCACTAATGAGATTTTTATTATTCCATGAGATTCTATATCACAGCGCACCAGTGATTACATTGGAGTCTATGAAGCTAGAAGCCCCACATCCGTGAACGATCATAGGAAGGCACCGCCATCAAATGCAACCTGATGCATAAGTCAGGACGGCGCGCTCTCTACATGGGCTACACCTACATGTACCTTGTATGTGTTGAGAAAAGTCTTAAATCTAAGGTTTTGAGGTTGTTCGACCGGTCGTGGGAAGCTTCGACTAGTCGTAGGAGACGCTCGACCGGTCGTAGGTTCGAGCCCTTGTACGACTCAAAGCCTAGCAAGTTTTTTGCTGTTTTTTACTGTAGCCAGGACTGGTCGAAGGCCAGCTACGACTGGTCGAAGGTGGACCAGTCGAAGACTGGCTACGACTAGTCGAAGGTTACGCAGTTTGTTTCGCGATTTTGCGCGAAACTACGGATTTGAGTCCTTTCGCAACTGGGATGCGGAAGGGAAGTTTCTTAAACTATAAATAGGTATTCCTAGGATTTTTCTAGGAAGTTGTGATGAATGCTAAGGCTTTCTAAAAGGGTTCCAGGGTTTCTAAAGGGTGTGTAAAAGGTGAGATTCGAGGTTGTTCGAATCGGGTAAGTCCTTTCTCTTTGTAATTGATGCTTTCATAGTGGTGATCTGTCGCTTTGTGCCGTGGTTTTTTCCTACAAGGGTTTTCCACGTTAAATCTGTGTGTTCTCTTTTCTTGTATGTGCTTGGTGCCATTGGATTACCATCCTAGATCTAGATCTGTGTGATTCCGCAAGTCAAAAATCCCAACAAGTGGTATCAGAGCTTGAGTTCGGTTGGGGCACAGATCTGAATCTGAGGGATTAGTAATAATGGCGAGCGCTAGGTATGATATTGAGAAGTACTCAGGGAAAAATAATTTTGAGTTATGGAAGATCAAGATGATGAGTTCCTTAATCAAGCAAGGCGAAGATGGTGCTCTTGAGGAGCGGAAGTCCACCATGAAAGATGATGATTGGAATACTCTTGATAAGAAAGCCTTATCATCGATCCGTTTATGTCTCACGGATGAGGTTCTCTACAACGACATGAGGAAGAAAATTGCGGCTAATTTATGGGCGAAGTTAGAGGATGTTTATGCAAAGAAATCCTCTGAAAATCGTCTGCACTTGAAGCGGCAGTGGTATAACTTCAAGATGGCAGAGGGTGGAGATCTGGAGGCTCACGTCAGCAATTTTAATAAATTGGTTTGCAAATTGCTCGATATGGATGAAGTGATGAAAGATGAAGAACAGGCATGTATGTTGCTGAATTCTCTCCCGGCGTCCTATGAGTCATTCAAGGACACTATGTGCAGCATGAATAAAACTCTGAGTGTCGACACTGTTATCTCAGCCCTTCAAGGGAAGGCTATGAGACAGCTAGACAGCAACATGGGGACATCTTCTGATGCACTGTTTACAGTGAGTAGGAATTCTGAACAAGGTACAGGTTCTTCAGATTCTAGATCCAAATTCAAGGGCAAGGGCAAAGGAAAGGTAAAGTGCTGGAATTGTGGGAAGGAAGGACATGTGAAAAGGGATTGTGAAAATCCTAAATCTAAGAGGGAAGATTCTGAGGCTTCATGCAGGGAGGCTAACACTGCTACGTCAGATTAATCGAGTGGATGTGATGGTGTTGTTTTGTCTGTGTCTTCGCTCAGACGGTCATACGATGATCGTAAGGACGAGTGGATGCTAGACAGAGGGGCATCTTTTCACATGACTTCTCATCGGAGTTGGTTCACCAGCTATAGGGAGTGCGATGGTGGACAGGTATTTATGGGCAATGACATTGCCTGTAATGTTGTGGCTATTGGTACGGTACGCATCAGGATGTTTGATGGGGTGCAGCGTACCTTGACTGATGTCAGGCACGTTCCTGATTTGAAACAGAATCTGATTTCTCTTGGTGTGCTTGAGGCAAAGGGATGTAAGTACACAGGTATTGATGGTGCTCTTAAGGTATCCAAGGGGGCACGGGTAGTCATGATAGCGCAACGACTTGATCAGGTTTACAGGTTGATCGGGAGCACTTCAAAAGGTGGAGCTACAGTGGATGTAACGAATTCCACCTCTGCACGTGTGTGACATGATGGGCATGGCCACATGAGCGGGTAGGGCAGGAAGGCTGAGACGTGCGGACAGGGATACAGAGCAGGTGGAGCAGCCACCTGTGAGAAGAACCACATGGCATGATTGCAGGATATCAGCAAGGTACATGGACGACTCCAATATTGCAGGGGATTCATTTTCTATTCTGATGGCTCTAGGTGAGCCTGGTGCTGAGAAGTGGAAGGTGACTATGGGCGATGTGATGGATTTGTTGTACCAGACCGACATATGAGAGCTGGTGGAGCTTCCAGTGGGCCAGTGAGCGGTTGGATGCAGGTGGATCTTCAGGAGGATACGACATAGATACAGGGCGAGGTTGGTAGCAAAGGGTTATGCTCAGAGAGAAGGGATCGACTTCTCAGAGATATTCGTGCCGACGGTATAGCAGGTATCTATCAGATCCGTGATTAGCACTGGTTGGCCAATGTGATCTTAAGCTATGATGTGAAGTAGAGATAAGAGAAGAGGTCAATGAGCTACACGGTTGAAGATTGAAGACTTGGTGGAGATTGTTGAGAAAAGTCTTAAATCTAAGGTTTTGAGGTCATTCGACCGGTCGTGGGAAGCGTCGACTGGTCATAGGAGACGCTCGACCGGTCGTAGGTTCGAGCCCTTGTACGACTCAAAGTCCAGCAAGTTTTTTGCTGTTTTTTACTGTAGCCAGGACTGGTCGAAGGTCAGCTACGACTGGTCAAAGGTGGACCAGTCGAAGACTGGCTACGACTAGTCGAAGGTTACGCAGTTTGTTCCGCGATTTTGCGCGAAACTGCGGATTTGAGTCCTTTCGCAACTGGAATGCGGAAGGGAAGTTTCCTAAACTATAAATAGGTATTCCTAGGGTTTTTTTAGGAAGTTGTGATGAATACTAAGACTTTTTAAAAGGGTTCCAGGGTTTCTAAAGGGTGTGTAAAGGGTGAGATTCGAGGTTGTTCGAATCGGGTAAGTCCTTTCTCTTTGTAATTGATGCTTTCATAGTGGTGATCTGTCGCTTTGTGTCGTGGTTTTTTCCCGCAAGGGTTTTCCACGTTAAATCTGTGTGTTCTCTTTTCTTGTATGTGCTTGGTGCCATTGGATTACCATCCAAGATCTAGATCTGTGTGATTTCGCAGGTCAAAAATCCCAACAGTATGTACTTTCCCAAGGCCCGCATTTCCCATGCACGTGGCTAAGTGGGCAAACCGGATTTTTCGGAAAGGTAAAGTTGATACTGTGGCCCACATGATGAACAACTTTTATTTTTCATGAAAAGGCAAAAACACGCTACCTTTAAATTACGAGACAATGCCATGCAGATGTTTATATTTTGGTTGAATTCCAAAAACAAGCTTGCTTTTAAACAGTTTTCTAAGATTTATCTAAATTTGTAAACATTAGCCAAAAATATGCTCGCCGTCTCACACCGTTACATATTAAATACCATATTATATATATAAAAAAAAACAATACCATCCTCGAAGAAAACCCTCAAAACACCTTTCCAACTCTCCTCAACGGTCAAACGTTGCAGCCTACTCTCTCTCTCTCTCTCATGATTCCCCCCAAAGGCTCTCTCTCGGAATCTTACCCAAGATATCCAGAGTAACTCACGATCCAAACGGCCCCTGAATGGTACCCGCTAATCTGAAGCTACGACATACACGGTACGGCCCTTCATATTCCCTTTGCTGCAAAGTTGTGGGGATGAGCTTCTGTAATCCATTCTCACCATCTTCCGTCTCCTTTCAGCCAAACCTTCTTTTCCTTCCCCAAGACCTTTATAAATTCTCTTCTCCTTTCTCTTCATCTTCTTGTTCTTGTTCTTCTTCTTGTACCACCGTTCATAACCCTGAGGGCTACACAATCACCCATCATTGCTTAAATCCTAGGATCAGGCGGGGCCTACAGGACATCAAGGTGAGGCTTATGGATCAAGTCGCTGGTTCTAGACCCCACTCACATCAGACGCGGATTTCCTGCGAAAGCATTTAGTAGGAAGTTCCTGCACCGGGATGCTAGCCGGGCCTAGTGATGTTTTTTAGATATCCCATGCACATCCATTTTTCCATATCATTTTAGGACATGAGACCAAAAATCAGGTGATACAAAACTAAAGTGCGCCACATAAGAGGAAACAATGGGGATTTAGTGACCATCGTGTGAAACATTTGTATGGCCACAGAGTTTCATATCAGGCTAAGATTTTGATGTTTTCACTTCCTACCAGTGGGAATGAGTTATAAACTGTTTGAATGGCATATAAACATTAGGTAGATCCCAGGAAGGTTTTAACAATGCTAAACTCTTTCACTAGTTTTCCCTTTGGCATGGCTGTTTGAGTTTTGGATCCACTTTAATTTTTGTCTCATTTCCTAAAAATGATCTGGAAAATGGATGAACAGTGTGTATTTTTCACAACCATTAGGATGCCCCACGTAGCATCCCAGCGTAGGAACTTCATGCGGAAGGCTTTGGTAGGTAATCCGCGTCCTGGATTGCATGGTGTGCCACACATCATATCACCAACCTCCAAATTAACATCAAACTGCTGTAGGCCCAACAAGTCATATTTGTTATATCCACACCGCCCATCCATTTTATGAGATCATTTTAAGGCTTGAACTTAAAAATGAGTAAGATTCAAAGCTCAAGTGGACCACACCACAGAGGGTAGTGGGAACAATGACACCCACCGTTGAAATCTTCCTAGGGCTCACCGTGATGTTTTTTTGCCATCCAACCTGTTCACGAAGTGTCATAGACAAGGATGAAGGGAAAATACAAACATCAGCTTGATCGAAAGCTTCTCGGCTCCCCAAGAAGTTTTCAACGGTAGGCTTCATTGTCATAGTGCTTTATGTGGTGTGGTCCACCTATGATCTGTTTCTGCCTTAATTTTTGTCTCATGCTCTAAAATGATTTCAAACAATGGATGCACGGTGTGGATATAACACATACATTATAACAGTATAGCGGGGCTACAGTAGTTTGCCACGTGTTGCTAAGTGGAGTGTGGCACACCAAGCAATCCGCTTCCGCCCACATCGCTAGTCCGTTCCTTCCGTATTTCCTGCAGAAGCCTTTTGCAAAAAGTTGGAATGGGAAGTTCGGTGGGGCACGCTGTAATGGCTGTGAGTTAGCCAACATGTCCATTTGTTTTGTCAGTTCAATTTAGGACATACTAACAGAAATGAGTCAGATTCAAAACTCAAGTAGGCAATATGAGAGGAAAAACTGAGAAATACAATACCTACCATTGAAACCTTCTTGAACTCCATTTTGATGTTTATATGCCATCCAAACTGTTTATAACGTCATTCCCACTGAGTGAATTGAAAACACAAAATACTAGTCCTCATACAAATGTTTCGATGGTGGTTGTCCAATCTCACTATTTCATCTTGTGTGGCCCACATCATTTGTAAATCCAATTTGTCGCATATTCTAAAATGAATTTGAAAAACGGATGAATGAGATGTATTTCTCACAAACATCACAGTGGGCTCACCTACCTTCCAGGCTCACCAACTTCCTGTCAAATGAGTAGATTCCGAAAGGCTCTATAAGGGAAAAAAAAAAAAAAAAGGTCGAAAGAGTTTTATTGTCTTTCTAAAAGGCAACAAATGGAGTTTTATAAGGGCCGGGAGTCAAAGTCAGGTTATGTGGTTTTTTTTACCATATTTAAAACTTTTAGGTGAATTTTAAAAAATAATTTAAAAGTATGCTTGTTTTTAGAATTGAACTAAAATATAAGCGTTTGTGCGACATTGTCTCTTAAATTATTAATGAAATAAAAAGTGTAGACTTAACGGCGACCCTGACCGATCCACAACCATGCGTCTTCTCACTTCTACAGGAAGCTCCTCCGACGTCCCAAATGTTCTATATTACGACCCAGACATTCCGCCCCGAGTTATATTCTGGAAAAACATGAAATAATTTGCGGCACATCCGGATAGAATCTCCTTTATCTCTACTCATGAGTAACGGTTACTTCAAGGTGGGACCTCCCCATTGATAAGACAATTCGAGCTGCAATCAATGTGAATGCTATTGATAACCGTCTCTCTGCATAACCGCAGTCCGTCTAGCATTTACCTCATTTTGAAAAGCTTATGATCCTTAATCATCTTCATAACACAAAAGGTATCACACTATAGGAATACGTTTGAGCTATCTAATAGCAAGATGAGAACTTACTAGAAGGGATGCATACCTGAATCTCTCTTGTTGTCACAGCTGCCTCTGGTGCTCCATAGTTGCACTTCTGATATCGCTCTAGTGTCTTGAACATGCTACATATCATTCACCAAAAA
Source organism: Magnolia officinalis (assembly GCA_021015155.1). Taxonomy (NCBI): domain Eukaryota; kingdom Viridiplantae; phylum Streptophyta; class Magnoliopsida; order Magnoliales; family Magnoliaceae; genus Magnolia; species Magnolia officinalis. Next base: position 7,791,497 of record JAJHSJ010000003.1, read on the forward strand.
GCAAAAGAAGAATTGCAATATTAGAATGGGAAAAACTTTGATACTCTGGCAGAGAGTGGTTGATGATACGCTAACAATTGGAAATTACTTAACACCAACTAGCTTGGCCCTCGCATGCATGGCCTGAACAATTTTTGGGTTAGGTTTGGGCTCAAGTCACTTTACACCAATCTGACCGAACCCAAACTGACCTTTTATGTAGATGTATTGTATCGTACAAATACGCCATTCTAATCCTGAGTTAGGAAACCATCTATCTTGAATGCGGACCATTGATTTCCTTCCTCTAAAATGTTTTATCTTTTGCATTTATGCCAAACTTGTTAAACTGATAGGAAAAATCAAGGGGGGAAAGTGATTTTTTATCAATTTTCAGATCGGATTGGGTCAGGTCTGGGTCTGCTATGCTAGGCGATGTCTGGTTCGGGTTGGGCACAGGCCTATCCTAGCCAGGTCTAAACTCACCCACTGCCACACTTGTGAATGGCATAAGACTAATTAAAATGCCCAAAATATGCTTCAACAAATCAGAGGTTATGATTGTCCAGCCAATCTGATTTTGGGTTTATAAATTAGCGGCACTTGATTACACAGTTTAGTCAGTTTAACTTGATGAATGCCACATTTTGAATTTTTGGGTGCATGCCTATCAACATTAAGCATAGTATCCTCTACCTAAATAGATCACCACCCAGCTGGGAATTTCAAAGCCATATAACTCCCTATTAGAAATTAAGTGAAACAACAAACAGAATAATGATAAACAGAATAATGATATGACTATAACTTACTATGTAGTGACTCAGAATCATCTGCATCTATCACCCCTTGGGGACTACATTGAGATGGTTTGATGAAGGAACAGTTCATCTTCTAAATGCTACTCTTAAGGTTCTGTTTGGTGTGCATTGTAGAATGTATGGATACTGTACTCTGAATAAGTTATTTTATAACGTTTAAAGACAATGGGAATGGATAAATGGTATTTGGTAATGATCCTATTAATTTTCATAAGTGTGCGTGGACAACAATGTTATCATATGTGATTGCATAAGTACTTATTGCATTGTATATGTCATTTTGCACCAGTGATTCACATATCCCATGGTGGCATGCAGTTATTGTGTCATTTACTGCTTATACGATCTGGCACGGATAAATATGTGACTGCATAAGTCATTGTTATGCGGTTATGTCATAGTGCAATAGCGTAACATTCCAACAGTTAGATTTCTTACCGTTGAGGTTTTATTTCATTTTTTGCCTATAGATAGGCACTCCCAGCCCCACATTTTTACAAACTCAATTACTTTCTCTCCCTCTTTTCTCACATACTCTCATCTTTCCATCTTTCTAGTCTCTTAACTCACCTACTCTTTTACTCTTTCTCATATTCTATTACTCTCATTCTCTCTTAAAATGACATTATCACACTCATTGTCTCTTAAAATGACTCATCCATAAAATTTGTATGTTATTTTTTCATAGTTTTTGGAACTGTGTTTATTTGAGTAATTGTTAGTTGACTTGTTATAGTCTAATAGTCTAATAAAGTTGTAAAAATAATTATATGTGCATGTAATATTTTTTTCATAATTTTAAAAATTTTCCTTGATTTAAAGGAGTTGTTTGGGAGTTGTGCCATCACATTTGCGATAATGTGATTGCATAAGCGCACAACCCCCTTGTGGATGGTTAAAGCACATAATACGATAGACTTTCTCACATGATCATGTGTGGGGGAATCAAAGCGAAATTTTTGGTCATGGCCCTCCATAATTGATTTAACGATTTGGAGGTTTTAGTCTGTCTTATAATCATACTGTGTGTATAATATTTTGAGTGCATGCACGTCAGCCATCATACTCCATTGTGTTCCCTCACCTTCCAAAATCAAAACTCGCAGCGTGAGACTATAAACCAAGACTTGCCTAGGCCGAAGGGGGCAGGGTTAGGGAGTGCACCCATTACTGTGGGTATAATGATTGATGTACATTAGATCCACACCATCTATCAGATGAGAGACCAAGTTTGGCGCTGGTCCAAAAAGTCAGACCCATCCAAAGCTAATATGGTCCAAACCAGATGGAACAATGTTAAATCATGCATATCTCAGCTCACGTGCTGGGACCAACTTTAGTTTTGGAATGTCCTTTCTTAGTGTGGGAAGCATCAAATCATCGAATTAGATGGCATAAAAACACCATAGTGGCCCCACTCTCAACTAATAACAGGCATGAGCATCCAAGTCGTTCCTTCTGGTGGGGCCCACTTGTGTTTTGGATGACTTGATTTTTGGTCTCGAAGGGTAAAATGAGGCGCGCACTTGGACAGTATGGATGGATCCATGCATGTTACTCCATACGGCTACATGAGTGCGTTAACAGCTGGATTCCATCTTATCTCTCTATACACCACGGTCGTCAGATTGCAGGAATTAACACTAGAGACAAGAGGCACTAAATGCTACTATTTTGATAACTAGGCTATGCGTGTAGTGTATTGAAGCACCAAACACAAAATCAACCATGCAAATATCCATGGTATCATGCTGACAGCACCTTGACTAGTGCCCAATGGGCTCTAATAGAAACTTAGGTTGAACGGTTGAGTCTAAGTTCTGACCATAGTTTGGCAACTCGGGCGAATCAAGTCGGTTTTGCTAGGTAAATGCAGAACTTCCATGTGTGGGCTATGATTCAAATGTCAATCCTGGCATGACGGCAGCGGAGGATGGCGAATGGCGACGATAACAGTGCCGATAATGGCGAATGGCAGGAGGTGCGATGGAAGGAGTCCCACAAGCACCTCTACACCCTGTTCGTAGGGAATCTCACGTTTGACACGACGGCGGAGGATCTCTACAGGATTTTTGGAAGATACGGCAAAATCGTAGATGCGTTCATCCCTTCTAATCTCGGGTTAAGAAGATCTAAGGGTTGCGGATTCATAAGATTCATGTATGAAACAGATGCAAGGGTAGCACTTGACATCTTGGACAGTAAAAGGGTGGATGGAAGGATAATCACAGTCCAGAAAGCCAAATCACGGTGCCAATCGGTCTCAGAATTTCACCACACCCAGCAAAATCACAGACCAACAACCACGATCCTCTCTGATGCGATGTTCTCGGGCAATCGGTTCACCTGGGGAAGCAGCCAATCAGGCCGTCCTAGAGTCTGGGCCAGACTAGATAGAGTTTGCTGCAATTCTAGATGGCTTCAACTGTTCCCTGCCTTCCATGTTAACCACCTGCCCAGACAGAATTCTGACCATGTGCCCCTGCTTCTGAATTTTCCTGTGCCCAAACCGCAGGGTCCCAAGGCCTTCCGTTTTCAACGTATGTGGTGCTCCCACAATGGCTTTCAGGATTTGATCCAACATGTATGGTCTTCGCCCGCGGTGGGGAACCCAATCCAAATTATCATCGCAAAACTAAAGGCGGTTAAGCAAGCCTCAAATAGTGGAACAAGAACATATTCGGTAACATTTTCAGCCAAATCCAATCGATTGTGTTGGACCTCAGCTGCGCTGAAGCAGCAGCTCTTGACGCCCCATCCCTGGCAGCCCAACAGGACATTCAAAAACTCCGAGATTCCCTCTCTCGCCTGGAAAGCTACGGAGAAATATTCTGGAAGCAAAAAATAGCGGGCCCATTGGCTGGAAGATGGGGACCGCAACACAAAATTCTTCTACTCTATTGTGGCTGGAAATTCTAGAAGATCAGTAATCCATTCGATCAAGTGTGCCGATGGCACTACACTTTCCAATGTCCTTGATATCAAAGCAGAGGCAATCGCCCACTTTCAGCTCCTTCCGCAGGAGGATGGTAACCCGCGCTTTGGTGACTTCCTGGACCCTATCTCGCACAAGGTGACAGCCCAAGATAACACCTTCCTGATGGCGGATCCTTCCTATGAAGAGCTGTTGGAAGCCGTCAAAGCCATCCCACCGGATGGCGCAGCTGGCCCAGACGGATTCACTGCAGCCTTCTTCCAGTCGTGTTGGTCCATAATACGTCACGACCTCCTTATGGCGGCAAAATATTTCGTTAGCGGAGTTGCTCTTGCTCGCCCAATCTCTGCAGGCCTCTACTCAGCGCATCGGCAACAATGATGAACAAGCTTAGCGAGAGCGGGTCGCCCTGCCGGAGGCCTCTCGAGGACTTGAAAAAACCAGCCGGAGTGCCGTTAACTAACACCGAGAACCAAATGTTATCCCAGCAGCCTTCGACTATGTCGATCCACCCAAAGCTGAAACCAAACCGCATCAGGACCTGACGCAGGAAGGGCCATTCCACCCTATCGTAGGCCTTCTCCATATCTAGCTTTAGAACTAAGTTGCCACCCCGGACCTTTCTGTTTATATCCCGAAAAAGCTCCTGTGCCAAAGCAATGCTCTCTGAGATTGGTCTTCCTTGGATGAAGGCCCCTTGTGCTGGCGAGATGATAGATGACAGAACCTGGCTAAGTCTGGCAGCAATAACACCCGCTAAGATCTTGTATAAACAATTGCAAAGACTTATGGGACGGTAGTTAGAGAGCCTAGAAGGGGAGCTGGATTTCGAGATTAGGCAAATGAGGGTGATAAGGTTAAAAAGTATACTCCCATACTCACATACACGTTGAGGAATTACGAATAAAGGTGAGCCTATAATGCATGCCACCAACAATGGATTTTTCACCTTATCAAACATATTCAAGTGAACTAAATTCAAATGGTTCCTTTACCATGAACTTCAACTTAGAATTTGTGTTTTCCCAAACTAACAACTCATTCACATTGTATCAATACAAGCAAAATAGGGGAAAAAACAATCTTAGTCAACTCTTTGACAAGATCACACTTCATCATTACAATGAGTTTGTGATAACCCAATTAGTCCTACATAATATAGATCTATTGTCTCACTTGACTAGTTTGATAAATATAGGCAATATCTTATTTATTATTTATTTGGAGAAAGTTGGGAGCACACCACTTGAAACTTTGTTGATACTGCGAAGAAATATACATTCTTCAGGCGAGTACCACAAAAAGATTCCAGCCTCACCTAGGAAAGCTCTAAATTAACCTTCCTTTTCCTTATTGTTATTATTATTATTATTATTTATTTTATTTTTACATTTATCATTCTCACAATAGTCATCTCATGCATGATTAAGATTTTCTAACTCATCAGCCATATGCTATGTTGCCCACCGAACAATCATTTTATGTCTTTTTTTTTTTTTTTTAAAGGAAAACTTGTTGTAGATTTATTCATTCTATGGGAGAAAGCTTTACAAAAGTTCTTCAGGCGGACCTAACATAAAAAAGGGGAATAGGTCCGCCTATCTTGATAAAACCAAAAAGGAAAGCTAGAGACAAAATTAACTCTCCCTTAAATTTCCTAGCCCCACCCTATTTAGAAATGAAAGTCCTTTGGTGATATGGGGGAGATCCACCGTGGAGTGGAAAAATAAACGAGACTGGTCGTCGCTGCCCCTTCGAGCTAGGTCGTCAGCGACCACGTTTGCTTCCTAGGGGAATGAGTGATGGAAACCTCCAAATGAACCATGAGTCTCTTGATCCTGGCCCACCAGTAGTACATGGTCTACGAGGGAGAGGAGTTCCTCGTGAGGATTCCTACGGCTGCCTTGGAATCACTCTCCACCTCCACCTTAGAGAAGCCTAGCTCCACGCAATGGGATATGCCCTCCTAGATTGTCTTGATTTATGCTCAAGAGTTAGAACCGAATCCATAACCGGAGGAGAATGCGAAAAGAAAATCACCCGCACAATTTCTAGTGACGATCCTTCTGACTGAGGGGCCTGGGTTCCCCAGCGACGATCCATCTACTTTGATTTTGACCTAGCCCGGCTTGGGTTTAGTCCACCTGATCACCTGGACCAACCTCCTAGATGTCGCTGTGCCATCAATTCCTAACTCAGCAAAGGCTATAGCAGATACGCGCTTGACAACTCTAGGGAGTGGGAGAGCTGGGCCGACGGGGTAGATCCAATGATGGACGCGGGCGATCACTTTGGTAGCACAAGTTAGGGAGTCATCGAAGCAAGCTGCATTTCTGGACATCCATATCTCCCAGAATATCGGTGTGGGAACAAGGCCCCTTAAGGTGTGCAGACGGTCAAATGGCACAACAGAGGTCCACCATTTAGTTGGTCTGTTGAACGCTGAGTCATGGGCCATCGTGTGAACCATGAACAGAGGTTGGAAATGGTTCCACACTTTGGACACTAGTTGACCCGAGGAAAAAATGTGGTCAATGGTTTCCATGTGGTTCGGTTGAGGGGCACGACAGCATACACATTTGGATGCCATGTGGACCCCTTTGGCTTGGGTTCTAACGTCGACTGGAATGGCTTTGTGGATGATTTTCTAGGTGAGAAGTGATAATTTCGAGGGTATTTTCGAGTGCCAAACCCAAGTGGACCACGCTTTTTTGACCTCAGGGGGTCTTAAAGACAGCCAAGCCAAACTGGCCCTGAATTCGCTTGAGGAAGAGATGACCCAAACTTGCTTATACTCCTTCGCTGATGTGTAGATCCCCTCATCAGCTACATGGTCTATAACAACTTGAGGAAGGAGTAGCCTAGCCGCTGCTGGGTCCTGCCAACCGTTGGGTCCAATGAAGTCCTGACATGGTGTTGCTACTGAGGGGCTAACAGAAATTTTCAATCCAAGAGGGGCCCTAAACTGGACCGGTCGTCTTCCTAGAATCAGCACAGGCCACTACCTATGATCCGGCGAGAGCATGCTGCGACTGCCACAAAAGATTTACAAATCTACTTCCACAAAGGCGAGGCCTAGGCTGCTACGCTCGCACGACCTTCTGAATGGATGTTCGATGAATATTTCCCCTTCATAAACGTCGCCCAGCAACTATCTTTCCCCCTCCCCTTGATAACCCACACCATTTTCATCCTGAATGTCTTCATAGCGCTGATCAAACTTCAAACTCCCAACCCGCCTTCCGATTTTGGACAAGAGGTATTCTTCCAACTTACCCATAACCCATTAATTAGAAGTCTACACAAGCTAACTTCGACTTAGCAAGGAACCACCATTTTTGGGGTGCAATTGAGACAACTCTTGATACAATCTTTTCATGCAAATGAAACACTCTGAAATAAAATAAGTACCTTCCTCCAAACAAAATCTCCTTCAATAGTTTTAGCCAATAGATGTTCTTCCCTAAGGATATACTTATAAAGACATCCCTTAAAACTGCCTCAGCTCATGTGTAAATGACACCACATCCAAATCAAGGGAATTTAACAAACACATCGAGTTTGTCTAGAGGCCTCTCTCTCTCTCTCTCTCACCTTTTCTTTTGTCTTTTCTCCTCTGCATGGGATGTTCTGTCCTCAATTAGTTGCATCTACACTTTTCAAGAGGATTTGCTCAAATTTCCAAACTTTCTTATACTTGGAACCTATCTGTCACGTGTTGATTGCAAGCAGCATGTGGTCACCACAAATACACGCGGATTACAAACCTCTTCAATACGTATTGCCTCATGCCAGTAATCCTTACCAAGCTCCAACACGGACATGCAGACCTTATCGAGCAATGTGACAGATATACCCATGATTGTTAACGTCTCGCGATATTTTCACGAAATATCAACCAAACAAGATTATTTAATACATGAGATCTAGAAAATCTACACATCTTAAATTCTCGCGATTTTATCATGATTCCGTGAAATTATCATGTTTTTTTGTGAAGTTTTGTTATTCATTTATAAAGATATTATTTTAAACTTTAGAATTATTTATTACCATATAATCAACAATTTTTAATATTTTTCTTTTCAAGAGATTTTTTTTTTTTCAATAATGTCTAGATAAAACCTCAAAATTTCAGTCCCCAAAGAAATTCTAAAGCCAAAGAATTGGTGAGAACTAAATTTGTCACTATGCTATGGCACAAAAAAAAAAAAAAAAAAGCAAATCTAAGGATCAAGTAGGACACAATTGGGATTAAATGCTCACCATTAAAAACTTTTGGGAGGCACAAAAGTTTTTGATGAAGCTGATATTTATGTTTTACTTCATCCAGGTCTATGTGACTTTTTGAATAGGTTAGATGGCAAATAAACACCACAGTAGATCCTAAGAAGGGTTCAAGTATCCATAGGTGGTGAAATTCCACTAGCGTGAGTGTGTGGGGTGTGTGTGCGTGTGTAAAAAAAAAAAGAAGAAGAAGAAGAAGAAGAAGAAGATCCTAAGAAGGTTTCAACTCCATTGCTTTCAGTGGTGTGGTCCACTTGAGCTTAGGATCTACCTCATTTTTAGACTTGTATCCTAAAATGATATGGCAATGGACCCATAAATCACTGTGAGCCCCTCATAGCCCAAGCATGTTCCAAGCTTAGGACAAGTAGGGAAAAAACCTAATCTAGCCATAAAGTGGGAGCAAACCTCCTGTAATTCTATTTTATTAACAAAATATATTATAGAACCCAAAAAGATGGACCACAATAGTTAGCCCAAGTACCTAAACCAATAATACATAAGAAAAAAATAAGACAAACTCTACACAGGAAAAAAAGTGGGAGTGGACCACCAATAATTCCATTTCATTGACAAAATATACGATACAATCCAAAGAGATGGACCACAATAGTTAGCCCGAGTTCCCAAACCAATAATACACAAGAAAAAGAAAGAGGACAAATGCTAGACAGGGGGAAAAAAGTGGGGGTAGACTGCCTGTAATTCTATTTCATTAACAAAAATATATATGATATAACCCAAAGAAATGGACCACAATAACTAGCTCAAGTTTCCAAACCAAATACCTGCTGAGATAAGAGGCCTTCTTTTCTTGGACAAAGTCAAGTTAGGGGCGATCAAGCTCCAGGAGTAGCTTCGGGCCGCCGGCTAAGTTTTTCCTATTTTCCCCTTTGTGTTTCTTATGATAGGCTCCTCCCAGGTTTTATATATATATATATATATATATTAGGTTAGCTTGTTAGTACACACCCATGTCAGTACACACACTCCATGTTAGCCACCCCTGCTAGGGATCGATGCCAAGACCTCAAGTGTTGAAACGAGGTATCTCCACTTAGTCTGTCAGTTGAGCTATGGATCTGGGTGTGGCTCCTCCCAGGTCTTTTTCTTTGGGGGTAGCCCGAATGTACATCGGGTTGTAAATCTGTTCTTGGAATGAAATTCATCTTGGTTTATATATATAAAAAAAGTTTCCAAACCAAATACATAAGAAAAAATAGAATAGACATTACACAAGAAAAAACAAAGTGGGAGCAGACCACCTATAATTCTATTTCATTGACAAAATATACGATACAATACAAAGAGATAGACCACAATAATTAGCCCAAGTTCTCAAACCAATTATACACAAGAAAAAATGTAACATCCTGGATTTTCACTATTTTGGATTTCCAAAAATTCTTAAAAATTTCTTTTTTAATTAACTTATAATATCACTTAATGACTATTAGCACTCAATGTTAGTTTATGCTGGGGTGGACCAGTCTAGTTAAGATGGGGCAAAGTGCGGGCCGTCAAGCTAGATAGTCCGTTTACACCTAGCAATAGCCCGTGTGGGCCACCCAGCGACCGAGGAGGGTTAGAAAAATCTAAAAATTTAGGGAACTGAAGATCTCGCTGGGCTTGTAGTCCAACACGGACCACGGACCCATTGGACAGCCAGAATTGGAATCTGACACTTGCAAATAAAATCGAGATATCAGACTTTCCAGCCGTCGAATTTCTTCCAAATTTATGGTGAAGGTCTAATGTATTTTTCTACGCCCGTCCACAAAATCTGGGACCCGATCGTGGCACGATGACCGTTGATCGCAAATCAGACCCGTACAATCAAACCCCATATCCGATCGCTCCCAAATTTTCATGGCCCTTCATCGGGCCATAAATCACCTATCCTGTAAGTTTCATGGCCAGAGGGCCACTAGAGCCACCCCAATCACCGAAATGGACCCCTAAGGGCCATTTAAAAATCGAAACCGTATGCTCAAACCCCATACTTGATCATCCGTTTGTTCCCAAACTTTGTGTGACCTCTCATCGGGCCATAAGGCACCTGCACACCAAGTTTGGTGGCGAGAGGGGTGTTAGGGCCGCCCCAACACCAATAGGGAGTCCTAGTGGTCTATTTTGAAAAATTGTGGAAGCTTGGGGCCATTTGCACCAAATATGACATTATAAAAGAGGTTTCTTTTAGGCACCCTTCTCCCCATACGAATTTGCCCTAGGGAAGGAAAGAGAGAAGAGAGAAAAGGGAGAAAGAAGAAAGGAAGAAGAGAGGAAGGGAGAGTGAAGGAGAGTGAGGGTGGGCCATAGATCAAAGTAGGGCCCAAGGGAGTCCCATCTTGCAAAACCCTACCTCTCCCTCAAGGAAATCCATTATCCACAACCGGGAGAATCCCTCTCCGCCGATTTGATAGGTAAATCTCTTATCTTCTTGAAAACCCCTCATGTTGAGGGATGATTTGTATGAGATTCTAACATGCAATGCTTTGCTTTAGGGATTCCGGCTAATCGACTCTGAGTTTGGCATTTCTAGGTCATTTCTAAGATCTCAATGAACCATAGGTGCAGACTATTAACCTTAGGTGGCATAGCACCAATTATAGTAGGAGTTTAATGATTTTGTTTGTTTGGGATGTTGTATTGAAGAGTCTAGAGGAAACCTAGGAATGGTATATATGTTGGAATGGTATGAATTTGCATGTTTAGTTCTCATTTGATGTTGATCTTGCCTCTCACATGATGTAGTATATGGATGATTACATACTCATGTTTGTTTGATTTTTCTCATATGTGTTGTTTCATAGTGTGCATGATTCCTTACTCTTGTGTATTTGATCCCTTGAGGTGTAGGAAGTGCATAACTTTCTTTCTAATCCACACCACTCACATGCACCTTGTTCATGATGTTGTAGTTTGCTTGTTAGGAATATTTGAATCATATGTTGAGATGTATGCGAACATGATATTGTTGTACTAGTTGATAACCTTGATGATTGACATATTATAAATCGTCCTCAAACCCTTGGGTTGGTCAGGAAACATGACGAGAGACGGTAGTCCCATTGGTAGGGCTACCCTGAGGCTAAACCCATGATTTGGACGGGTGCGCATGGGCGACAATAGTTCGACTACATGGGCCTCTTGTGCTCGATGTCGTCCGTCACGTGCTTGCCTGACTTGTGTGGTTTAGCCTACTCACTAGCCAATCGTGATTGTAAACCATATTTGCTCACATATGTATGAAATCTGGAACACCCTACCACCGTTGTAACCCATTGATAATGAATTGAATATCGATCCACAGTCTAGTGAGCCGGTATGGTGGAATGGGACACTGTGTCTGAGCTGTCGGCCTATGCTGGGGTGACGTGCCTCCCCATAGTGACCGCGAGCGATCTCTTTCACTCAGCACTCCCCATGTGCCTGAGGTCGGGGATGGGGAACCTGACGGGATCAAGGATTGCGGAATTTTAGCCTCACACGTTGGGGGGCCTTGGCCTCGCAACTAGTTCAGGGCATTTGATATGTGGGGTATATCAAATTTCTCAACCTGCTGGATGAATGGACTTAACTAAAAACTCGGCTAATACGATTACATTGCATTGCATTAGTTAGGGTGGCGACTCGGCAGTCGAGGTCGCTCTGAGGGAGTGTTGGTTATGCGCGATCGTTAGATGGATTCGCTCGAGGGAGTGTTGTGGCGAGGGCATGCGTCATATCATCCATCATGCATTCTTATTAATAAGATTAGTTAGGTGTTTATGATTGATTGCTTTTCATTAAATTCATATTATAACTGATGCTTGTTACAACTTAAGACTAATAGCACCTACTGAGTTGATCACTCACTCCCACTCTGGGATGGTGTTTTAAAACACCAACCATACCTTTTACTAGATGCAGGTGAGGCGGAGCTTGATGAGCCAAGCGAGGTGAGTAAGGATAGGGAAGAGGAGCTTCCCTGCTTTCAGATTTTCGGTGGATCCTTTTAGTTGAGTTTGGGCTACCGTGGGGTATGGACTTGGGCCTTAGTCGCTTTGGGTCATGTATGGGTGGGACTAGTTCCCTATTTAGATGAGTTTGGAATCATGGTTTAGATATTTTCTATATTTAGTAGCGATTGATACTGCTTTATGATGTACTTATGCTTCATGCCTTGCTAAATCCTTCATTGTTTATGAGAGCATCCAAATGTAATTAAAATATGAAGCCCATTAGAACATCCATGACACCTGGGAATTTGGGAGTCGAGTTCTTACACGGCCCCTGAAAACCCGAGGTGTTACAAAAAATAGGACATGCTACACATGAAAAAAAAAAGTGGGAGTAGACCACCTGTAATTCTATGTCATTGATAGAATATACGATTCAACCCAAAGAGATGGACCATAATAGTTAACCCAAGTTCCTAAACCAACAATACACTGGAAAAATAGGACAAACACTACACAGTAGCCCTTAGACAAGCTTTCCCTTCCTTCTAATGAGCCCTATGCCTTAGTTATCCAAGGTTATCAATCCCCGGACCTCTCTAAGAAGACCCTCCCTTCTTAAAACTCTCCCTTCCAATCCACTACCCCCAAGACAAGCTCCATTATTTACCACTATATTACTCTCACATAAAATTGAGCTCCCCACCAAACACTAGATTTTCCAAGGGATGGAAGAATTGGGATTAGCAATAGCATCCATAATCACTTTGGAATCAGATTAGACTATTATATTACGAAGGCCCATACTATTATTAATATTCATTCCATCTGGCAAGGCCTGAGTCAACACAACCATATTTGAAGCCCTGTAATAAGCATGATAGGAAGCAAACATCATCTTCCCTGCATGGTCCCTGGAAAGTCTATTGTTGAAGATTGATTAGGATTCTCCTCTCTATGCAATGATTGAAATTTTCAGGACCTCTCTCTCTCTCTCTCTCTCTCTCTCTCTCTCACACACACACACACACACACACGCACACACACACACACACACACAAAATAGTTGTGTTAGACACAACCTTTCCATCTCTTTTGTAATGTGGTTGTGCTACACACCTCTCCTTTCAACGTGTATGAATCTTCCCCACACTCAAGGAAATTAATATGAAAAATTCAGAATTATTTTCCCATCTCTTTCTCCCTAATATCATTCACATGGTTTCAAAGCGTACGTATTTTTTGTAGGGTTTTCGAACATGCATAACACTAACCCTTATGGCAACTCCAAATTGGCATCTAGCCATTGCATCTCATCTCCAGATCCATAGACAATCTCCAAACCCATTCTCCATAATCTCTACCATCAAAACCTTATCGACAAACACAGTTGTCGATTCCGCCCAGTTCTACTATCGACAACATTTTGGCAAGGTTGTAGGTGTGCACAATATTTTCCACTTCCACTATGAGTAGCATCTACTCTAACATTCTCCAACATCTAAATCGTCTTCACTATCTGTACAATCACTCAACTCCACCCTAGAGTAGCATGACACCTACGCATGGCCCTTTACGATTACCACCATGCTTTAATTTTTTTTATATTTATTTTTTGAAATGATTATTGCAATTTTTTTTTTCGAAACTGAAATTCCATTGATATCAACAACTAAGGCATGGTATCAACAACCATGCCTTAATTTGTCTTTCAATCGAAAACCCCCAAAATCCTAGCCATTGGTGTCTGCCAAGAAGACACATAGCCCTTGACGGTTGCCACCTTGCTTCTTTGAATCACAACCAGTGTTCTGCAAATCATTAGAAGAGGAAAACCTCATATCCTTTGACGTCAAACCCATCACCTCTCTATATAAATACAATGTAGGTGGAGCACACATTCATTAAAATAACATCAATGCACTCGCTTCTCTTTCTCTCTCTCTCTCTTTTTTTTTTCATGGCCCAACAACTTTTTTTTTTTTTTTTTTTTTTTTGTAAAAGGCGCTGGGCCGAATAGTGGTCATGTTCCCCCCATCGATGCCGAGATAGCGAGAAGGGCTCGTCCTTATGACAATCATTGTCGGAATTCTATCATCGCTTTTGCCATAGTTGCTCGACCGCATTGCTACCATGATGGAGCTTCAGCTACACCCCCTACGACCCTAAGGAAGTAGGATCTCACGAATGAGGGTATGCAGGAGGAAAAAAGGGTTTCTTTCAGTTTAGTACTTCAAAAGAGCACATGTTTAGTACACACTCAACCTCACGCTAACACTCAAGGTCAATTCAAGCATCGAAGGAAGATATCTCATTTCAAAGAGAAGACTACTTCTCATTCAGGCTTCATTCCAAGTTAATCTACAACCATTCAATGGTCCAAATCATCTATATAACTTATGGTTGAATCATTAAAAGATTAAAAAACTATGAGCTATTGTTCTGCCCCGGGAAAATCCTAGTACCTAGATTAACCCCATTTAAGTTTATCATGAATAATTTTCTTTTTAGGTCATACTCATCCAAAGTCTTTCTTAGTGGTAAAGGGAAGCTTGGGTAAGTTAATGGAAAATTTCCAGTCCTGGAAGAAGGTGATCCTAACTACTTTGAATTGGAATTAATTAACTAACAACCTTGTTATATTATGGATATTTAATTCTATAGAATCTCACATGTCTGAAGGCATTTTTTTTTTTTTTTCATAAAAATTAGGAAACTAAGATTACAAAGCTCATTGAGCAATATCTCAGAACTAACTTGAGGGAGAGTGTTGAAGATTAATCAAGATTTTCCTCTCTATGTTGTGGTTTAATTAGTTTAGGACTATTATCTCTCTTGTAAATAGTTATGTTAGACACAACCATTCCATCTCTCATATAAAGTGATTATGCTATACATAACCACTCCTTTATATATATATATATATATATATCTCCCCCACACTTAAGAAAAATAATACAGAAAATTCAGAATTATTTTCTCATCTCTCTCTCTAATTTTATTCACCCCCACTAGCACCTTTTTTTTTTTCCTTCAAAAAGGGGACTAGCCCCCTGTACTTTGTTAATTTGAAACAAGCATGTACAGACTGGACTTTCGGGTGGGTTCCACAAAACATTTCACTAATTGGCAAACGGAAAAAGGAGAAAAAAAGAAAAGAAAAGAAGAAACTGGAGGACAGGGAACTGCATCAGGCGTCGAGACGAGGAACATCTGAATTTCGCTGAAGCCAGGGATCCACAACTGCCCCACAGAAGCATCAATTGGAGAAATGCAGACAACTGGATGACCCTGCTGTATAGCTGACAGCCACACACAACACACACAACACACACACACACACACACACACACACACACAACACACACACACACACACATATATATATATATATATATTTTCACTGGGCCTGCCTATCATGGAGAGCAGAAACCAAGACAAAAGGAGCCCCAGGCAGCAGGAAAACCACACCTAAGAGATACGAATAGCCCCCAAACCTGCTCTATCAAGGATAAGCTCCCCCCGAGAGATCCAAGGGAGGTCCGAGGAAGACTGGAAAAATCGAAATTGCTGGTTTAAGCTTCCCCAACGAGCCAGACTATCCGCCACGGCATTCGCCTGCCTAGGGATGTGCTTAATGTAGATAAGAAGAGAAAAGCTAAGTTTGTCATAATGTCGCATGCAGTAGAAGGCGCACCAGGGGACAACTCCTCTATTTGAGAAAAGGTTCACGACGGCCATGGAGTCGCTCTCCACCTCCACGTTGGAGAAGCCTAATTCCTTACACTGCTTTTAAACCGTCAACCACTGCCTTGGCCTCTGCCATGAAGTTCATTCCCACTCCGTAGCCTGTTGCGAAAGCAAAGAGGAAGTCACTGTTCTCGTTCCGACAAACTCCTCCCCCTGCCAGACAGACCCGGGTTACACCTGGACGAACCATCAACATTTAACTTAACCCAGCCCCTGGGAGGGCGGGACCATTTCACCACCGAAAAATTGGGGAGGGGGTTAATCAAATGAGGAAGGCCGAGAGCAGTGATCAAGTCGAAATCGCTCTGAGATTTACCCGGTGGAAGGGGGAAGACAGAGAACAGGTGAGAGAGCCAAGACCGCACCTTGTTGATGGAATGCAGAATCCTAAAAGGGCGGTTCTCAAACCGTAGCTCGTTCCTTGCTAGCTAGATCTCCCAGAGAATGAGGGCCGGAGAGATCCCTCTTATCAGATTCCTTTAATTAATACACCCCCGCCTCATTAATACACCCCACCTCCTTCTCAAATTCCTTTAATATTTCCCAAAGAGACGACTTCCCACCTCCCTTAACAATCTATTGATCTTCACAATGATTCCATCTGAGATACTCCTTGCCTCAAATTTCTAAGCATTTCTCCTAAGCCTTAATTCCCAGATGGCTACAAATAAAAACTTATAACAACTTCAATTCTTCAAAGTGGTAGCTATCTTATAGTATTATCACCTTTTAAGGAAAGGTGGGGCAGACCACCAAACTATATTAAAAGAAGGGAATGCACAGCCTTTCAGGTCGGCCCCGATAAAAAGATTCGGGCCTGGCCTATCATATAGCAACTCAAACAACAGCTAAATACAACAACAAAAAAGGAAACCACCACTACACTCGAAAGCTCCCAAGCCCAACATTGTCAAGGACCAAGGATCCTCTGATGATCCAAGGAAGCTCAGCATGGGTAGAGTTGTTTGAGTTGCTATATGATAGGCCAGGCCCGTTATAAGTTTCAGGTCTGTTAGGATAGCCTTCACTCGCCATTCTTGCCAAGGCGTGCCCTCGCGGAGGATGTGCCTAAACGAGAGATTGAAGGGGTCCCTGAGCTGATGGATGGCCCCCATCATGTGCCATAAGTTCCACGATCAATGAGCTAAGAGGTCGGACGCAGCTTCAACCACCATTTTAGAGTCAGATTCCACGACAATGTTTGAGAGACCCAGGTTAAAACATAATGTTAAGCCATCAAGTATAGCTTAGGCTTCCGCAATAGAGTTGGTAGCTGGGCCGAACTGTCTGTGGAAGGCAAAAATCAGTAGTCCGTGCGAGTCTCTGCAAACACCCCCACCATCACTGTCGCTCGAGTTTCCTCGGGAGGAACCATCCACGTTCAGCTTTAGCCAACCTGGACGTGGCCTTTGCCACTTAACAATCAGGGGGCTCATAGTCGGAGCAGGCCTAGGATGGCTCAGATGGAGGGCTTGAATAGCGGCTGTATAGATAAGAGAGTGGGAGTCTGTCAGGTATCAGATTACCCACTTCCTGCAACCATCCCAAGATTCAGGAGATTATGTGGCGACCAGACATTAGGATTCCATCAAATCTGGATGCATTTCGGCTTCGCCAGATTTCCCAACAAATAAATGAGGGGGTGAGGCCTAGTAGCTGCTTGATGCGAGAGGAGTTGGACGCCTCGGAGGTCTAGAGAGAAATGCGTTGCTGGATAGTATGGTTGGGGGAGAATGGAACATCGAAAATGCTGGAGAAGTGTTTTCAAATCCCGTTGGCTATGATCCCAGAACAGAACAAATGGTGGAGGCTTTCCTAGCAGTGAGTAGGGGCTGTGGAGAGGCGGATGTGCGGCGACAGGATAGATTGCGTATGAGGAAGGACGCCCGTACAACACTGGGGGGGGGGGGCAATCACGCTAGAAAGGGAGATGGGGTCAGTCCAGCTGAGGGATCCAGACCGCCTGGACTGAGGGCGCTGGGGGCCTTAGATCACCTAGATCAAAGCTGACGAGGGGGCCTGATGTTCCTGTTAGCTGGCACATGCTCTGGTTCACCTCCACAACACTCGCATTTAGAGACAAGGTGGATGCCTGATCACTGAATAGTAGAGTCCACTGGGACAACATTTTGCATAATTTTTCAAATGAATATATCAATCTTCGGGGGGAGAGTTTTGTTCTAAATCCATATAGTATTATCACCTTGAGTAACCCTTTTTACAGTAGGATTTTTCTTCCTCTTTGTATCATTAGTAGAGCGTTTATCTTAGTTCTCAAGAGCAACAAATATATGTGGCAAGTTGCCATTCTACTAGGAGTATGCTTTATGATCATTGAACTTCAGGCATGCACTTTTGTTATATATGGCTTTAGTTCAAATAAGTCCCTCCCTTGTTAGTTTAATGTATAGAATGTGATTAAGGTATGCTTGTTGGTTTGTTATTTGTGGAGCCTGTGCTATTTTTTATATAGAGGCTCCTATCTTTTGTATAGTGATGTGTTAGGGGTTTAACCTTTTTTCATCCCTTGCTGCATATAATTTTGCTATCGACTTGAATCTTCATAATAGTGAGTTTCAAAAATGTCTCCATGAGCATGCTATTTATTTATTTATTTATTTATTTATTATTATTATTATTTTTTGCATGCTATTTATATCATGCACAATTATTGTGATAATATATTATTGATAAAAAAAAAAAAAAAAGCCTAAGATTCAAGAATTTGAAATGACAAACATGAGTATCATAGCATATTATCTCAATATTGGATGAAATGGTCCCTATTTGATGGAATTTTTATATGATGAAAAGGTATGGTCTAAAATTTTAGAAAGGTTCAATATGAAAATTTTAAGCCAATGTCCACACCCATGTACATGGGTTGAAATTAAGGACAAAAGGCAATTTGCTACTATACACTTTAAATGGTTGAAATTAAGGACAAAAGGCAATTTGCTAAATCCTATACTCTTTAAATGGTTGACTAGAAACCTTCAAACTCGACTACTACAAGGCAAAACATTGTAGATTGTGTGTGGTATACTTAGTCACTAGATAGAGTCTTCGAGTCAAATTCATCTTCAGGTAGAGAAAATGTTTCCTTTTAACTTAAAAGGTACACTTGATTATTATATTCTTTATTTATGTGCTATAGAATTTAGAGTCTTTGGGTTCATAGATCATGCGAGTGCATCGGGCTACATCTTTTATTTTGAAAGTAGTATATTCACACTATCTTCAAATAAGCAAATTGTGGCCGCATTCTCTATGGCAAAAGCTAAGTACATTGCAACAACATCACTAGTAAGCAAAACTATTTGGTTAAGGAGAATGCTTGAGGAAGATCACCATCCTCAGATGGTCCTGTAACCATTTTTTGTGATAATAGATCAATGATATCTCTAATGAAGAATCTTATGATTCCTAGAAGTAGGATGGACATCGCTATTGTTATCTCTTCAGTGGTGAGCCAGTGAAGAATGAAGACATCAACCTTTAAGTACTCAGGAAAAAAGATTAAGTTACTGATATTTTCACAAAGTTTTTGAAGTCCAACACATCCAATAAGTTAAAGAACAAGTTGTACATGAATAAGTTATTACATATTATCGGGCCACTAATATCTAATAAGTGGTACATGAATTAGTCGACAAGGATGGGTTAGGGTCCATTAGAGAGGGGACGGATCGGTGCTAGGTCTGCTTTGGTGCTTTGTGTAATTGGTTTTGATATATGATAGGCAGGCCAGGTTTTTTTTTTCCTAGGCCTGCCCGAATTGTGTATGCTATTGTATATTCTCTCGTTCTGTCAATGGAAATTTCTTTTCGAAAAAAAAAAGAGATATTAGTGGGTCACACGTGGCATTAGCAATGTGGGTATGCCATGAACGGTTTGGATCATTGGACACTCGTCAGGTGGGGCAATAACAATGGGTTGTGTATAGCCCTATATGGACCATCGAAGTACCAAAACAACTCTAAGGGTTAGAGTGATATGCGGGATGGGTTTCCTTTCTCTGTTGAGAGAGGCATGACATGAAAGGGGATTGGTGGTGGAGAAGAATCTGGTCCCGCTCTTCCCACTGCCTCTCACATTTTGTAAAGTGAAGCTCTGATCTCCTCTCTTTCCACTTGGGTAAAGAAGAAAAGAAAGCCCCATTGATCCACTTGTGGAGGGGAGAGGAAGCCTAAATGTCAGCACAAGCTATCTCTCCAGCGACTTTGTCAGTTGGCATCTGATGTAGAGCGGGTCGCAGACAGTTTCATGGCCAAGATGGATCAGAAAAAGCCCGATCGATGACAGAAGTGATCCGGACTGTCGAACCTTAGATTGAGAGTAAAATATATGATTTTGGAGTAGAACAGGCTACTTTATCCAACCAACCCAGCTACGCCGGGTTACGCAAGCCGGATTTGAGAAATGTTGGAAACATCAAACCCAAACAGACGTTTCAGCATTATCTCCCTGCACCGTTTCAAGTTTTGAATTCCATGAATGTTTCCAGCATTATCTCCCAGCTCCACCATTTCAAACTTTTGAATTCTTATGTTCTGTTACATGCACCTAATGAATATCAGATAGGACAGTTTCGTAATTTCACAAAGACTCCAGATGCCTATATATTGCTTCCCTGTATCCGATTGTACCTAAAAAATGAAAAATAATAATTTCCACCAGCAGCTTCTTTTGTAAAAGAAAAAAGAATTTTTTCTCTATTTGTGACTGGCTGAAGCCAACAAAAAAATCAGATTCACAGTCCCAACATATCCCTGTTCTTGTTGTGCACGTTGCTGCAGCAGGTTCCTACAAACAGTCCCTGTTCTTGCTGTGCACTGTACAGAAGCAGGTTCTTACAATCAGTCCCAACAAACTGGTATCAGAGCACAGGTTCATATCCTACAGGAAGTTTTTCCAGCAGTTTTTTCAGCTAAGTACAGATTTTATTTGAAAGAAAAAAATCAATTTAAGAAAAGTCTCTTTTGGTTCCCTGGTTGGAAGTTATCAGCAGTTTTTTCAGTGAAAAAATTCAGATTGCAGCACCAAGTTTTTTTTCTGTTTGAAGTTGCTAGTGATTTTTTTCCTGCAGGAAAGAAACATCTGTTCCAGCAGTTTTTCAGCCGAGAAAAATATCTGACTTCAGCAGTTTGGTTTTTTTAGCCAAACAAATCTGTTAAAAAAATTTGTTTTCTATTTCATCTCTCTCCCTTACATATAAAAAAAAAAAATCAATCATTCCTTCTCTTAAAAAAAAGAAGAGATGGCATCCTCGATCCAGCCACAGATTCCAAAGTTATCTAAGGATAACAATGAAAACTAGTACATCTAGATGAAAGCACTATTCGGGTCGCAAGATCTATGGGAGATTGTTACCGATGGGTATGTAGAACCCGCAACGGAAGAAGAAGCTCTCTACACCGCTGATCAAAGGGCGGTCCTCAAAGATCAAAGAAAGAAGGACAAGAAGATTCTGTTTCTTGTCTATCAAGGGTTGGATGAGTTCACCTTTGAACGGATCGCTGAAGCGACAACATGCAAGCAAGCATGGGAGATTCTTAACACAATCTTCAAAGGAGTTGATCGTGTGAAGAAGGTTCGTCTCCAAACTTTTAGAGCCGAATTCGAGACCTCACACATGAAGGAAGGTGAGACCATTTCTGATTTCTTTTCAAGGTTACTTGTTATTGTTAACAACTTGAAAAGAAATGGTGAAAAGATCGAAGATGTACGGGTTGTTGAAAAAGTACTTCGATCCCTCACAAGCAAATTTGAACATGTAGTTGTTGCCATAGAAGAGTCAAAGGACTTAGAAAATTTGTCCATTGAAGAATTGATGGGCTCGTTGCAAGTGCATGAGCACGAATGCAAAAGAATGCCGGTTCAACACTTGAACATGCTTTAGAGTCTAAGTTGACTCTAAATGAACCAAAGAATGGTCATACACAACGAGGCGGCCGTGGCACTAGCAATCGTGCAAGAGGCAGAGGGTGTGGATATTATCCAAGCCGATCACAAAATCAACAAAAGACTATCAATTTCCGTGGAAGAGGAAATGGTAGAGGTCGTTCCATGCGTGGACGTGGAAATACAAAAAATATTCAATGTTACAATTGCAACAAGTTCGGCCATTATGCTTCAAACTATTGGAGCAAACCAGTAGATCAAGATGAGCATTCTAATTATGCAGAAGCATCAATCATGAAAAAAGACTCCACACTTCTTCTTGCACAGGAAGAAGCATGTGATCAACATGACGTGTGGTATCTCGACTCTGGTGCGAGTAACCACATGTGTGGAAAGAAGGTGCTGTTCGTGGAACTGGCAGACGATGCTCGTGGCAATGTCAGTCTAGGAGACTCATCAAAAGTTCCTGTGAAAGGTAAAGGAAAAGTTAAAATCTATCAGAAGAATGGTGTGCCGAATTTTATCTCCAATGTGTATTACGTACCAAACATGAAAAGTAACATCCTCAGTATCGGCCAACTCCTTGAGAAGGGGTATGTCATACACATGGAAAACCATTCTCTCTCTATAAGAGATGCACACGAGAGACTTGTGGCTCAAGTCCAAATGGCGAAGAATCGTATGTTTCCACTCCATATTTACACAAAAGCTGAGAAGTGCTTCTATGGACTTGTGAAGAATGATTCATGGAGATGGCATCTTCGCTTTGGGCATCTCCATTTCAGTGGCCTTAGACTCTTATCCTCATCAAGCATGGTGCATGGCTTACCGGCTATTAAAGTTCCAGAACATGTGTGTGAGGCGTGCACACTTGGCAAGCAACAAAGGAACTCCTTTTCGAGTGGAGTATCCCGAAGAGCAAGAGAACCATTGCAGTTGGTTCACACTGACATCTGTGGACCATTGGAGCCAATCTCTCTTGGAGGTAATAAATACTTTATTACCTTCATTGACGATTTCAGTAGAAAATTGTGGGTGTATGTAATCAAAGAAAAGTCTGCTCCTTTTATTATTTTTAAAAATTTTAAGGCCCTTGTAGAAAAAGAAAGTGGTCTTAAAATCAAAACTCTTAGATCTGACAGAGGTGGAGAGTACACATCAAATGCCTTTCGAGAGTATTGCAGGGAATAAGGCATCAAACAGCAACACACTGCAGCCTACACACCACAGCAGAATGGCATTGCGGAACGAAAGAACCGCACCATCCTTGACATGACAAGAACCATGCTCAAAGAGAAAGGCCTGCCAAAGAGATTCTGGGCAGAGGCAGTTGCATGTACTGCCTACCTGCTCAATCGGTGTCCAACCAAAAGCGTAAGAAATATGACACCACAGGAGGCATGAAGTGGCTACAAACCGAGCGTGGTGCACCTAAGGATCTTTGGGTGTGTCGCCTACACTCAAGTTCCAGAAGCAAGAAGAAAGAAGCTTGATGATCGTGGTGAGAAGTGCATCTTCATCGGCTACAGTGAAATATCGAAGGCATACAAGCTCTACAACCCACTAACTAACAAGGTGGTGGTAAGTAGAGATGTTGTATTCTGTGAGGAAGAAGCTTGGAAATGGAATACGGAAGATTCAGCCAAAGAAAATCAAGTTGAGGTTGAAGAACATAAAGAAGATAAGCATGAGAACCAGGAACAGACACCTGCAACACCCTCTTTCACCGAACTGTCTGCACGCAGAACTCCGGCGATACGTTCCATCTCCTTTGGAAGTATTCCGTCAAATCAAAATTCAGTCAGCACGTCATCATCCAGTTCTCCCTCACCCATGACTCCGATCAAAATGAGGAGCCTCAATGATATATACGCCGAAACTGAGGAAATAAATTTGTTCTGCTTGTATGCGGACCATGAGCCTCTCACATTCGAGGAGGCCGTGAATGAAGAATGTTGGAGAAAGGCTATGGAAGAAGAGATCCATGCTATCGAGAAGAATCAAACATGGGAGCTGATCTCACTCTCTCAAGGCCAAAGAACTATTGGCGTCAAATGGGTGTACAAGATCAAGCGAAATGCTGATGGTGAAATAGATCGCTACAAGGCAACGCTCGTAGCAAAGGGTTACAAACAGAAGTACGGGATGGACTATGAAGAAGTCTTCGCCCCTATTACTCACCTTGACACTGTGAGGATGATTATCTCCCTTGCAGCCCATCACAGTTGGATGATTTACCAACTGGATGTGAAATCTGCATTCCTGAATGGAATTCTGGAAGAAGAGATCTATGTTGACCAGCCTGAAGGTTTTGTTGTTCAAGGGGAGGAACACAAAGTGTATCGACTAAAGAAAACTCTTTATGGGTTGAAGCAAGCTCATCGTGCTTGGAATGCACGCATCGACAATTATCTTCAGAGAACGGCTTCACTCAATGTCCATATGAATATGCTGTCTACATCAAGAAAAATGCTCATGGCGACATCCTCATAGCATGCCTATATGTTGATGATCTGCTGTTCACAGGAAACAATCAGGCGATGTTTGAAGAATTCAAGCATGCTATGTTCAATGAATTTGAGATGACTGATGGTGGATTGATGTCCTTCTTCTTAGGCATCGAAGTAAAACAATAAGTTGGCGGCATTTATATATCACAGAAAAAGTATACCAAGGAGTTGCTTAAAAAGTTCAAGATGGCAGACTGCAATGCCGTGAACACGCCTGTAGCAACAAGCCTGAAGCTGACAAAAGAAGGAGAAGGAAGAAGCGTGGACTCGACTCTGTTCAAGAGTCTGATTGGAAGCCTAAGGTATCTCACAATCATAAGGCCGGATATCGTCTACAGTGTTGGGCGTCTAAGCAGGTATATGGAAGCGTCAAAAGAATCACACTGGCTAGCCGTAAAAAGAATCCTCAGGTACGTCAAAGGAACAATGGAATTTGGTCTTTTCTATCCATACAAAGATGAAGCAATACTGTATGGATACTCAGACAGTGATTGGGGAGGTGACCAAGATGAAAGGAAAAGCACCACGGGATATGTCTTCTATCTTGGATCGACTGCTTTCACATGGAATTCAAAGAAACAAAGTATTGTTGCTTTGTCCACATGTGAAGTAGAGTATGTGGCAGCATCGTCCATAGTCTGTGAAGCAATATGGTTGAAGAACATGCTAAAAGAGCTGAAACATTCACAGGAGGAATCCACCGTTATATATGTGGATAACAAGTCGGCAATCGAACTTGCCAAAAATCCGGTACAGCATGGAAGGAGCAAGCACATTGATACTAGGTATCATTTTTTAAGAGATCAAGTAAAGCAGAAAATGGTGAAATTGGAGTATTGTCATACAACTGAACAGGTGGCAGATATTTTTACCAAAGCACTATCGACAGATGCATTCAGACGACTAAGATCGATGCTTGGAATGAAGCCTGTTTTGGTTTGAAGGGGAGTGTTGGAAACGTCAAACCCAAACAGACGTTTCAGTATTATCTCCCTGCACCGTTTCAAGTTTTGAATTCCATGAACGTTTCCAGCATTATCTCCCAGCTCCACCGTTTCAAACTTTTGAATTCTTATGTTTCGTTACATGCACCTAATGAATATCAGATAGGACAGTTTCGTAATTTCACAAAGACTCCAGATGCCTATATATTGCTTCCCTGTATCCGATTGTACCTAAAAAATGAAAAATAACAATTTCCAGCAGCTTCTTTTGTAAAAGAAAAAAGAATTTTTTCTCTATCTGTGACTGGCTGAAGCCAACAGAAAAATCAGATTCACAGTCCCAACATATCCCTGTTCTTGTTGTGCACGTTACAGCAGCAGGTTCCTACAAACAGTCCCTGTTCTTACTGTGCACTGTACAGAAGCAGGTTCTTACAATCAGTCACAACAAACATACCCCTAGATCGACGGTCGTTTCCTTATTTTACATCCGTTTTTACTATAAATAGTGAGTTTTTGTTTGATTATAACTCTTCATCCGTTGGGCTTTAGGAGTTGCGCCCAACGCGAAAAGAGCTTAGAAAAATTAGGAGAACAACATGGTGAAGCCAAATAGGACACTTACTATTTTTGGCCGAAAACCTTGCGCACTAGTAGACATCACGACCATCCATAAATAATAAGTTTACTATTTATAGTAAGTTGCGAATTCTAGGAGTTTTAGTCGTAGTTTGCTTCTAATTTCTCTCCCATTGCTTGGTATCCCTATTTAAAGGGTTGTGAACTCATTTATTTGATTCATTAATCAATTTTGAATTTTATAAAATTTATTTTCTATTTTACTTACTTTCTTTCTCGTAGATTCGAGAAGCCTCTGTGAGGAGTCCAGAGAAGTTCCGTGGATTCGGAACAGCTATCCTCTTGAGGGAGATGGTGCTCGACCTCATCACGTTCATCCCTGCGTCAACATCAATGGCCAATCAAGGCATGTGTTTTAAAAACCCCATTTTATAGCCCTTTATAGATGTGTGGAGATTCTTGGACCATGTAAGGGCTTTACACAAGTATGAGAAAACCAATTTAAGAAAGGATGTTGGAAGTTTATATATAAATTGGACTTTCGGTAGTTTGTACAACAATTTGAAAACGTGGGTACATAGAAAAACTTAGTAAATATTGGTATGGGGAGTTGCTACTTTCTATTCTAACATATTTGAGGTGTTGCTACTTATTATTATTATTATTATTATTATTATTATTATTATTATTATTATTATTATTATTTACTTATTATTATTTTAAGAAGTAGAGGAATTGCCATTTATGCTTCTAACATAAGTGAAAATTAGGACCTATTTTGTTAAAATTTGTTATTGTTAGGATCCTTTGAGTGATACATGTAAGTAGGTGGAATCAATTATCTTTAGTTGTATCATATTCATGGCAGTGGATATGACATGGGAATGAATAGAGTTGTGAGTTCTTTCCATCTTTTCTTATAGCTAGCCATTGATTATGTGTGAATTCAGATTCGAGTGTTGTGTAATTCATTAGAGCCAAGTCATAAAATAATATCTCAAAGACATTTAATTACACAACTTCCACCAATGTCACTGCTTAAAGCCGATTCTTTGAGTGTCCACTAGTGTGTCTAGGCAATATAATTCACCCATTACACCATGTATTTGTTGAATTAACGCACTTTTGTGAAAAGGCACCTTAGTTGAAAAGGTTCATGTCTCTTTGTGAAGAGCCACATGTCCCTTAGTTGAAAAGGTTCATGTCTCTTTGTTGAAGAGTCATGTCCCTTAGTTTTTATGGTATAAATATGTGTATGGATTTCATTTTTATATATGAAGAAGTGCTACAACAAAAATTAGTTTTCTCTTATTCCCTTCTAAGTTATTTTTACTAAGTAAAAAGGCTACAAGAGCCTACAAAGTGGTATCAAAAACATGTTAGAAACTTTTAAAGAAGTAGAATCGATGGCAATGAATGGTGCAACGATTCATCCCGCAATTCCCATTTTTGGAGGGGAAAACTTTGATCATTGGAGCATCAAAATGAAAACCTTGTTCCAATCTCAAGGGCTATGGGAGATTGTTGAAACCGGTTATCCAACTACAACCGATCTCACATCTCTCTCAGCTATACAATAAGAACAACTGAAGGAGAATAAGAAGAAAGCTGCGAAGGCCCTCTTCTTCATTCAACAAAGTGTCTCTGATTCTATCTTCTCTAGAATCATTCCATCTCAAACTTCAAAGCAAGCTTGGGACACTTTACAACAGGAGTTCAAAGGTACGTCTAAAGTAATTGCCATCAAGTTACAAACTCTACGGAGGGAGTATGAAAATCTGAAAATGAAAGACTCGAAAAAGATGAAATATTATCTTTCACGAGTGATTGAAGTGGTGAATCAGATTAGGATCTATAGAGATTCTATTTCTGATGAAAAAGTGGTATCAGATCCACGTTTCGGGTCTTGACAGGGTGTTACGATACATCCAAGGATCGTTGAATTATGGAATCATGTATACTCCAATTCCAAACTCAAAATTGGTAGGATATACAGATAGTGATTGGGCAGGATCCATAGATGATATGAAAAGCACATCGGCATACACTTTCTCTCTTGGATCCGGGATAATTTCTTGGGCGTCAAAGAAACAAAGTACCGTTGCTCAATGTATAGCAGAAGCAGAGTATGTGGCAGCATCTCTTGCAGTTTCTCAAGCAATATGGTTACGAAGAATTCTTGAAGATATTGGCGAAAAGCAAAATGAAGGAACTACTATATATTGCGACAACATGTCAACCATTTCAATTGCAAAAAATCCAGTATATCATAATAAGACGAAGCATATTGCGATCAAGCATCACTTCATCCGTGAAGTTATTGAGGATGGCGAGATCGAGTTGAAGTAATATTGCAAGACGAAAGAACAAATGGCTGACATGTTCACCAAGGCACTCCCTAAAGAAAGTTTTTGTCATCTTCGAGAGATGTTGGGAGTAATTCAGAAAGTGCATTAAGGGGGAGTGTTGAATTAACGCACTTTTGTGAAAAGGCACCTTAGTTGAAAAGGTTCATGTCTCTTTGTGAAGAGTCACATGTCCCTGAGTTGAAAAGGTTCATGTCTCTTTGTGAAGAGCCACATGGCCCTTAGTTGAAAAGGTTCATGTCTCTTTGTTGAAGAGTCATGTCCCTTAGTTTTTATGCTATAAATATGTGTATGGATTTCATTTTTATATATATGAAGAAGTGCTACAACAAAAGTTAGTTTTCTCTTATTCCCTTCTAAGTTATTTTTACTAAGTAGAAAGGCTACAAGAGCCTACAGTATTCATGTTCTTTAATATTTTATTAAGAAATATTACAAAATATTATAAAATTACCTAAAAACAATATGATTAGAAGCTAACATGCATATCAAGCTTATTTTCTTTTACAAGTAAAGGGTCAAGGGTGGAGGGAAAAACTTCCCTGGTTAGTTCTCAGATCGCTTCGATCAAGGGCTGGTTCGGGTCCATCGTGGCCACTTGGCCTAACTCCCAGTCTGGGACACCCAGCTCAGTTCTCTCCGGCTTGGGGTTGGCCCCCTCCCCCTCTCCCGAGAGGTGTCTTCGTGTGGTGAAGTGGCGTAGGTCGCCAACCGGTTGGGTGAAACTGAACGTGGACGGGTCTTTTTTGGGCAACCCGGGGCTGGCTGGGGGTGGTGGCATCTGCAAAAGCGAGACAGGGGATTTCCTCTTTGCTTTCTCCGTGGCCTATGGGCTGGCTTCCAACACGAGGGCGGAGATTAGGGCTATCTATGATGGGCTCCTTTGTTTCGAGAAGGGCCTTCAAAAAGTGGTGGTCGAGTCCAATTCCCAATTGGTTATCCACTTCCTTTCGGGGACCTCGATCCTGGGATGGAAATGGCAGTATTGGTTGAATAGGATCAAAATTTTGTGCTCTCTTGGTGAAGTCCGGTTCAACCACATTCTTAGCGAAGGCAACGGGCTGGCCGACGAGATGGCCAGGATAGGCAACGGGTCTCAATCCTCGACCCACTTCGGTAGCAGGGCTGAGCTCCCTAGCGTGATCCGGGGTCTCCTTTTCCTGGACCGTGTGGGCATGGGTTCTGTGTGGAGTGAGGGGAGAAGGTAGATATTGCTCTAGTATGCGGGTTCCCCGTGGAGAATGTCCCGGCAGGGTTTTTTTTTTTTTTTTTTTTTTTTTTTTTTTTTTTTTTTTTTAGCATTTTGTTTCATCCCATTCTTGGTAAGGGCTCTTCCAGCCCATAAGATAGGTGGGCCCGACTTTGTGGCCCCCCCGAATAGGTACTCTTTTTGTATCATTCTATCTATCAATATATCCCAGGTGGTGATTCCACCTCTTCTTTTTTTTAATAATAATAATAATAATAATAAATAATAATAATAATAATAAAAAGAGTAAAGGGTCAAGGGTTGTATAACATAACACAATGATTTTTCAATAAATAATTAATCTATTAGAATAATGTTGGTGTATTAGGTTCGGTATGTGGGCCTTGTGTTTTAGATGTAAGATGTATTGCATTTAGCTGCTCTTGCATGTCACCATATTGTGTTTTTCCTTCTTAAGTTAATACTATATTAGGGTTAGAGAGGGGGTTTTCTCTCCCATTAATTGTTTTCTCTAAAAATCACGTGGTATTAGAATCATAAGATTTCTACTTCTCCTACATTCATCTACTAAAGTTGTCACCATGCATTCATCTACTAAAGTTGAATATTATCCTACGAGAGATGCTACTTGTGAGATTGTCTAGCTTCCAAAAAAAAAAAAAAAAAGATTCTATAATATCTGTTTTTATGCGGCCAATCAAGGAAACAGATGGAGGAGGATGTGTATTTGAGGGATTTGAATGTATTCTGCATTCATGCAGAGAATATGACAGCTGTGATATATATATACTCTTTTCTTCTTTTTTCTTAAAAAAAAAAAAAAAAAAAAAAAAAATTGTCTAGCTTCGCTCTCTTCTTAGTGATCATGTGATTGTTGTCTATCATCCAATTTTATTACATTGTGATAATCAAGTAGCAATTCATATGGCCTCTAATCTTGTATTTCATGAGTGAACTAAGCACATTAAAGTATATTATCATTTTATTGGTAAAAAGCTCCCTTCAAGGCTAATCTATATGCCTCACGTTTCATTAGAAGACCAACTCGTCGATTTTCTTACCATAAGTTGTTGCTTCTTTGTGGCTTCAGGATATCATTTACAAGGTGGTTGTGGCTTGTTTAATATATTTCGAGGGCGAGTGTTCGTAAATATTGGGTTGGGCATGTGGAATTTGGGTTTTAGATGAAAGACGTATTACATTTAATAGTAATAGAGTAAGAAAGGTATTTTCTCCCTCCTAATTACTTTTCTTCCCTTGAGTTTGATCAACTCACTATTTTACGTTTAACCATCCATTTCGTAGCCATTAGTTGGACATCTAGGATAGCTTGATGAGTTGGATTTTAGAGATACGCTCCCTCCACACTGGTACCAACACATTGGATGGTGTGGATAGTTGTACATCAATGACATCTGAGAGGAGTACTAGTTGCAACCATTTTTTAAATTGTGCGCAGCTAACATAGGAGTAAAGCCCTTTTTAAGCACATATTTTAATAGCTTTTTTTTTTTTTTTTTTTTTTCCTTCTCAGTTATAAAGACAATTTAATTTCCAAAAAAAAGGTAAATTTTGATAGCATTGCATTTTAAATGTATGAATTATGCAATGTCCACAAAAAAAAAAAAAAAAAGTATCATTTATGGGCATTACGAGGACTCATTAATACTAATAAACTTCATTTTCCCTGAATCAAATGAACCTATAATAAAAACCATGCTAAATATTTGGAGATAGAGAGAGAGTGATAGTACAGGTGCAACATAAAAAAATATAAGTACTGTTCTTAGCAACTAGCAAGATATGAACAAACCCCGCATTTCGGGAATATGATGAAAGTGGCGACACATGAAAGCAAGAGAAAATAGCATATATTTTCAAAATATCATCAATTCCTCACACGGGTGGGACCGCTGGCCATCAACATATGTGCTAATATGGAAGAAATGTATGAGATCTGAGCTTTCCTTCTAGTCGGAAATAATGCAAGGATCTTCTGCCTCGAAATACAGTCAGTTTCACTCATCAGGTGAACCACAATCTACACAGTAAACTGACAGCTAAAACAAACATTTTCTAGCCATCAATTTTCTTTGTGCTATGGCCCTCCCGAGGTCTAAAATGGCCACTTTTTTGGCAGAAGATCTAAACAAGTGTACCACACCTGATGAAAATGTCTGATAAAGCACCCATATTATCGTCTTGGCACATAATCATGGGTGGCTCAATACGTGAGGAATTAGCAAACCTCATTAGTTTAATGTAGAAGAAATAAAAGCAACTTCGCATCAAATAGTAAATTTTAGAATGAACTTGAAGCAAAAACTTCGTACGTACAAGTATTTTATTAACGAATTGGTACATTTTCTAGGTAATGTGGAAAAGCCGTAAAACATGAAGAACTGCATACAGTAAACTACACGGACCGGCGCCTAAACAAGAAACTTAAACTACCAAACACAATAGAGCATAGACAATTCTAATTAGGATCTGAACAAAAACAAAAAGGCAAAAAATACACAACTTGAACGATCCTGGAGAGCTGAGAGACCGTATGGGAGCCCTGGGGATGGAGATCTAAACCGTCCAATCACAGCTTAAAGGGAACCCTCATTTAACAGTTTAGCACATCCCACGTAGCAAATGGCCCCAATCACTCCACAATTTCCGTTCTAGGAATCTCCCAGACGGTTGATAAGATATCCAGAGGATAGAACTGAAAAAAAAAAAAAAAAAGTGTAGGAAAAACTCTCTGAAAAGCCCTAAGATTCAACAGATAGATGTTTCTACCGAACTTGTATTTGAAAAAAAAAAAAAAACCGAAAAAGCAAAGTCACGAACCCAATATACATACGTATACGTATCAACATACACATGGATATAGGTGGAGAGAGAGAGAGAGTAGAAAACGAACATACTGTGTGCAGCTTGAAAATTTTCAGGATCTATGAAATCGCAACCAGTGGCACAAAAAGACTCAACCCTAATCAAACCTAGAAATATATGGGAGAGAAGAGAGAGAGAGAGAGAGAGAGAGAGAGAGAGAGAGAAGAGAGAGAGAGAGAGAGAGAGAGAGAGAGAGAGAGATTCAAAACGCTGAACCATCACGTTACCGTTGAAAATCCAGCGAAACAGTGCCACTCCTTGCATAATCCAAGTCAACGTCTGGATAAAATCAAATCCACCTAAGACACCCGGAAAACCCCTAAAAACTTGTCTAAAACCGTGCCGACATCATTCAAAACCCTAACTCTTGTTAATAACCAAATGGAAATGATTTTTTTTTTTGTACAGATGAGAAAAGACTTTTTTTTTTTTGCAGCACCTCCAGATGAGAAAAGACGTTTTCTAAGACGTCTTCAATCGCCCGCAAAACAAGACATGTCACGATCCGATCGTCCTCCATCTTATAAAATAAAACACCTAGGAAATTTCAAATCGACGGCTTTCATCAACATCAAACCCATTTTGCAGCCGCAAATCATACAAAATAATACATCCAGCAATAAATACCGCAGGAAATCCATCTCTACACGGATCCGATATTTCTTTCTTTCTTAGCTTGAGATCTAAATCCAGAGAACGGATTGAAATCGTTTCTGTTTCTGCTTTTAGAACGTATGAGAAAATTGATTTTTTTTTAAAAAAACATCTCTATCTTTTTTCAAATGATTTTTTCTATACCTGGAGGTGCTGCAGAACTCGTACAGCTTGCCTCTGTTGGAGAAGATGATGAGAGCAACCTCAGCATCGCAGAGAACAGAGAGCTCGTAGGCTTTCTTGAGAAGACCGTTTCTGCGTTTGGCGAAGGTTACTTGCCTGTTGATTTTGTTCTCGATCCGCTTCAGTTCTACCCTTCCTCTCCCCATTTTAAAACAGTAGATCGGATACGAGAGAGAAAGAGAGAAAGAGAATTGGATTTTGAGAGCTTGGGACCGTATTTATAGTGAAGAGAAAGGAGATGTCTGAAACTGTAAGGAACTGAAACCTCCACCTTTTTCGCCCTAATGTCTTGTTCTTTCGAGGATTTAGTTGATACTCTGACGGAGTGCGATACTTAATACGCATGCGCGAATAAATTCTGCACGTGGAATACAGTAACTCAAATAAACTGTCCAAATCTTGAGACCTTGTGTATATAGGTTGTGGTCGGAATTTGTATTGAATGGACGATCCTAACTTCTTATTTAGTGGAAATTTGTTTTGATGAATTTCCACCGTTGATTGATTTAATTTTGACCATTGATTGCATATACATCAATCATCCACCTAATAATTCAAATCGGTGTAATTAGTTTATTAATGCGCATCTAAATCGGGTCCCATCATTTTAATGGTCTTATTTAAGCTAGCTAATTTTGGCTTCTGCATTTGTTCAGTGACTGTGTATCAACCCGTACACTCGTCCATACGTCCATTTTTTCCCCCTTACTTTCTTACGAGAGGTTTTCCAAACTCGCACGCGTACGATGCCATGTCAATCCTCACACGGGATCGCATTAGGTGTGGCCCCGGCCTCACCCAACACTGTGGGGCCAGAACGTTGGGCCACCTTTGATGTATGTATTGTATATCGGCATCGTCCATCCACTTTTCCAGCTCATTTTAGCATATGATGCCAAAAATGAAATGGATCCAAAACTCAGGCGGACCACACCATAGGAAACAGTGGTGATTGAGCGCCCACCATTAAAAACTTCTTAGGGCCCACCGTAATGTTTATTTGTCGTCCAACCTGTTGCTAAGGTCATACAGACCTGGATGAAGAAAGAAAAAAAAGCTGGATGAAAAGAGAAAAGACAAGAAAAAAGAAATATCAGCTTGATCCAAAACTTTTGTGGCCCACGGAAGTTTTTAATGGTAAATCACCAGTGTTAACTGTTGTGTGGTCCACCTGATATTTGGATCTGCTTCATTTTTGGCTCGTGCTGTTACGATTGTACGGAGTGAAAACGTGACAGTTTCACGTCGCAGTTATCCCGAAGTACAGTCCATGTAATTTCCCACGGATGAAAATGAAGTTCTCCTTAAAATAAAAATTTTAAAAAAAAATTAATTAAGAAAAAAAATGGCCCACTGTTTACAGATCAAACGGACGGGAAAAACATCTCTATCCATCCATTTTTCGTACATTATGATCAACATGGGGGAGTGAAAACGTCTTTACATTAAGGTCCAAATATCAAAACGGTGTGGCACACCTAATGGAAGGTTATGATTTTGGACCTGTGCCTCCGTGTGGATGGGCTTTACTCCTCACGCGTGTGTGAGTGTGGTTTTCAGATACAATCGTCAGAGACATTAATAAATACTAAAACCAAGGCACGATTATACTTCAACGGGATTAATCTCCTTGATTTGTCGCAACTTAAGAGGAATTAAGAAGAATTCAGGGTCTGCTTACTCGGGAATGTGTAGTTGCCCGACAGATAAGATTTCTTGTATGTAAGGTCAATGGTTCGACGATCTAGATCGTTCAGATGATGGGCCTTACCGTGGATGGGGAGGCATGTGAAATATGATAAACCAACGCATTGATATTGCAACCTACCACGGTTAAGAGAAAAACAATAGCAACGGTCCCCATTCACAGAAGAAAGTCCAAATGTCAAGGATATGATCTGCAAAACTGTGGACCATCGTACATCCATGGTGAGATCCATATATCAGCGGTTGAGATCATTCATCCATAGGCCTCAACAAATACATTTGTGATATGAAATTCCAAACGTTTATCTAATATGCCAAGCGATGATGGCACATGGTATGTAAATCTTGCAGATCGGAACATTCCAACCATTGGATATAGTGGCCCACGAATAGACTGTTCACAGCAACAGTACAGCAACGGTTCTCATTGAACATAGAAAAGGCTAGATATCTAGCGGTCAGGATATACTATATTATCCATGCCATCCATTCATACGTGCCATTTACACATTGACATTCAAGTTGTATATGGCTACAGGTGACTGGCGACTGTGAAATATGGTTCGTTGATTACAATTCCATGGTCCACGATGCAAGCTTCATATAATATGGTATATTTTCAAGAGGAAGAATTTGATCCCCAATGTGAGGGATTGGATGGTGAAAATATTATCATTGTGCAATAATGGTGTTAATTCCATTTAATGCACTTCCATACCATTTTATATAGTTTGTCCAAAAGGAATTGTTTGGGAGTGTGAATTATTGGTAATTAGGATGTTTGGGAAGAGTGTGAAATACATTAAAAAGCACTGTTTTGAAGTCACAGCAAAATCATATGATTTCATTCCATGTGAAATCCAATTACCACTTGTTAATGTTGATTTCCAAATCAACGTCGGCACTCTTATAGCCCGTTTGGGAACGTGGATTTGGAACCCCCTGGATTTTGAACCCTTTTATTGTGTTTGGCACCCTGGATTAGGAATCAACTTTAATCCAAAAGTAGCTATCCATGGTATATTTACAGGGGTTTAAATTTAATTACTAAATCAACTTTAATATCTCTAATATCTTTAATATCTATTGAAATATATACTTTGCTCAAAAATGATGAAATTCTAAGTATTGGATAGGCCACAAGCACAAGATCATGCTCGAGTGACTAACAAATGATTTTTAACCGTTGATTTACATGGACAAAGTTTGGATGACTCTTATCATCATATTAAAGTAATTATAGTGATGCAATTGATAATCTAGTTGTTTTGGGATATCATTAGTGAGTCATGTGCCAAATAGTTTAATAGTCTAGTGACACACATATTACACATGCAACTCTTGAAAGCATTTTGATGTAATCCAAGCCCTCAACTAGGATTTCAAACCCCTTCTTTGAGGGGATTTGAAACCCCCTGTATTTGAAACCTCCAATTACTTTATGGTGCCAAATAACTAGGGGATTTGAAATCCCCTCAAATCTCCCCAAATCCATGGTGCCAAACAACCCCTCACTCTCTCTCTCTCTCTTTTAAATAAAGGCCGTCAAACATAATTTGGTGATTTTAAACACTGAAATGCTAGATTTCAAATGATTCCTGTTGTAGACTATCAAATACAACTAGTGATTTTAATTCACATGGATTTCATGATAATTGCCAATGAATTTCATGCATACTAAATACACACTCCCCAAACGACCCCTTAGATAAATTATAGGACCATCAAAATCCTAACGTAATCCATCCCCTCCTAGAATGTACATAGCTGATGAAGACATCATTCTTCCCAAGGCGTAGCTGATTAGGACCTCATTCAACGGAGGCGTGTTAATTTCACATGCCTGTGGAGCATACACATGTGATGTGAGCACATGTGCAAATATTGAATACCTTTGTGAAATTCAAGCTTTTTATAAGTTTGGAAATAAAGATTACATCTTATTATGCATATTTCTTTTTCTTTTTTCTTCTAGCCATTCATCTATCATGACATGCTCGGGCTCATGTAAGGTGAAATGCCCTGATTTTTTTTTTTTAATTTTTTTTTTTTGCGATGAGATTTAAAACTATGGTCATTTAATGTGAAGCTTAGATCTCACACTTGTCACATTAGGACCAGTTGGCACCTTGTATTTGAGGGGATCCAATAGGATTTAGAGGCATTCCCTAAATCCATCGTTTTAGCGTTGTGTATTTGGAGGTAAATAAATTGAAGGCATTTGAAATACACACTTTTGATGCATTTTGATATCTCAAGTTTTATTATGATTAGTGCATAATATAAGAGAAAATGCTTTTTTTTTTTTGTTACATTTTTAAAGGCAAGAAAGCCACAGGTGTAACAAAAGTGTCGTTGGGCTACTAATCCACTATAGACATAACACGCTTATGATACGCCAAAAAAAAAATCTAAATATCAGCTCCAATATTAAAATCACATTAATAGAATGATTAGAATTATCCATTGGTCATATAAATGGATAGTTTAAAATGCATATGAGTTGCTTGTGTGTGATCCTTACTTTTATGACCCATTCAAGGCTTGGAACATTCTATTTTTGTTGGGAACACAATAAGCCTTAATACGACTTGTCGTGCATGGAAGCAACCTCAAACAATTCGAAAGAGAAAAACAATTCAAACAACCACAGAGAACACATGAATTATATGTGAAAAGAAATCCTTTGGGGAAAAAACCACCGCATAAAGCGACGAATAATCCACTATAATCAGAAAGTTATAAGAGATTGAATAACTTACAGATTCGAAACCTTATATCCCCCTTCAAAATCCTCTCTCTGCATTAAGCACTCATTTCTTAACCCTAATTCCATATTACATAGGCTTATATAGATTTCCATATGTAATTAGAAACAAATCCCGCACTTACGCATTCTGTCAGTCGACCCAAATGAACCTTCGATCGACCGAGACATCAATAGGGACTATCAGTCAACTAAAAAAAAAAACTCGGTCCACCAGGAATATCACGGTTTGCTTCGGTCAACCCACGAATTCCTAGGTCGATTCAACTGCACTTGCACCAGATTAAAGACACTCAATCAACAATCTACATCGTGGCTTTATCATCTAACTGCTCCAAGTTGCTATCACCAACTCTACCCTCATTCATAATAGCACCATCATCATCATCATCACTTCTTATGCATACTCCGTCTCCATTCCTTCTTTGCCAAGCCTGGAGAAGTCGAGCAAAACATGAGCTTCTCTACAAGAACAAACTTCGTAAGCATATATGCCAGATTTTCACGGGTGTGAATATCTCAAGAGTAACACTGCCTTCCTCTATAATCTATTGGATAAAATGATAACAGACATCAATGTATTTAATCTGAGAATGGTACACTGAGTTCTTTGTCAAATTGATCGTGCTTTTATTGTCATAATGTGCAGGCACTTCTTCCTGCTGATGCCTCAAAAGACTTGTGAATTCATTTGAACATGTTTGATTGATTGTTTTAAAGCAATTTCAAGTAGCTTTCGATCCCACTGAAGCCCCCTTTCGATCCCACCGAAGGTGCTCAAAATCTGCAAAAAATAAATTTTAAAAAAAAGTCTTGAAATTCATGTAATTCGACTCCAGCTAGAGAGTCCTTTGGTCCAACCTAAGCTCGAACCAATAGTTAGGGGTGTACATTGAGTTGAACAGAGTCGAGCTGGCCTCAGCTCGACTCGGCTCAGCCACTAGCTGACCTCATCTCGACTTTATCCTCGAGCCTGACTGGCCAGCTCGGCTCGGTTCGATCAGTAGCTCGGGCCAATTCGAGCTGAGTTCGTCATTGTAACATTTTCACAAACACCTGGACTTTACCTTCAAAATCTCACTTATTTGAGATAGCAACAATGGTTTTACTGGTATTTTATCAAACACCTTCTAAGTAACATAAAAATTAAGAAAAAAAAAGGGTGTTGGTTTCATATACATACTTTCCTTGCCACCAACCACACTTCTTTGAGTCATCATATCAAACACTTGGTGAGCAACATCAATATCAAAGTAACTGAGTCACCGAACTGGTTCGATCCGAGTTCGATTCGAGCTAGGTTTGATCCGAGTTGAGTCGAGTGAAGCTTGGGCCAGCTCGACCTCGACTCGAAGTCATTTTCGAGCTAAAAAAATCAGCTCGACTCGACTCGAACTCAACTTCGAACCGAGTCGAATTGAGCTTTTTCGAGTCGAGTCAAGCAAGCTAACCGAGCTAGCTTGGTTCGTGTACACCTCTACCTAGAGTTTTCATAAATGACCCTGTCTCGACAGTTTCGGTTGAACTGACCATGCCTTACCAGTTTCGGTCGGACCGACCCTATTTTCGTTTCAACCGAAGACTAGCCATTATAGTTCTGTTGGAGCTTTTTTTTTTTTTTTTTTCTATAAATCTAGAACTAGATCTTTGTGGATATGATGATTTTGAGTGAGAAAAAGCTAGAGTGTCATACCCATTGATATCCATGCCCTCTTCCAAGTGGTTCATCAATCTATGAGCACTCAAATGCTCTATTTGTTGAAAGACTTAACATCTCACATTCTTTAGAAGTTAAAATAAACCTAATAGATATATCATTTATCTAAACAACCTCTAAAATGGCCATTTATGTGAATCCCTATTAAGAACCTAATCTTATCATTAGTTGTGAGAGATTCACCCAACTTCCATCATATTGGTCACCTTAAAGGAGCATTACTTACAAGGTATTTGATCTTGGAGCTGAAGCTCTGGCAAAGCACCGACATTATGATTGGGGGAGCAAAAAAAGAGCTGATTAAAGTACATGAGAGTTTCGACCAAGCAACCCAAGAAGGCGTTGTAAAAGTGACTTAATCCGACAAGTAAGTTGTCAATTGTAAGAGTCCATATACACTCCTTCCTTGTATAATATTGAGTGTAAGAGTTTATGACCCAAACTCGAATAGTTTCTTGTGTAGAGCCGAATTCACTGGACACAAGTATGTACGTGTTAGTCTCCGTGGGAGCATCTGGCGGGACTAAATGTAAGTTCTTGAATTAGATCAAGGCCGTTGGTTAGCCTATAGATAACCAACTCATGTTTCTTGGGGGAGTCTTCGATGACAGTGTATATTAGTAGGTACTTGTGTAAGATCGAGGTTCGTGGCAAGCCTATAGAAAACCACGTAAAGTCTCTTAAGGGAGTTAGTCCTTGTATATGATTGTAAATGGTAGAGGTAAAACTAATTTAAAATCTCTAAGGTAGTGAATACCGGTACAATGTAGGAGAGAGTGCATCCGCAAAGAGTGGAATATGGAAACCAAACTGCTATACATGCCTGTATTTGAGATTGTCATTTGAGGACATTTTTAATTATGCCTATGTGATTAATTAATATTAAATATATACATGATTAGATGAATGCTAGGATTGAAATAGTTAGTACAACTTATACACACATATACACTATCATGTTTATAGACCATTTGCTTAATTGTCACATCCTTAAAAGCCTTAATGTTAAATTGCTTTACTTAGTTTAATTTGCGCTTTAGTTTAAGTTAAGAAATTGTATTATAAAATGGATAATTTTTATTTGGTCCTAATCACCCCCCTCTAGGATATAGCCATCATTCCCTAGATCTGTCAAGCTTTCGCACGTAGTCGTAGTATCATATTCCACTTGATTTTAAAATTCAGTACACTCATGGGGCTATGTGTGTCCATTAGGACTAGAGTTGAGAAGCTGAACAACTATACATACTTATGTTTGGGATTATCTTGAGCACTTCTTTCATCAATTTATGTCGTTTCACTTTGCCAATAAGTGCATGTTACAATCCTTGCTGAATTAAAAAGCTTTCATCTTTAACCTCCATAATTTAAAATTATTTTTACCCATAAAGTACTCTGTCTTGAATTCGATCCCTTCAATGTCATGTTTCAGATTCAATATGAAAATTCAACATTCTCTCTGATGTAACTTGTTAGGAACGCAATAAGCCCTAACACGATTTGCCGGGCATGGAAGCAACCTCAGATTGAATCAAAAAATGCGAAAGAGAAAGAAAATTCAAGCAACTACAGATAACACGCAAATTTTACATAGAAAAACCCTTGTGGGAAAAAAAAAAAAAAACCATGGTACAAAGCGACGAACAATCCACTATAATCAGAAAGTTACAAGAGATGGAAAAACTTAGAGATTCGAGACCCTAGATCTCCCTTCGAAATTATCTCTCTACATTAAGCACTCCTTTTTTAACCCTAATTCCATATTACAAAGGC
Organism: Magnolia officinalis; assembly: GCA_021015155.1. Classification (NCBI taxonomy): domain Eukaryota; kingdom Viridiplantae; phylum Streptophyta; class Magnoliopsida; order Magnoliales; family Magnoliaceae; genus Magnolia; species Magnolia officinalis. Next base: position 7,832,410 of record JAJHSJ010000003.1, read on the forward strand.
TTATATAGACTTTCGTATGTAATTAGAAATAAAACTCACACTTATGCAGAACTTTCATGCACATATATATATTCTGTTGGTCGACCCAACTGGCTTTCGGTTAATCGATATATCACGACTGTCGGTCAAACGAAACAAACCTCGATTGACTGAGAACATCATAGTGTGCTTCGGTCGACCCACGAAGTCCTCGGTCGACCCAACTGCACCTACATCATATTAAAGACACTCGATCAACAAAATTTTGTCATAATATATATTTCAATGGGCTTATTACAACTATTCTATTAAATATCACGTATGTATACTACTTTAGGATGTTAAAGTTGATTTAGTTAATCAAATTCAAATCCTCTGAATTTTTTAAAGAACTCCCATTCATCTCAAATTTAAGGGCCTGTTTGGCCGAACAGATCCCATGGGATTAGGAGGGATGGGATAGATTTTAAGGTAATGATGGTAGTGTCAGTGGATTGGTTTTAAATCCATGGGATTGCTATATACCGAGACAAGTTTATCGAGTCTGTTTGGCATGCCTGGCATATCCCGGGATTTTACCTTCCAATCCATTCCAATCCGTCCAACCAAACACACCCCAAGGCACGATTGAATGGGATTAGGAGGGATTGGATCAATTTTAAGGTAATGATGGTGATGTCAGTGGATTGGTTTAAGATCCATGGGTTTGCTGTATCCCGGGACAAGGTCATCGGTCTGTTTGGCCGTTTGGCATATCCCAGGATTTTACCATCCCATCCTTCCTAATCCCTCTTAATCCGTCCGGCCAAAAAGGCCCTAATGCTCTCACACACAGGATTTGGATTCTAATACATTCCTATTACAAAACTGTTAAATATCACATTAAATTTAAAATTACTTTAATTCCAGTATAATTATTGTGATTTTGGATTCTAATACATTCAATATACAAACTCCTGAACGACCCTTTATAAGACACGAGCCTGCAACATCTGGACATGTAGGCTGCCTCACATGTGGATCTAGCAAATTTATTCTTTTAGCATCCAGCTTGCGGTTCCAGCTACTGATTGTCCATGTAACAAATTTGCATAAATGTATTATCCAATGCAGTGATTGAACGGCTGGTATTATTCAATCAGGATCTTATAAAATGGGCCAAACATTGTCAGCCCGCCACAATGCGATGGATGGTTTCAAGTGGAAGACAGTATCTGCAGACATATCAATGAAATAAAATTCTGCATCTCTCCTGAGAGGATACATGCAGAAAATTGGCGGGAGAGGAAGAAGCCAATTGCCTCCTATCCCCTAGCGTGATGATTACGTCAAATTCACCTCGGAATTAAGTTCCTGCGGTTAAAAGCCAGAGAAATCTACAAAGATATCTCACAAATGCAGAAATTTCCGTGGCCCCATCCAGTTCTCAACCCGAGAAACATATGTACACTCTGTGGGCCCACCTAATTTCCGACTGCAGAAACTTACGTACGCATGGCGAGCGGAGGAAGCGGATTGCGTACTAAGTACCCTAAGCGTTCTGAGTAAACTCTGTGGGGCCCACTGTCATTCATGCATTTTATCCACTCCATCCATCCATTTTAACAGATAATTTTAGAGTTTTATTTTAAAAATTAACTCTATCCAAATCTCAACTGGACCACACCAAAGGAAACAGTGTGACTTGAACATCTACCGTTGAAAAGTTCTTGGGGCCACGGAAGTTTTAGATCAAGATGATATTTGTGTTTTCCATTCATCTATGTCTGACTGATCTTATTAACAGGTTTGATGTCAAATAAACATCACTGTGGGCCTTAGAAAGATTTCAGTAGTGGAAATTAATAGTTCCACTGTTTCCTGTGGTATGGTCAGTTGAACTGTGGATAATCTTCAATTTTGGGCTCAACACCTAAAATGATCCGTAAAAACGGCTGGACGGCGTGGAGGTGGGGCATAGAGTATAGTCAATATGATAAGAGCGTATTGAGTAACTCAGTACGCAACCGATTTCGCGAGGGGATCAGCTGTTACCCGGGTAACAGAGGACACGGATTGGGTCCTACTACTGCCCGGACGGGCAGGGATATGTGGGGCCCACCGTGATGTAAGTGTTTTATCAACACTGTTCATCGCATTTCTCATATCATTTTAAGTATAAGGTATGATAGTAAAAATGAAGCAGGTCCACAGGTCCAGGGACCACACCAAAGGAAGCTGTAGTGATAATGACATCCACGGTTGAAACCTTTTTAAGGGCCACCGTGATTTTATCTTTTATTTTACCATCCAAATTATTCATAAGGTCACGTAGACGTGGATGAAGTGAAAATACAAATATCAGCTTGATCCGAAACTTCTCTAGCTCCCAAGAAATTTTTATTGGTGGACGTTCAATCCCCACTTTGTGGTCCACATAAGACCTGTACCTGCCTCATTTTTTAGGATCGTGACTTAAAATAATCTGAGAAAAAAAATTAACGGCATGGATAAAACACTTACATCACGGTGGGCCCCACAGAGCCCTGCCCGGACGGATTACCGTCCAGGCCGGGTAAGACGCAATCGGCCTCCGGTAACAGATTAGTAGGTGTTAAGCGAGCCCACCTTGATAAATGTGTTTCATATCCACGCCGCTCATTCGTTTTTCAGCTCATTTAATGATGTTTTACCAAAATTTAAAGAAGATCCAAATCTGTGGTGGACCACACCACTGGAAAAAGTGTTAAATAATTATTAAAATCTTTTTACAGGCCATATAAGTTTCGGAACAAGCTAATATTCGTAATTTCTTTAATCCATTTTTTTAAACGTTATCAATAGATTGGATGACAAATAAACATTATGAATATGCTTACAGTGGGCCTTGGGAAGCTTTTAATGGTAAAAGTCCATTCATCACTGTTTCTTGTGGTGTGGTCCACCTGAGATTTGAATATGATTAATATTTGGGATCATGCCCTAAAATGATCTGCGAAACGGATGGACGGAGTGGATATACATCATATCATTCATTAGGGTGGGCCATACGGTAAGGTAACACCCACTAAGCTCTTGCCCGACTAACACCTAATCCGCGCCCATACGCGCAGGACGGAATTGATGCGGCCCAATGGCAGAAAGTTCCTATGGTCCAAATCTAAGTGTGGTCCACCATACGATTACGAGAAATACATCCATTTTGCTAACTTATTTTAGGACACAAACATCAAAATGAGGCAGATCCAAAACTTATGTCGGCCATACGATAGGAAAAGTGGGGATCGAACGCCCAGGGCTACGGAGGTCTCTAATTGATCCAAAACTTCTGTGGACCCAAGATGTTTTCAACGGTAAGGATTCAATTACCACTGTGTTTGTGTGGTGCGGTCCACTCGAGCTTTGGATATGCTTTAGTTTTGGGGCCATGCCCTAAAATAATACGAAGAAAATGGATGTACAGCATGGATAAGACACATACATCACAGTGGGCCCCACAGAGTTTACTCAATACACAACTGGGTTGCGGATTTCCAGGATGCTAGGTGGGCCCACCGTGATGTCTTTAAGAAATCCATACCGTACATCCGTTTTTCCATATAGGACATGCGACCGAAAACGAGTTGGATCCAATACTCAAGTGTGCCGTACGGGAGGAAACAGTGGAGTATGGATTCAGTTAACACCGCCTGAAACATTCATATGGCCACAATGTTTCATACCAGACTAATTTTTTGATGTTTTCATATCATCCAGTGGGAATAACCTTATAAACGGTTTGGATGGCATATAAACACCAAGGTAGATCCCAGGAAGGTTTTAACGGCACGAAACCCTTTTCCAGGTTTTTTCCTCTCGTACGTACGGCCTCCTTGAGTTTTGGATCCACGTGAATTTTGGTCTCATGGACTAAAATGATCTGAAAAAACGGATGGACGGTGTGGATTTTTCAGAAACATTACAGTGGGCCCCACCTAAGCATCCCAGCGCAGGAACTTCCTGCGAAAGCCTTGGCAGGAAATCCGCGTACACACAACTGCCGTTCGTGAGAGTGACCTTACGAATGGTTTGGATGGCATATAAATTCATCGGTGGTCCCGTAAGGTTTGGACAGTAGGCATTTCCCGTGGCACTTTTTTCCTGTCGTATGGCTTCACTTCAGTTTTGTTTATGGCTCAGGCTAACGTAAGCTGGATGGACAAGGAAGAGTGTTTGTCGTCTATCATCTATCACGATTCTCGAGATCGATAAATAGAGACCGTTCATCAGGACTATTCTCCCCCACAAAGTTGGTTATCAAGCTAGATGATAGATTCAGGCCAAAAAGACAATGAGATTCTAACGAACTTCTAGAAGATGCCATATAGAATATGATGGTTGTCTGTGTATTTTTCATGAAGTAATCTAATAACAGATTCAAGTAAATGGACGGCATAGATTTGCTTCTTAACTTAATAATGTCATTATTAGTAGGTGATGGACAGTATGATAAAAACCAACGCGGCTGACATAAGCCGCTTTTAAGTATGAGAGTTGACCATTTAATGAAATCGTACGTGTCAAACGATGAAGTGAGCTGCCGTCTGATCTTGTGTCCCTTCGGGGAAAGGATTGGCTACTCCCCTGCCACAAGCCCCGTGGCTGATGGTCGGTGCTCTGTGGACCCCACCATGATGTATGTGTTTCATCCATTCCATTCATCCATTTTTAAAGATCATTTGAGGGACTGATACCAAAAGTAAGAGGGATATAAATCTCAGGTCGACCACACAACAGGCTAACAATAGTGATTGGATATCCACCGTTAAAATCATCCTAAGGCCCAATGTATTGTTTATCTGACATCCAATATGTTAGTTAGGTCATACAGGCACAGATGAAGGAAAGAAAACAAATATCGGCTTCATCCAAAACTTTCATGGGCCTCAAAAGGTTTTTAATGGTCGACGCTCATATGACAATGTTTCCTGCGATGTGGTCCAATTGAGATTGATATATACCTCAGTTTTGATATCATACCATAAAATGATATGGAAAAATAGATGGACGGCATGGATGAAACACATAAATCATGTTGGCCTACATAGCACCGACCACCAGCCAATGGCTTCTGGCGGGGGAGTAGCCAATCCGCGTCCGTCGCTTCGGGCGGAAGCGAATTGCGTCCTACCCCGCCCGTCTCCAGGTGGGAACGGGCAAGAGCTTTGAGTGGCCACCGTTATGTATGGATCTTATCCACACCGTCTATTCATTTTTTTGGTATCATTTTAGGATATAAACCAAAAATGAGACAGATTCAATGGTCAAGTGGACTACACAATGGGGATTAAACTCCTATCGTTGAAAACTTTTTGGGGGCCACAGAAGTTTTGGATGGAGCTTATATTTGTGGCTTATCTTCATCCACGTATATGTAAATTTGTGAATAGGTAGGATGGAAAATAAACATCAACTTGGGCCCTAGAAAAATTTCAACGGTGAGAATCATTATCACCGCTGCTTCCTGTTGTGTGGTCCACTTGATCTTTTTATCTGACTCATTTTTAAGCATTCACCTTAAAATGATATGAAAAAAATGGATGGACAGTGTGGATAAGACCCATACATTATGGTGGCCACTTAAAACTCATGCCCGTTACCAGCTGGAGACCTTGGCGGGGTTGGACTCAATCCGCGTCCGTTTCGGGCGATCGTATGAGGAGAGCGGAGAGCGGAATAGGTGAGACTAGGGGTGTACGTCGAGTGAACCGAGTCGAGCTGGCCTCAGCTCGAACACTGGCTGACCTCAGCTGGGCTCCGTTCTATCAGCAATTCAGGTTAGCTCGAGCCAAGTTCAAGCCAAGATCGAACAGAATTTGCCATTGCGGCATTTCCACAAACACCTGAACTTGGTATTTGTTTAATGTACATAACTTGCTTGCCACCGGCCAAACATTCCTTGCCACCAGCCACATTTCGTTGAGTCATTTTATCAAACAGTTGATGAGCAACATCAATGGCAAAGTAACTGAGTCACCAAACTGGTTCGATCCGAGTTAGATTCGAGCTAGATTCGATCCAAGTCGAGTCGAGCTGGGGCCTGCTCGAACTCAGATCAAACTCATTTTCAAGCTCAAAAAATCAACTCAACTTGGGTCGAACTCAGCTATGAACCGAGTCAAATCAAGCTTTTTCGAGTCGAGTCAAGCGTGCTAACCGAGTTAGCTCGGTTTGTGTACACCCCTGGGTGAGACCATGGCCTCTCCCAAGAGGGTGAGGCCCTCACCATTAGGTTACTGTGGGGCCCACCTTGATGCATTTATTATGTATCCACACCGTCCATACGTTTAGATCATTTTATGATATTATCAGGAAAAAATTGAAACAGATCCAATTATCAGGTGGACTATACTATAGAAAACAGTATTGATTGACCTTTAATGGGCAATAAAAGTTTTAGATAAAGCTGGTATTTGTTTTTTCCCCTGATCCAGACTTATGTGACCTTATCAACTGATTGGATGGTAAATAAACACTTCCAAAACATTAAAGTACGACCTAAGAAGTTTTTAATGGTTGGATGGTCAATAACCACTGTTTCTTAATGGTATGTCCATCTGATAATTGGATATGCTTCATTTTTAGGACAATGCCCTAACATGATCTGAAAAAACGGATGGACGGCGTGGATACATATTACAAATATCAAGGTGGGTCCCACCGTAAACCCGCGGTAAGAGCCTCACCCTCTTGGGTGAGGCAAGGGTCTTATCTTAAGAACGGACTACCTGTCTCCGGAGGCCGGCATTTTCGTGCCTCCATGCTGTCTACCTGATGCGTGGCAATGTTTAGATGATCTGAACCATGCATACTGTGAATCGTATGTACATTGACGTTTAGGAAAAAATTTCTTTGATTATGCTATCTCAACCATCTAATAAGTGAGCATCTTCGTAATTAGAGGAACCGTGTGCTGGCTTTTGTCTTTTATTGTTTATGTTAATGGTACCAAATGCATGTAAAGAACTGTTTAAACATTATGAATTTTGGATCATGCCATAATCTTTATTGGATTCACGAAATGGACGGTTTCGATCTGATGCATGTATTCCACGTCTTCATACTTACATGCAGGCACAGAAAACAGCGTGCCTCCAGATGCACCGAATCTGCACTTAGATTTTACCTTTTAATAATTATTATTATTATTATTATTATTTTTTTTTGGGGGGGGGGGGGGGGGTTCAAATAGCCTACTAGTGCGACATGGTCACACCAAACTCAAGTTTTTTTTAAACTTGAAATCACCTTTTCATTTTTAGTGGACTAAAAAGCCCCTGTGTCATAGCCGTTTCTTGCACAATGGGCTCTCGTTTCAAAAAGAAAAGGATCCTTTTAAAAAGGACGTGGACCTGGTCAAAAATTGAAATTCGGCCCGCTCCTTGTACCATATATGACCCGTTTTTTTTAATTGGATAGTCTTGACCTCTAAGGAAATTATTTTTTAGTTTTATGTTTAAAGTTGATTGTGGCCCACAATTACATTAATATTGTTCATAAATTCTGAACTGTTTTTTCCTACGTGGTTCATCTATGACTTTGATGAGTTTTTCTCTCAAATTTGGGGCGATGACATGAAATTAAAGCTCCTTACATGTAAACAGGATAGATTTGCTTCACAATAACACCTACACGCTTGTGTTGGTGGCCTACACAAGTACTTAATTTAGGTCATATATAATAACCTAATCGAGTTTGACAATTAAATTTTTACAGTCAATCCTACACAAGGAAGGAGATTACTTGAACTTTACAAATAACAACCTTACTTGTCAGATTGAGCCCCGTTGACATGCCTTATTGAGATACTTTTTCAATGCACTCCCATCCCTTGAATTAACTTCTCGTTGCTCACCTGATCTTTATAGCGAATGGTTCAGCTTCTTGCATGCAATGCTCCTTTGAGGTGAACAAGGTGATGAGAGTTGGGTAAATCTCCTACAACTAATGATAGGATTAGGTTCCTAGTAGGGATTCACACATATGACCATTTTACAAGTTGTTTAGATAAATGATATACCTATTGAGTTTAGTCTAACCTATGGAAAATGTGAGATGCCAAGTTAGTCCACAAATGGAGCATCTGAATGCTCATAGAATGATGAACCACTTGGAAGAGGGCATGGATCTCAATGGGTAAGAGCCTTGGAAGTATTAGGACACTATAAGGTCTTTTTCTCACTCAAAACTACTATATCCACAAAGATGCGGTTGCTAGATTTGTAGGAAAAAGGCTGCAATGGATCTATAAAGGTTAGCCTTCGGTCGGTCCAACCAAAATTGGCAATACAGGGTCAGTTCGAACGAAATTGTCAAGATACAATCATTTATGAAAACTATAGGTTCAAGGTTAGGTCGGATTGAAGTTAGATTCGATTGCACCAAAGGACTCTTCAGATGGAGCTGAGTTACATGAATTTTAGGGATTTTTTTGTTATCGTGTTTTGAACAACTTAAGTGGGACCAAAGCGGGGCTTTAGTGAGACCGAAAGTTACATGAAATTGCTCTAAAGCCTAGCAGAACATGTTCAAATGAATTCCCAAAACATTGGATGATCAAACAATGTTTTCCTAGTAGGAATGGATTATCCAGAGGTATTTTATTTTGGACCTAAAGGGGGTCTAATGTTATGATACACCAAGACACCTCACGTTTACCTATTTTTTCACTATTTGATGCTTCATGTCTTCTTTGTCTTCAATTTTCAGCTTCTAATGGCTCAACCGACTCCACACACACACACACACATATATATATATATATATATATATATATATATATAATATATATATATATATAATATATATATATATATATATATATATATATATATATAATTGACAAACAAGGTGCACAAATCAGTGCACTAACAATCTCGCCCTTTGTCAATTACGTGACAAAAATCTAACCTAAACCTTGTCATGATCCATGCCAATGACAAAGCAAAATAACTCAAATCTTACATGTCAAATGAAAATTTTACAATTCAAATATAACAAGACATGTAAACTAGTAATGCTCCACCTATCTTCATCAATTCCTATGATAACAAACAAAACCTGCAAAATACTAATCAACTTCTTTTGAAAAAAATGCTTCAATGGATGTATAATGGCAAGTCTTTGGTCGGATCGAAAAAGGGTTAGTCCAACCGAAATTGATAGTAAAGGGTCAATTCAATCGAAACTGTCAAGATATGGTCAATTTTGAAAACTGTAGCTTTGAGCTTAGGTCGGACCGAAGTTGGCTTTAGTTGCACTGAAGGACTCTCCAGCTTAAGCCGAATTATATGAATTTCAAGGCTTTTCTTGTCGTCATGTTTTGAGCACCTTTGGTAGGACCGAATGAAGGCTTCGTTGAGACTGAAAGTTGCTTGACATTGCTCTAAAGGCTAGCAAAACTTGTTCAAATGAATTCCTAAAGCTTTGATAATTAAAAAAGGCTTTCTTATTATGAATGGATCATCTAGAGGTATGTTATTTTGGAGCTAAAGGGATCTAAGGTTAGGATACACTAAGGCATGCCATGTTTACATGTTTCTTCACTCATTGATGCTTCATGTCTTCATGTGTCTTTGATCTTCAACTTTTAAGGGCTCAACTGACGCCTTAACACGTTGATGCCCGTGATTGACAAACAAGGTGAATAAGTGCACTAATATATTGAGATGTGGAATTTCGAATGTCTAAGTTTGCCCTTGCATTTCTCATGACTTAATTGATTTAATGTCTAAAGTCTAGCTTGCTTTAAATGTACTTATAGTGTTGCCTGTGTGTTTTGTAGGTGTCATTCTCCATCAATGCTCGAAACTAACATTGGTTTTTTATTGTCATGTACCCCAAAAGGCGATTAGTTCGATTCTTTAACAGCATTCATAGTAAATGTATGAGGATATACGATGATGAAGTGGATGGCTTCACTAAGGGATTGAGATGACTAGTCCATCTTTGTGATGGGCAGAATGGCTATTCATGAAGTAACTGGCTTCAGAAGGAAACCACACATATTATTTTTATATATATATAATGAGGAAGTTGTTTTTTTTTTTTTTTTTTGTAACTGAATTTATCAAATGTATTTTTATGAGTGTTATTAATGATTTTTGTAAATCTTCTTTACATGAGAGTAATGGATAATTTTTCTAATAAATAAATGTGACGATTCGTGTAATGTAATAATTGGTGCACTGGATGAATTTGACGTTCATGTAGTAGATGAATATGATGATTTTTGTAATAAAGAAATGTTAAAATGGATGAGTGGAGAAATGGGTAAATGGAAAAATGTTGGAATGGAGGACTGTTGATATTAATAGTGGACCATTGATATTCAATGTGGACCGGAGATACTAACAGTGGCCCGCTTATATTATATGTGGTCCATAGTGAATACCAACAGTCCTCTGTTAATATCAGCGATCCATAGTAAATTCCATTGATATTCACTATGGACTGCGAATATTAATAGTGGCCCACTGATAATATCTGTAATTCATAATGAATATCAACAGTCCGTTGTTAATATTGGCGATTTATAGTGAATTCTATTCATATTCATGGTGGATCGCGTATATTAACATTAACCCGTTAATATTATATATTGTCCTCTATTAATATCGGCGATCCATAGTAACATCAGCGATACACAATGAATTATAATGAGATAAGTGGGATTATTAATCCATATACTTTTACAATGTAATGATATCTAACTTGTTGAACATTTCTTTACAATAAGTGGCCATAAGTGACCATTACACTATATACATACACACACACACACACACACACACACACACACACACACACAAATGATAATAGAATATTTTAAATTACAAAAAGTGGCAGATAGAATCCAAAAAAATCAAATTTAATTAATGGCTGAAAAGTAACTACACATCATCCAATTGTGACCTGTTTGCTTGCACCTAAAATACTTTACGGTTCATCTTTCTTCGCCCAGGCTTGTAATTCTTCTCTTTTTCTTCTTTTTCTTTTTCTTTTTCTTTTTCTTTTTCTTTTTTTTTTCTCTTTTTATACTCTGTTTTCTGAATCAGGAGACAAATTTTATCGCTTATTGCTTTAACGTCTGCCGGTGTTTCACATTAGATACTATAAGGGATGGGGTATACTAATTCTCGGTATACATGTCGGTAAACTTCTGATGAGTAGAATAGGGAACAATAATTGTAATGATTGTGTTCATACTTATTACACTTATCACAGGATGCAATTACAAACATACATGACAACATTATCGCATCATATTCACCACATCTACATTGAGTTTCGCTCAGTTTCACTATGTTAGTATAACCTCATGCTTTTAATTCATCCTCATCTGTAGGTATCAGTGTACATACAGTCTTCTGCGCATCTTCGGATAATTCTCTCATGTGAGACTTTGCCCTTAAAGTCACTTTTTTTTAAAAAAAATTGATGGTATCTTCGTTACTCACGATGAACAACTTTTATATATTCTTTCTCACATCATTAAGAAGTTTCATGATCGGATGTTCTCTCAAGTGTTTCCACAATACATTTATGCTCTCATCTATTTTTGTTGTTATGATGTTGAATCTTTTGCTCAGAAAGAATGCACATGCACATCTTTCTCTCTTTATACCATTGACCTTAATATTATATGTGAAAGGATTAGCTAATTTTATAAAACACATGACCTCTTCAAATCTAACTTTCTTGTACATCTTAGTTGCTGCCCAATAATACTTTTTCAACCTCTCATCCTTACATGTATGCATCATATTAGATAACATATGGTGTTTGCAATAACCATAACATGCCTAAGGAAATACGACTTTCACTTCGCTAATTAGTGTTTTATGATGATATGATATAATAACGATGTCCACTATGTTGTAATTATTTATTTTAAATTTCTGAGGAACCAATTCCAACTGCTATTATTCTCAGACCCACCAATTTCATAAGCTACCATGAGGAGGTAGTTATTCCCATCTAACGTTGTAACCACTAATAATACACCTTGATAACTCCATTTTAAGTGAGCACTAGCCACACATAACACCTTTAAAAAAATATAGTTGAAAAACTTCTAACGTAATGGCCAAGGTACGATGAAGTACCTCTCGAAGCAGTTGGTTTTAGAGTTTATTTATAAATCTATTACTATCTCCTGATTTGCCTTTGTCAGCTCGTGAAGATAGGCCGACAACACAACGTAAGAATGTTTGAATGAACATATAACCTCAGTAGCCGCAACTTCCTTACTATTATACAACTTGTCATAACTGATATTGACTTTGTATTTTTTTAACATTTCATATTATATCGGCAAACCTACATGCTACACATTTCCTCATGCGACTAGTGACAAACTCACTACATATCATATTGGTTGTCTGTCAATGATGTCACCTTGTCCCCTTCTAAGTTGCTATACGTTTACGCTGACCTCTACCCTCAGAATGTGCCTGAAAATAATGTGTCTGAAGATAAGCTATCGCATTGGAAGACTGACTACAAGTATGTTTGGATCTGTATATCTTTATTTATGAAGCACCAACATTATTTACCCTTGATGCATGTAACTTCCTATCTTTATTTATAAAGCACCAACATCATTTACCCTCGATGCATGTAACTTCTTACCATAACTTTCAATCTGACATGTAATCATGTATCTTTATTATTATTATTATTTTCAAAACCTTATATTGGAAGTGTTCTCGCAACACAATCTTGAAAAGAGCATCCTGGAATTGAGTCTTGTCCCTGTACATCTATCTGACAACTATTTCAGTAGAATTATCAATGGAATCTGAATATCCTAAATAATCTGCATTAATGAATGTAACATCCTCGTCGTGTATGTTAAGTGACAACATATCAAATAGTGCAACCACAAGATCTATTGTTGTATGCCTCCATGGAGTTAATGGTCACTCCCAACTACCAAACATTGAAACTTATATAGGTGCGTAAGTTGATGGGACAAGTACATCTACACCAATTGGTCGGGGGTTGTTAGTGCACTCTTCACGAGATGGAAAGTGAAAAGTCCAGCATCCAAGCTATTGAGTCTCAAATCTTGAACATGTGCATTGCTTAATGTGTTAGAGATGTTTGTATGATTCGGTGAAGGAATGTCCTTATAGTCTTAGCAATCTAACAATAAAAAAACTTGGCTTATCAAAGTTGTTAAATAATGGAACATAGATAAGTGCATTAGTTGATGGGTCATATACATTTACACCAACTAGTGGGGGATGTCAGTACAGTACTCTTCACAAGACGAAGATTGAAAAGTTGGCGCGTCAAATTTATCAATAATCGGATCTTGAATGGGTATATTACTTGATGCTGAAGGGATGTTTACACAATCCAGTGAAGGTGTGTCTATGCAGTCTTAGTTATCTAACGATTTAAAAAGTTGGCGCATCAGAACTGTCGAACAACGAAACATGTATACGTGCATTACTTGATGGGCCATCTACCCAAAGCCGAGATGAGTAGGGGTTAGATCTTAATTAACAAACCAAATTAATCCAGTTACTCCTTTAGCCTAAAAACCAACGGTTAGGGCTATTAAGACCGAATCGCCATTTTCACTAATTACGAATAGATCACACTATGAACATAGTTAATCCAAACCCTAATCATCGCCCTCAAGAAATCTTAATACTTAATTCATTCCAGAAATGTCCCGATTTTCTGAACAAGCTCTAAATCGCTCATTAGTGGACCACTAAACTCGAGGCTATAGAAATATATTCATCTTAGTGGGCTTGAAGTCCATCGCGGGATATCGAGCCAAGATCCTGTCTCGAATAATTCAACTTGGACTCGCAAGGAGAGTACTTGAGTTGTGTGAATACCTTATATGAAAAGCTAAAGCTTAAGTGAATTGGGTCGTCCACTCTTACGTAAAGTTGAAAATTTCGAACCGTCGGTTTACGACCAAACTTCATATGTAGAATAAGGATATTTCCCCACACATATCCGTATAGCCGTAGCCCCAATCGACCATCGGAGACCGTTAAACAGACTTCTGATCATACTCGTCGATCGACACATGTAAATGATAGGCCGATTGTGTCTGTGAGTAGATCATCGCTAGGGCCAACTATCCAATGGTGGGTGTCGACTCTTATGCCCCATAGTAGCCCCCAAATGGTAGAAAAACACTCCCCTAGGGCTAATATAGTAAAAACCCAGCTCTTAGGGTCATTAACACCAAATCTGGCACTATATAAAGGCCTTATTTGGGCACCCCTTCCTCCCATACGAATTTCATGCCCTAGAGCAAGAGAAAAAAAAAAGGAGAAAGGGAGAAGAGAAAGAGGAGAAAGGAAAAGAGAGAGAGAGCTTGGGTTGTGGGTGTTGTTGCACCTCCACCCTTACATCCTATATCTAGCCGCCTTGTCGTAACAAGAGTCATCGCCGGAGTTTTTCCGATAATAAATGGAGGTAAGTGTTGAATTCCACTTGTAATATAGGGTTTCAATACTTGTTTATCCCCATTCTCATAAACTTGTATGTCGCTTAGGTATTTCAATAATTTTTCTCAAAACTTTAACCCAAGGAGAGCCATGAGTTGGGCGAAACGTTATAAGGTGCGGACCATTATGCCTAGATTTCCATTTATCAACTCTTGAGGATCTCAGTTAATGATTTATTGTGGTGAATGATTTGTAAATAGCTAGCATGTTCATATTTTGTGTTTGATTGTAATATGTGTCATTGCTTGTCTATGCATGTTCACATGTTTGATAAAATGCCTAAGTGATTAAGCGTGTTATTCTAATGATGCTCACATGATTAATTGAACTCTAGATTGAATGCGTTGATTTGTTGATGCTCACGTATTTGATTATATGCTCCAATGAATGTATTACTCTATTCGTGCTCACATGTTCGATGAAATGCCTAAGTAATGTATTACTCTATTGATGCTTACATGTTTAATGAAATACATAGGTCATTGCGTAGTAGTATGTATGCTATAATCACATGATGTAGTGTTTAGTTCATAATGATGCTTAGAATTTTTACAATGTTGGGTCAGTCGGTAAATCGCCCAAATCAACGGGTGGCCTGAGTTAGGGCGGCCACCCTAGGCTTGTTCGATCGACGTGGGTTGAACAAGGACGGCTGACAGTAGCTGGACTACACGGGCTGCTTGCACCCAATGCCGGTTGTGTCGTAGTTCTCCCAAGTTAATCAAATTAGTCCACTAGCCGACTGATCATGTAGGTTCACAATGTATGACACGATTAAATAGAATCTAGGATACCATATTCCCAATAGATGTGTCCATTCATAACCGTTAGTGTGATACGATCCCAATAAGACTCATGACCCGGGCATGGTGGTATGGGATACCGTGTCTGAGCTGTCGGCCTACGCTGGAGTGACGAACCTCCCCATAGTGACCAGTGAGCAACTAAGGCTCATGAGCCGAACATGGTGGTATGGACATCGTGTCTGACCTGTTGGCATATACTGAGGTGACGAGTCTCTCCATAGTGACCAGTGAGCACTGATGGAGGTGATAGACCATTGTTTGAATGGCCCCCGTCAAATTACTCCGCCGATGGTTACGTGCTAGAGTATCGTTCGAATGACAGGAGCGTGAATGGAATTGGTTGACGAGCCTTTTCTTTGTGATAATTTAGTTTTATGTAACAAGCCTGCACTTTGGAACTGAGTGATCATACTCGGTTTAGGTGACGACCCATATCGGGTTGACCCTCATACATTTAGGTATCATACCGTACCCTTGGAATTATCGATTTATGAGATAAACGGGTGACACCTAAATTTGGATCAAGAGACACTGGTAAGGATTCGCTACGTGCGGTAACGAGCCACGTGATCTGGATAAGGACTCGTGACATAACGTCGGTATCCTAGCTTCGTCAATATGTTGGATGAATTGAACTTAATAATTACTCGGATAACATGATCATTCATTGCATCGCATTAGAATAGAATGTGGCGAACAAGAGTGGTTGTCGCGTGATGAGGAAGTGTTATCATTTACGAAACAGGTGGTAGGAGTCGCATGTGAGGAAGTGTTGTTTGAAAAGGGCATGCATCATGTCATATCTTCATATGCACATTTAACAAGAGTATTTAGGAATTGTTTGATTTCTTGTTTATCATTAACTGCGTTGATTATGTTGATAACATGTGTAACTTAGAACTAATGGAACCACCGAGTTAGCTACTCACTCCCACCTAGGACGGTGTTTTAAAACATCAACCAGGCATATTATTAATGCAGGCTTTATCGAGGCCTCAGACAGGTAGGCTCATATCAGGTTGTGCTAATGCCGTTATGTTTTGGAGAATTGAGTGTAAACTGAAGACTTTACACTTTAACTGTCTTGGGTATATATATTGTGGATTGTGGTTTGTATAATCTCATTTTGCGCGATCATCACAATTAGAACTGTACTTTTAACTCTTAACCCTATATTTCTGAATCTATTGTTATCTCTACCTCACTTTGGATCTGCTAATTAGAATTGCGCTACTCTGATTATCTGTGTGTGAAATGAATTTAAATCTGAATGAGGACACACGTGCATTCTCATTAGGTTAACACCCGGGAACTCAGGATTGGAGTCTTTGTACTCGGGTGCTGATTTTCAGGGCGTTACACTTCTTAAAATGGTCCAAAAAAAGAAGTAGGTTAAAATTTTAAGTGGACCACACCATAGAAAACTATAGTTGTTAAATGCCCACCATTAGAAACTTCCTTAAGGTCCAACGTAATGGTTTTTTTACCATCCAATGATAGGATCACACAAGCTGTGATTAAAGAAAAATTGATCTTTACCAAAATGGCACGAAGGTATGGCCATTCTAAGAGATTGGTCTCCATTTTCATTTCTTTTCTTTTTTGCTATTCTAATAGCTTTTTAGTTTTTATAAGATTAAAATGTCCTTGCCTTTTTGTAGTTGCATCCATACCTACATTTACTTGTGAGAGAAGCTTCGTAGCCCCAACCTAATGTGACTATCTGACGCAGGGGAGGACGTGAGGTCGAGCACCGTCTTCCTCAAGAGGATAACTATTCCGAATCCACGGAACTTCTCTGGACTCCTCACAGAGACTTCTCAAATCCACGAGGAAAGAAAGCAAAAAATAGAAATAAATTCTAATAAATTTGAAATTGATTAATGAATAATTGATAATTCTCTAATGTGTCTCCTTACACCAATAATAAAGAAAAAACTAAAATTCATAATTACCAAAAATAGCAAAATTCTAACTCGAATAAAAATCCTAATTCTAATAAAACTCTTCTAATGCTTAATTTCTAAAAATAAAAATTTCAAATAAACTTTCTCTAGAAGAGTCCTAGTATAATTAAAAGTTATTTCTAAAAGGGAAGAAAATCTAAAACTCTAAAAATAGAAAAAAATAAAATTAAAAATCGGAATTACTAAAAATAGTAAAATTTTCCTAAAAATTCATTTTTGAGCTGAAAGCGCGCGTTTTCTGACGAAACAGACAGATGCGACCCACTTTGTGGGTTGGTTCACCTCGGATGACCCGTTTCAGTAAAGATTGATAGGTTGTGCGCCCCATAACGATACCCAGATCAAAAGTTATGGTCAATTTATGGTCCATCTTCTTTTGGCCCAACCATGCAAGGAACGTATCTGTGACACGTTTTACATCAGACCCCTCCACTTGAAAAAAAAACTCATCCTCGAGTTACGTAAGAGACTTGGCACATGAGTCTGAGATAACTTCTGACGCCGATGTTCATTAGCCATTTTTTTGTACTTCGCATTAAACTCTTGAGTTGACACAATGCATGTACTCATGCTTTCCTTGACTTGACTAATATCGATCGGTTCCTTCACATCTGCCTTCGAGATCTTATATTTTTCTGATAATGTGGGCAATTAGGCGGACTTTCCCCTGAGACGGGATCAACGTGATTTTGTATATCTAGTATAAGAAGTAATTTATTAGGGAGTTCATCAAGCACAACCCTCTTGAACTCCTACGATACTAGTTCCAAATCCTCTAGGATATTCACAGGCTTCACATATTTTTTTCTTTTCAACTAATGGATATATATTTCCCGTTTCCTCAGATTATTTAACAAAGGCCTGTTCAGTGATGAGATATTATCTTTCTACTTTAAAAGTCTTGGGTTAGTTCTCCATTCCTATAAAGGTCACATGTTCGTCACTGATGAATCCTGTGGTCTGTTGCAACTCCGTTTTGATGAAGCCATTTCTCGTGGACCAATAATAGGATTTTTCTACATAACCTTTTACCGATCGACTATCCTGATAATAAATTTAGTTTTGTTGGAATAATACCTGATCGTAATATCGATGGAGGAATCGCATGCACAATAACTTCTTCATCCGCGACCACGTGTGGATTGATGCCTTCATCTGTCTTACTCGCTCGAGTTGAAGTTGTTCCCACCAATCTGAAGCTCTGCCCGTCAACTTGTATGCCACGAGTTTAACTTTCTTTTCTTCTACGATGTCCATGTAGTCGAAGAAACGTTCGACTTCAAGCAACCAATCGAGGAAGTCCTTGAAGTAGAGTTGACCATTAAAACTAGGAAGATCGACTTTCATCTTGAATTCATGAACCATCTTGTGGTTCATTGATAGCATCGCCCTACGATCAGTATAATTACGAATTCCAGCAATTGCTGGTTGTGGATCACCACCATGAACATGGATCTGCCCTAGGCTTTCCGTCAAGAGATCCGTTATGCGGTCGATGGAAGCCTGCATCCCTTACATGGCTTGCCGATTCTCTCGTTGCGCTGCTTTGAAAGTTATCGCCGTTAAAAGTAAATTCCCTAGAGCACCGCCCATGGGATTGTTGTCGGACCCATCGTTAGAAGCCATCAATCCGAGGAGAAACCTCGCTCTGATACCAAATTGACGCAGGGGAGGACGTGAGGTCGAGCACTGTCTTTCTCAAGAGGATAACTATTCCGAATCCACGGAACTGCTCTGGATTCCTCACAGAGACTTCTCGAATCTACGAGGAAAGAAAACAGAAAATAGAAATAAATTCGAAATTGATTAATGAATAATTGATAATTCTCTAATGTGTCTCCTTACACCATTAATAAAGAAAAAAAATAAACTAAAATTCGTAATTACCAAAAATAGCAAAATTCTAACTCTAATAAAAATCCTAATTCTAATAAAACTCTTCTAATGCTTAATTTCTAAAAATAAAAATTTCAAATAAACTTTCTCTAGAAAAGTCTTAGTATAATTAAAAGTTATTTCTAAAAGGGAAGAAAATCTAAAACTCTAAAAATAGAAAAAATTAAAATTAAAAATCGATTTTACTAAAAATAGTAAAATTTTCCTAAAAATTCATTTTTGAGCTGAAAGTGTGCGTTTTCTAACGAAACGGACAGATGCGACCCACTTTGTGAGTCGGTTCACCTCGGATGGCCTGTTTCAATAAAGATTGATAGGTTGTGCACCCCGTAACGATACCCGGATCAAAAGTTATGGTCAATTTACGGTCCATCTTCTTTTGGCCCAACCATGCTAGGAACGTATCTGTGACACGTTCTACATCACTATCGCGTGGTGATTGGGCTCACTTAAAGGTAAATCCAATCCGTTCACTCTCTTCATGGTCCACCTTGTTTGTGGATGTGGCTCATTCTTTAGATCATGGCCTTTTATGGAATTCCAACTCCAATGAATGGAGTAGATTCAACACATACCCAACGATGGACTACACAGACGGTATCCAAAAACCTATAGGTAAGACCAAGGTTGTCATATGTTAAGGGTTGTGGTTGTCATGTGTTAAGGGTAGTGGTTATCATGTGTTAAGGGTGAGGGTCATGGTTGTCATGTGTTAAGGGTCTGAGTCATGATTATCGCATGTTAAGAGTCTGGGTTCTCATGTGTTAAGAGTCGTGGTTGTCATATGGTAAGGATTGTGGGGGCCCACCAAGGGATGTGTTGAGTTCATTCCATCCATTGGATTCAGAATTTAATTTAAGGTCATGAGCCAAAGAATGAGTTAGATCCGTAGTTAAGCTAGATCACACTATAAAAAAACCATTAGGAGTGAACGGCCACTATTATCGATTATTTTAGGCCACATAGAGCTCGTATCAGGTTGAAATTTATATATTTTCTTTGAAACAGTGGGCCATGAAGAAAATAAATGGATTGTATGGGCCTTCAAGTGAGCCCAATCACCACATGATGTCACACCATGCATTGAGATTGGGCCTATAAAGCTTTTCCGACAAGAAAAAGTAGGTATTGACGTAGCTCATAAAGGTAATGGTATTTTAGTCCAGTAAAAATTAAAAAGTTGTCAGGAGGTCAAACAAAAAAAAAAAAATGAAATGGAAAGGAAGGATATTCTCTTGGAACATTCCTACCTTAAGGTCATTTCCCAAGGACAAAACAAATATTCAAAACTTTTATGGCCCACAATAACCACTTGTTCCTATGGCGTGGTCTACCTGAAATTTATATCTGCTTCATTACTTTTGGGACCAGACATAAATTAAATTGGAAAAATAGATAGACAATGTGGATATACAATGCATAAATTGAGGTGGGCCCTACTGTCAGGGTCCCACCCACATCGCCGATTTCGGGATCTTAGCCAAGTCGTGCTCCAGGGTGCCACCAACATAATTGGATCTAGGTCACAAGTGGCACCCACATAATTGGATCTACGTTACAAGTAAGTCGTAGATCTCTACCATGTTTTGATTCTTTCAGGCTCTAGAACACAATACCAAGGTTAGTACTGTGTTGATGTGGCAAAACTCTATCCTCACCATGATGTATGTCTTATATCTACATTCATCTATTTTGCTAAATCATTTTAGGATATAAGCCACAAAAATGAGGCAGATCCAAAGCTCAAGTGGACCACACCATATGAAATAGTGGGGATTAAACATTTACCATTGAAAACTTCTTGTGGGCCATAAAAGTTCTGGATCAATCCCACAACCTAGAAAGATTTCAATGGTGGCCACCATTGTTCCCACTACTTTGGTGATGTGGTCCACTTGAGCTTTGGATCCACCTCATTTCTAGGCTCATGCCTTAAAATGATATTAGAAAATGGACGCACGGTGTGGATATAACACATAAATTAGAGTGAGGCCCACATAACTTTTCCATGTCAAAAAAGTACCAACCATAGTGTTGTATTATTGTGGTCAGAAGCTAGGTGGGGCCACCATGATCTTTGTGAGAAATCCACCCATCCATCCATTTTGCTAGCTTATGTTAGATATGAGCCTAATAATAAGATGGTCCAAAACTTAAGTGAGTCATATGACAAAAAAAAGATGGGAGGAAAATGCCTACTAATTAAACCTTCTCGGGTCCACCTTAACGTTGTTGTGCCATTCAACTGGTTCATAAGGTCATTCTTTAAGTTATGTGGATTATCGGTTATTTTATGCCACATAGAGCTCGTATTATCGGTTATTTTAGGCCACGTAGAGCTCGTATCAGGTTGAAATTTATATATATTCTCTAAAACGGTGGGCCATGAAGAAAATAAATGGATTGTATGGGCCTTCAAGTGAACCTAATCACCACATGATGTCACACCATGCATTGAGATTGGGCCTATAAAGCATCTCCCACAAGAAAAAGTAGGTACTGATGTAGCTCATAAAGGTAATGGTATTTTAGTCCAGTAAAAATTAAAAAGTTGTTAGGAGGTCAAACAAAAAAAAATTGAAATGGAAAGGAAGGATATTCTCTTGGAACATTGCTACCTTAAGGTCATTTCCCAAGGACAAAACAAATATTCAAAACATTTATAACCCACAATAACCACTTGTTCCTATGGCGTGGTCTACCTGAAATTTATATCTGCTTCATTACTTTTGGGACCAGACATAAATTAAATTGGAAAAATTGATAGACAATGTGGATATACAATGCATAAATTGAGGTGGGCCCTACTGTCAGGGTCCCACCCACATTGCCGATTCCGGGATCTTAACTAAGTCGTGCTCCAGGGTGCCACCCACATAACTGGATCTAGGTCACAAGTGGCACCCACATAATTGGATCTACGTTACAAGTAAGACGTGGATCTCTACAATGTTTTGATTCTTTCAGGCTCTAGAACATAATACCAAGGTTAGTACTGTGTTGATGTGGCAAAGCTCTATCTTCACCATGATGTATGTCTTATATCCACATTCATCTATTTTGCTAGATCATTTTTGGATATAAGCCACAAAAAAGCAGCAGATCCAAAGCTCAAGTGGACCACACCATATGAAATAGTGGGGATTAAACATTTACCATTGAAAACTTCTTATGGGACATAGAAGTTCTGGATCAATCCCACAACCCAGGAAGATTTCAACGGTGGCCACCATTGTTCCCACTACTTTGGTGATGTGGTCCACTTGAGCTTTGGATCCACCTCATTTCTAGGCTCATGCCTTAAAATGATATGAGAAAATGGACGCTGACTGGCAACCAGTCAAGCGCATCAGACGAGCTTCGGGAGGCCACAGCCTCTTCGTAGGAAACCTTTCCTTCAAAATCGCGGAGGATGACCTAAAAACTAGATTCGACCAATTTGGGGAAATTTCTGATGTCTACATCCCAACATTCAAGACATCTCGGAGAAGCAGAGGATATGCCTTTATCAAATTCCGCTGCACGGAAGACGCCATTACGGCAAAGCAGATGCTCAATGACCGATTTATGACCTGGCATAGAATGACGATGAAGGATGTTGTCCAAAGAACCTCGCCCACTCGTCCAACCATCCATAGCACGGTCCTTCACAGTAAGGCAACCTCACAGATAAAGGGACACGCTCCATCTCGCCCCCAGCTAAAACAACTTGCTACAGAAAAGCAACGTATTCAGATCCGGAAGGTCCAGCAACACCCGCCATCAACCAACCACGCTTCGTTCAAAGATGCCCTTCATCTTCCAAGTCCTCCCCCGTCTACCCACTCAATCATCGTCCCTAAATGGATCTCCGATCAGGGAAGGGCTTTCCTGTCCAACGCCATATAGTTGGAGAAGCCTTGGGCTTAGCAGACTTCTCAGCCACCATTAAGGAACATCTAAGCTCCTCTGCCTTCCGCCTCTGCCATCTCCATTTTAGCTTACATTATTAATTTCGGATCTAAGAAAAAAGTTACTTCCTTCTCGAGGGACAGGCATCTACACCAAAAGATGGGCCTTCACAACGTCAGGGCTTGGGGCCCTGCCATGGCCATTCCAGGTAGAGGCTCCTGGATACGCATTGAGGGCATTCCCATCCACGCATGGAACGAACACACCATTGGAAGCATCGCAGAACGCATGGGCTCGGTCATAGAGTTAGATCGAAAACAGACGTAAGGGCATAACTGTTGGTTCGCCCGTGCCAAAATTGTTCCCCACCCTGAGGGTCCTCTGTTCAAAACCATAAATTTGCTTGTTGATGGAAAACCATTTTCTGTTTGTGCCTATTTTGAAGTTGGCAATCCCCCAGGAGAGACCTAAACCCAGGGAGTAGCCTCGACTACCACTGCTAAGGAAACGATGAAACAATGGGTAGTCAGATCATTTTCCAACCAACATAATGCCGGAATAGAGGACCAAGCAAGAGGAAAGCGAAACACTGACCTCTTACAAGATAATCATACCAAATGCTCTTCACCTGTTCTACTGAATGCCTCTATGGCAATGCCAATGGCCACCTCCCATCAGCTCATCGGGGAATATGAACCCTCCCCTCCCCTGCTTATACCAGATCAGTCAGTGCAACAGGACACACATCCTGTAGCGGATGCTCAGACCATGATCAAGCTACCATCTCCTGCTCCTCTGGCATAGCAAACACAACACCAAACATCCAGCACTCCTCTTATGATGGACGCCTCCTACAGAGCTGGACACAACACATTAAATCCAATCTCGCAACTCCAGGTCACCAACGGACATCAATTTGAAGATCATTCGGATCCCAGGGGCAGCCAGGACACCTGCAATCAGCAATCGATCATCAGGACTGCAACTTTCGGCACCTAGGACATCTAAGTGCAGCAACAGCTTCTCCCCAATGGCAGGTCAGAACCTCAGCCGAGTAATGACCAGGTCCCACACCGGATCTCCAACTAGCCGAATCAGCACACCGGGTGCCCATCTACTCCCTTACAATGGATACAGCCAACACCTGACATGATGGTGGCCTGGGAAGGGTGGCTCTCCAGTATCAAGGACATGTTCATGGAAATTTTAGCTACTCGAGATACAGTCAGAGCAACCTCAACAAGACACCTTGACCCATCTCCAGTAACTACGAATCTTAAACCAGGGACCCTCTGCGACTCCCACACCTTCTACTCAGCTGGGTTACCCACTCCTAATCTTGCTGGAACAAACAGGGAATCTGAGCTGAATATGGAACAGGGTAGCCACCACGAAAGGACTGAAAATCTGGAAACAGCTGATCAACAACAACCTCCTAAGAAACTTGTTGGGAAGAACTATGGTCAAGAGGCCATCAACTTGTGGGTGGACTTAAAGGGGAAGTCACCGTTGATAGATACGGACAATAATGCTTGTAGCGACAGTTCTCAGCAGGACGGGCTTGGCTCCATTAAGTCCAAACAGAAGCGAAAGGCTATATTGAAAACAAATTGCTTCAAGCACAAGAGTCGGAGGCTAAAGAGTTTAAAGACTCAGGATGGGCGAAAAGGTTGGGCTACTGATGATTAGTCTCTTATCGTGGAATGTGAGGGGAGTGGGTAACGCCCCAACTACCCATTTTTTGCAGCGTCTGATTCGTAAACATAATATTGAGCTGCTTTTACTTCAAGAACCTATGCTTAGGGAGTCGAAACATGCATTGGTCGCAGCCAAATTGGGATTTGACAATCAGATCACCAATGATGCTGTGGATAAGAAGATTTGGATCCTCGCTAAAAGCCACCTTCATATTCAAACCATCAAAGCTATCAGGCAATGCATTACCATCAGTATCACAGGGGATTCCCTGCCATTCCCTTTATTCATTTCGACTGTATATGCTAGTTGTTATAGAGATCAGAGGAAACTCCTTTGGGACGAGTTGAGACACACTTCCAATGCTACAAGGGGTCCATGGATGGTTTGCGGAGACTTTAACACCACGATCTCCCCAGACAAAAGGCTTAGTGGCCCATTGCAGATAATGGCAGCCATGATTGATTTCAGGGAGGCAGTTAATGACGCAGGGCTGATAGATGCAGGGTACTCGGGCTCCCCTTTCACTTGGTGTAATAACCGATCAGGCACTAGCCGTAGATGGGCAAGGCTTGATCGGATCTTGATCAATTCAGAATGGATGAGATTACTCCCAGGATGCAAAGTCGACCACCTTTCGAGATCCGTTTCAGACCACTCTCCTATTCTCCTATCCTTTCAAACTGATACAGCTAGTTTTCCTCGCCCTTTTCGATTCCAGCGCATGTGGACAACGCATGAGGATTTTATGGCAACCGTCAAGGCTTGTTGGAACAACGAAATTCATGCCTTGCCAATGCACAAGTTCCACATCAAGAAGAAGAATCTCAAGACTGTCTTGAGATCATAGAACAAAAACGTCTTCGGTAATGTTGCAAGTAACGTCCAGGAAGCAGAGAATGAGGTAACCAAGGCTGAATTCAATCTCCAAATTTCTAAATCCGAAGTTGACACCATCACTCTCAATCTGGCCCAACCTAAACTTAAAAGGGCCTATCTCTACTAGAAAATTTTTTGGAAGCAAAAGTCAAGGATTAACTGGCTGACGGAAGGCGACAAGAATACTAGATTTTTTCATGATTCAGTGCTAGACAATCGCAGGCGATTAGAGATTAAGAAACTGAAAAGGGTTACGGGTGAGAGCTTGGAAAATATCGAGGACATTGCTAACGAAGCTGAAAAGTACTATAGGGCCCTATTCTCACCAGTTACAATGACGAAATTCTTCAATGCATCCCGCATCTCGTGACAGACCAAATGAATAGGGGGCTGATGAATCCTCTCACGGAAGAGGAAGTTAAAGCGGCTGCCTTTTCTATCCCTTTTGTAACGCCCTGAAAATCGGGGGTCGAGTACATCCGCAACTCCCGAGTTTCCGAGGTCACTTATCATGCGTTTAATGGTTTTAGTGTTAGTCTGATTAACTGCGTAATTTGGAACAAACTGGAACATGAAGCACAAGCGCAAATTTACTGAAATGGGAGAAAAACATCACAAATATATGTACACGTCCAAAAGAATAAGGGCACATGGCGCCACACGACAAAATCACAAAATGATATATCATGTCCAAAAAGAATAGGGCTGAGCTCGCAGCTCAGCAGTCCGTCGTCACAGCTACGGATCCGACGCAGCTCCATCCATCAACTGGAAGTAGGAGTACTCCTCCTCCACATCCACGTCCGCAATGCCAGGCTCCTCCTGAACTTCGCCACCTGCATCTATGGAAGCGTCTGGTTGGTGTTTTAAAACACCGTCCCAGAGTGGGAGTGAGTGATCAACTCAGTGTGAACCATTAACCTTAAGTTGTAACAAGCATCAATTATAATAGGAATTTAATGAAAAGCAGGAATTCAGTAACACCTATAACTCTTATTAAATGCGCATGAAATGCGATGACATGATGCATGCCCTCGCCACAACACTCCCTCAAGCGACTACGTCTACGATCGCAAATGTCATCACTCCCTCAATGCGACCTCGACTTCCGAGTCGCCATCCTAGCTAATGCGTGAAATGCGATCATGTTAGCCAAGTTGTTAGTTAGAGTCCATTCATCCAGCAGATTTGGGGATTCTGGATCACCCTACATGTCACTGCCCTAATCTGGTTGCGAGGGCAAGATCTCATCAACGCGTGAGGCCGAGTCCTCGCGGTCCGTGATCCCGTCGGGTCCTCATCCGACTCCAAGCACATGAGGAGTGCCGATAGAGAAGGGATCGCTCGCGGTCACTACGGGGAGGCGCGGTACCCCAGCGTAGGCCGACAGCTCGGACACAGTGTCCCATTCCACCATGCCCGGCTCACGAGACTGTGGACCAATTGTAGTCAAATTTTCAGTGGGCCACAAAGGTTATAGGGTGCATCAGGTTCCATACATATGTGGGCGAACATGGTTAACAGACGGGGATGATCAGGTACTAGGCTAATCCGCACAAATCAGGCGAGCATGAAACGAATGACCTTGGGCACAAAGGTCCCATGTAGTCGAACTACAGCCACCCGAACACTCCCGCCCAATCCGCGAGTCTAGCCTGAGCGTAGTCCTACCGATGGGGCTACCCTCTCTCGTCAGGTTCTTGACCATCCCAAGAGAGTGGAAAGAGATCTACAACATGCTCACTACTCATGCTATCAGCTAGTACATCCAAGTCATAATCTCATGCATCCTAACCACACAAAACAAATATCTTTAACACACAATCAAGTATCATCATAGAATTTAGGTGCATGTGAGTGTATGTGTGTTTGTGTGAGGAAGTTAAACACTTCCCCCATCTTGAGGGATCATAAGCATTTGTAATAATCACACACACAATTAAAGCATTGCATATGATGGAAATGTATCAACAACCACAAGCATGTTATCAATCAACATTAAAATCATGTGAAGGCACAATATATATAACATTTGAGAATCAAACATGCATAATCTAACAAGTTCAACATCATGAAAATCCCTAGGGTTTCCTAGAATTCCAAATACGACATCCAAGCACTCAAAATCATTAAATCCGTATTAAAGTTGGTGCTAGGCCACCTAAGAGTAATAGTCCGCACCTATGGATCGTTGGCGACACGATAACGTCCTAGGAAAGGGGCTTTTGGGACGATCGGCCGGAATCCCTAAACCAACCCTTGCATGTTAGTTTCTCCAAGACAATCCCACCACAATACATGGATTTCAAGAAGAAAAAGGGAGAGGAAATTACCTAGGTGGCCCACGAACGAATTTTGGGGTTGCGGCGGAGGGTTTTCCTCCTTTGGAAAGGGAGACGGTGTTGAAAAATCGGTTCTCTTGGGCCCCAACTCGATTTAGGGTCCACCACACTTCCTTGCCTACCCTTTCTTCTTACTTCACTCTCCTTGGTTGTTGGAGGATGGTGGAAGTTGCTAGGGAGAGAGATGGGAGGTTGGAGTTTTGGAGGAGATCAAAGAGAGCTTGGTTGTTGGAGATTCGGAAGGAGATTAAGGAGAAGGGGAATGGTTTGTTGGGAGGTGAAGGGAGAGATAGGAGGGAGAGAGGGTTTGGTTGAGAGAGTGAATGAAATTGTGAAAGGGGTTAGGGCTTATTTCCCTAGAGTTGGGTCTCTTGGCCCCATGTTTCCTAATCTTCCCAAATTAGACCTATGGGACCCCTATTAAGTGTTGAGGTGGCCCTAGTGCTCATTGGCCACCAAATTCGGCGTGTAGTTGTCTCCTAACCCTACTAGGGTCCATGCAAAAATTGAGGACGAACGGATGAACGGTTATATGATCTGGAAGGGCGCCACCGATCTTTAAGTGGCCTGTGGGACCCATTTCGGTGATTGGAATTGTTCTGGGGGTCTTCTGGCCATCAAACTTATAGGTTAAGTGATCCATGGTCCGATGAAGGGCCGTGCAAAATTGGGAGCGATCGGATATAGGGTTTGATCGCACGGGTCCGATTTGCGATCGACGGTCATCGTGCCACGATCGGGCCCCAGATTTGGTGAACGGGCGTTGAAAAATATATCAACCCATTACCGTAAATTTGGAAGAAATCCGATGGTTGGAAAGTCTCACATTTCAATTTCCTTGATCAGTGCCAGATTTCAATTCTAGCATTGGTGGGGTGCATGGGGCCCCTGCCAGATCCCACTTCTGGGCGTCTGCCGAGTTGCGGTCCGCGATGGCATTCAAGCCCAGTGAGACCAACGGCCACACCGAGTTTTAGAATTTTCCGACCATCCTCGGTCGTTGTGCGTCCAACACAAGCGGTCTATGATGTGTAAACAGCCATCTGGCTTGGTGGCCCACACTAAACCCTATTATGGCCAGTCAGACCAACTAAACTGGATTAATCTTGGATGATTTTTATCTACGGTAACCCACCATGAGTGGCCTAAGCGAGTGGTCCTACGGCAATCCTACGTGGACGCCCCAGGACACTGTGCTGGTTGGACGAGACGTTACACCTTTGGATAGTGCCCCAGGGCTGGATGGATTTGGAGGATCATTCTTTTCCTTATGCTGGGACGTTATTAGCAAAGACCTCTTTGAAGCAGCCAAAGATTTCATCTAGGGCGGACCGATCCCTCGAGCCTTCCATTACACTCAGATTTACCTCATTCCAAAGAAGAAGAACTCGGAATACATCACAGATTTTCGGCCTATAAACCTGTGCAACTGCACCATGAAGATATTCTCCAAGATTTTGGTAAATAGGCTGGCTCCCCTCCTCCCAGAGTTGATCTCCCCTAAGCAAGCAGCCTTTGTCAAAGGGAGATCCATAGTAGAGAACATCGCTACCGCCAAGGAGATGGTCCACGAGATCGACAGGACTGTTTATGGAGGCAATTTAATCCTCGAATTTGACATGGAAAAGGCCTATGACAGTCTAGAATGGGGCTTCATTGCCGAAGTCCTTCAAAAATTTGGCTTTGATGGACGTTGGATTAACTGCATTCAAAGGTGCTAGATGAACATATGGTTTTCTGTCATTATTAATGGTCGAAGTTTTGGTTTTTTTGAATCAAGTCGAGGCCTCAGGTAGAGAGACTCGCTATCCCCATCCATCTTTATCTTGGCAGCAGAAGTATTCAGTAGGGGCCTCTCCAACCTGTTCTCCTCAAGGAAATGCCAGCCCTACAAGCTCCCTAGGAGCTGCCCCACGATCACCCACCTGTTTTTTTGTTGATGATGCTATTCTTTTTCTCAATGGCAGGTTGACTAATGTGCGACCTCTCCTTACATTTAATAGACACTATGAATCTGTCTCCAACTAGAAGGTGAACGACTCCAAAACTTCGTTTACCTTGCCAAAGAGCTCCCCCAGAAGTAAGTCCTAAAAGTTGACCAACCTAACAGGATTCAAGCATGCTCCTCTCCCTACAGTTTACCTTGGTGTCCCCCTCACAAAAGGCAGAATTCGAAGTCCGCTCTTACACCATCTCACCCAGAAGATCATCAGCAAGATTGAAGGATGGAAAGCTAAGATTCTTAACCTGGCAGCGAAGTTGATTCTTATCAAACATGTTCTTTCCAACATCCCTATCCATTTGCTATCGGCCATTTCTATCCCCAAATCGGTCGTTAAAGCGATTGATAGAGTAGTTGCAATTTTTTTCTTCGACAGTTCAGAACATGGGAACAAAAGGCATTGGGTCAAATGGACCAATATTTGCACTCTTCTTAACGAGGGCGGTCTCGGCATCAGAAGCTTGGGCGATGTCATGCATGCATTCCGCATCAAACTGGGTTGGCAAATGCTTTAGGGTATGTCTTTTCGGGCCGCCTTTTTTTCAACCAAATACTTCCAAAAGCTGCTACATAACAGAGGCGTGGCTGGATACGCCAGTTCCTCCATTTGGAAGCCCATCTTCAAAAATCTCCAATTCACATTACAGCATTCCAGATGGCTGGTTGGAGAAGGATCCATTAATTTCTAGACCACAAATTAGAATGGGAGAGGATTGATCCTTGGCTCGACTGAGCTCCCAATCCCCTCGACCCTGCTTAACCTTTCTGTCAAGGATTTCTTCTGCTCGCTTGACGCTAACCTGCTGGCAAAGATTAAGCGCATCATCTCCCCTTCCTCCATGCAAATTGTTGAAACCGCCCACATCATCGTCACTAACAGGAAGGATGGATTGGTCTGGGACCTATCTGCCTCAGGTAAATTCTCCCTCAGATCTGACTAGAATGCCATCAGACCTCATCAGTCCACCCTCCATTGGACTAGGTGGATTTGGAATGTTGTGCTGCCGCCGAAGTTAGGCATTTTTAGCTGGAAGATCTTCCATGGTGCAGTCTCAGTCGATGCGGCAGTTCAAAATGTTGGAATTGCACTGGCGTCGAAGTGAGAATGCTGTGGGTCAGTTCCTCCCATCCCAATTGGCCATCCCCCTCCCCAAGTGCTGATCAACGGACAACAGCAAACGGTCCAATTAGGACAGGACTTCATAACGATGAAAGATCTGTACCACCTCTTCAGCCGAAGCAGAGTTGCAACTGACGTGTGGGGCCATTTCGAACGATGCTTCGATGTTCCTTCCATGCCTAACTAGTCAATCATTCAGAGATTTCTCCTTTAGACTGACAGAGCTAGTTGCCAGAGCAGAGTATCCTTCCTCACAGGTCTTGCTCCCAGTATCATTGCCTGCGAAATCTGGAACAACAGAAACTCTGCCCGCTTCGATGATCGTGGAATGTCAGCTCCTCACATTATCTCTAATGTAACTCACTAGCTGAGAGAGCTCGGTCCCATAATTCAAACTCCTAACAGGAACTCCCTCGCCGATTCAATTGTCCTTCAATCCTTTTGAATCCTGTCCATTGCTACTAATACGCCAGGTAATCCCATTATAGTCAAATGGTCGAAGCCTCCCCCTGGTTGGTTGAAGCTTAATGTTGATAGATCCTCTAGGGGGAACCCAAGGGAGAGTAGTGGTGGAGGAATATGCAGAGACCATCATGGGAGAACCATCTTTGCTTTCCACAAAAATTACGGCTGGTCCACTGACATGGTTGCGGAGGCAATTTTAGCTAATGCCATTGATGAACCCCACGCCAACTTCTCTTGGAACATCTGGTACAAGCTAGGTGCTATCCAGCAACTGCACGGGAGCCTCAATATCAGATTCAATCACATTTTTAGGGAAGGGAACTCGACGGTTGATGCATTGGCAAGACGGGCCGGTAATGGAAGCCCAAACAGAATTTATGAATCCTGGTCGGTTGCCCAGGCTAGTGAGGGGTGCCATCGTTTCAGACAATGCTAGCATCGGGGCTATCAGACTCTATGATCGGGAAAGCCCCTTTTTGTCTCTGATTCCCCCCCCCCCCCCCCCCCCTTTTGTTCACGTTGTATAGTGCTCTTCACGGTTTTATCGGATGTTGCCTCCGATCCTCCCTGCCAGGCTTTCTCCTTTTTCAGTTTTTTTGTCTACACGAGGAGTGAGGCCCGAAACCTTTTTGTCAGGGCCCACTTGACAAACCGTACAGTTTTTCTGGATCAATGAATTAGTGGCTCAGGTCCACTTTTTTGCCAAAAAAAAAAAAAAAAAGATATGAGAAAATGGACGCACGGTGTGTATATAACACATAAATTAGAGTGAGGCCCACATAACTTTGCCATGTCAACAAAGTACCAACCATAGTGTTGTATTACTGTGGTCAGAAGCTAGGTGGGGCCACCATGATCTTTGTGAGAAATCCACCCATCCATCCATTTTGCTAGCTTATGTTAGAATATGAGCCTAATAATAAGATGGTCCAAAACTTAAGTGAGCTAGTCATATGACAAAAAAAAGTTGGGAGGAAAATGCCTACTAATTAAACCTTCTCAGGTCCACCTTAACGTTGTTGTGCCATTCAACTGGTTCATAAGGTCATCCTTTAAGTTATGTGGATTATCGGTTATTTTAGGCCACATAGAGCTTGTATTATCAGTTATTTTAGGCCACATAGAGCTCGTATCAGGTTGAAATTTATATATTTTCTCTGAAACGATGGGGCATAAAGAAAATAAATGGATTGTATGGGCCTTCAAGTGAGCCCAATCACCACATGATGTCACACCATGCATTGAGATTGGGCCTATAAAGCTTCTCCCATAAGAAAATGTAGGTACTAACGTAGCTCATAAAGGTAATGGTATTTTAGTCCAGTAAAAATTAAAAAGTTGTTAGGAGGTCAAACAAAAAAAATGAAATGGAAAGGAAGGATATTCTCTTGGAACATTCCTACCTTAAGGTCATTTCCCAAGGACAAAACAAATATTCAAAACTTTTATGGCCCACAATAACCACTTGTTCCTATGGCATGGTCTAACTGAAATTTATATCTTATTCATTACTTTTGGGACCAGACATAAATTAAATTGGAAAAATAGATAGACAATGTGGATATACAATGCATAAATTGAGGTGGGCCCTACTGTCAGGGTCCCACCCACATCACCGATTCCGGGATCTTAGCCAAGTTGTGCTCCAGGGTGCCACCCACATAATTGGATCTACGTTACAAGTAAGTCATAGATCTCTACCATGTTTTGATTCTTTCAGGCTCTAGAACACAATACCAAGGTTAGTATTGTGTTGATGTGGCAAAGCTCTATCCTCACCATGATGTATGTCTTATATCCACGTTCATCTATTTTGCTAGATCATTTTAGGATATAAGCCACAAAAAAGAGGCGGATCCAAAGCTCAAGTGGACCACACCATATGAAATAGTGGGGATTAAACATTTACCATTGAAAACTTCTTGTGGGCCATAGAAGTTCTGGATTAATCCCACAACCCAGGAAGATTTCAACGGTGTCCACCATTGTTCCCACTACTTTGGTGATGTGGTCCACTTGAGCTTTGGATCCACCTCATTTTTAGGCTCATGCCTTAAAATGATATGAGAAAATGGACACACGGTGTGGATATAACACATAAATTAGAGTGAGGCCCACATAACTTTGCCATGTCAACAAAGTACCAACCATAGTGTTGTATTACTGTGGTCAGAAGCTAGGTGGGGCCACCATGATCTTTGTGAGAAATCCACCCATCCATCCATTTTGCTAGCTTATGTTAGAATACGAGCCTAATAATAAGATGGTCCAAAACTTAAGTGTGTCATATGACAAAAAAAGTTGGGAGGAAAATGCCTACTAATTAAACCTTCTCGGGTCTACCTTAACGGTGTTGTGCCATTCAACTGGTTCATAAGGTCATTCTTTAAGTTATGTGGATTATCTAACACGATACCACGTGGAAGCTTGTAGAGCTAAGAATTACTGTTAAGTCTTGGGGGGGTGAATATGACCACTTAAAATTATATACCAATTAATTCAGTTAAATGTGTCATAAATCATAGACTAGATAAGATACAACTATATAAGCACAATAGATTATGTGGGTGAGATAGATATCTAGTGTGTGAGAGTGCAATGAGTTAAGCTCCTAGCATACAATTTAATTATGCATTCATATACAACAATTTAATTCACAAGCATAATTAGAATACCATGCACTTATAAATCACAAACACAAGGACATATAGTAGTTCAACTTATTGGCTACTCACTCCCTGTAGACGCACTCAACCTCGAGTGTACAATATTTCACAACCTCAATTGATTTTCCATAGGTTCACCGAAAACCTTTACAATGGTTTTTAAAAGGTTCACCACAAACCGACATGTACGCACCCTTGCCACTGGCAGTCCTACATAAAGACTTACATGTACAACCTATGTTGGTAGAACACATATACACCCGTGTTAGTGGCTCCCTCAAAGACTTAATTGGTTTTCTATAGGCTCACTAATAACCTATGCGGTCCCACACAAGAACTTACACATACGCACCCATGTTGGTGAAATAAGTATACACCCATGTCGATGATGGTCCTACACAAGAACCTAATCGAGTTTGAGTTTCAAACTCTATACTTAATCATACACAAATAGTATATGATGGATTCAAATATAAACTCTTACTAATTGGATTGAGCCCAATTGATGTGCCTTCTTGAGATGCTTGATCAATGCTTCTATATACTTGAATCAGCTTCTCTTTTGCTCCCCCAAACTTTGATGTCGATCTTATTTGGCTTAAAATTATCGGCTACCTTGAGGATATACATATGGAGTACGAAGATAATGGGAAAAAGTGGGTTGGTTGAATCTCTTACAGTTAATAGTCTAGTTGGTTCCAATTTAGGCATTCAATTAGATGGGCATTCTAGAGTATGATAGACAAAGGGTTTACCTATAAAGTTGGTGTCTAGTCTTTAGAAAATGTAAGATACCATATTCTTCTTGAGATGGAGCTTAGAATGCCCATTAAAGTGATGAATTACTACAAAGATGACATGGATTTGATTGTGATAGAGCCTAGAAGTAATGGGAAGGAGTGGAACATACTAGGGCTTTTAAATCACAAAAAAAAAAAAAAAAAACACATTTGCAATGAGGCCCGAATGCTATTTTTATATAAAAATAGATTTGCGGCGGCCATAAAACGGGCAGAAAACAACTAGTTCGATCGATCGAAGTTTCATAAAAATGTCTAAATTGCTTGTTGGACAATTTTAGTCATTTTGTATTTGAACCTTTGATCGATTGATTGATCCCTTTGTTCGATCAACAGTTTCCAAAAATCTATTGTTTGTGTCTTCTAGTTTCTAGCCGTTCTCAGCCTTTAAGAGCCTAACTTATAATGTTCATTTTAAAGCTGAGGATTGGGATGATCAAACTAAGATTTTTCTATGGAAGAATTGGTCATCTAAAGGTAGGTTGTTTGGGGACTAAAGGGGTTTCGGGCTAAGATCATCAAGGCACCTCAATTTACACGTTGTCTTCATACCTTGATGCTTTAAGTCTTCGAGTCTACGGTCTTCAATGTCTTCCAATGGGGGCTTAACCAACTCAAGAGTCCCTAGTTCACGTCATTGACACACCGATGCACTAACAATATTCACTATGATGAACTCAACATATAAAAAAATATTAGTGTTGTTGTACTCGATTCAATCAAACTGGACCACTCGTGTGACCGAGGGTCTAGATTTTGCACACGTGTATGTGAGTAAGATGCACAGGCATGCTAAAGTTTGCCTAACTCAAGGGTTGATTGAATTATCGGTGTCCCATCGAGATGGATGGATTGGAGACTAAGATCGAAGATATAGAGTCCTCTCGACCACTAATATTGCGCTTTGTTCAGGCGATTAAAGAGAGGAAAGGAGGCTAATCCTTTCAAATGAGATCTTTTTACCTTGAATCTACCAACTTAAAGACTTGTTCTTTCACCAACACTTTAAGTTCAAAACAATCTTCGAATGGACAAAGATACACATTCAAATTAAATAAGGAAGAATGTTGCTAATTTTAAATACTGTGAAATGATGTTTATTACAACTGAAAACTTACGAGACAACCAAATGAATAAACAAATATGAAAAGAGATAAGTTCCTAATATGTCTATCAAAACAGACGAATCGAGTTGGGTGTGATCAACCAAATCGTAACTTCGATGATCATGATCTCCAACTTAAGGTTGTAGAAAAAACTATCTCTACTCTTAAAGTACTGTAGCGGGAGCTGTTAAACAAT
Organism: Magnolia officinalis; assembly: GCA_021015155.1. NCBI lineage: Eukaryota > Viridiplantae > Streptophyta > Magnoliopsida > Magnoliales > Magnoliaceae > Magnolia > Magnolia officinalis. Next base: position 7,868,721 of record JAJHSJ010000003.1, read on the forward strand.
AGCTAAAAACTAAGCTAAGCTATGCTAAGAAAGATAAAGGAATCATAAATAAAAGATAAATTGATGTGTTTGATGTAGGGCTGTGAGCTCTTCTTTGATTGTTCATTTTCTAAATTGTCAAGGCGGTGAAACCGTCATTAGGGTTTCCTAGTTACTTTCGGATCCTTAATGCTTAAGTCATTGTTCTGGATATGGGAATCCCTTTGATTGCTCTAAAATTGGCAACTTGGATTGGAAAGAAAGACTCTAATTAGATTCAGACTCATTGGCTTTTCGGATATTCTTCTCGTGGATGATCCTTTGGAGAAATCTTTACGGCTCACTAAAGATTAGGCCTGGGACTACCGAAGTTTCTCGCAATATAGGCCATCGAATTAGGTTATAGGAACCTCATGGGTTGATCTGGAAGGAACCCCTATAAGAAATCAAGGTCACTCACCCACATGATCCTACCACTTTGATGGCTTGGAGGGTTAAAGGAATAGGATCAATCACATCAAGATCTCCCAAACCTTTGACTGTGGAATGGTCAAATTAGATTTTGGATGTATTTCTCCCGTTCTCTTAATTCTGATTAAGGTATGTGGAGAAAGACTTAATCGAACTGATGTGTCTATCTCTCTCGATTTGGGTCCAAGCCGTAGTTGGGTTCATTTCGACATAGGTTTGATATTCCGATCTTCGAAATCTTCTAGGATGTTACAGTCTCTCTAAATGTCTCTAGGAAGATCTCATATTTTAGAAGGACAGTGAAAGAAGGCCTCACCAAGCGAATCATCTCCAGATTTATGATAAGATTTGTTCTCTTGACGGGTCTCTTATAGACGTAGTGGGTATGCTACCTCATTAATGGGTACAATAACCATGGCCACATGGCGTATGACGATTTTCTCTTCAAAAGGCAAGAATAAGGGCTCGTGCCTTCTCATTTAAAACAAAATATGTATCACCGAAGAAAATGCGAATGACGATACTCTCGAGTATGAGTATGTTTTGCGCCAGTTGCAGGTACATGGTGTTGACACATGATGGCCTGTGATTGACCGATGTCAGGGCACCAAAAAAAGAATGTAAACAAACCTGATACCAAATTTGCATAGGCCACCAATGTTTCAAAAGTGTGTTAAATCTCCACTATTTCTTGTCATGTGGCCCACTTAAGTTTTGGACCGCCTTTATTTTGCTCTCAACCTAACATGATCTGGCAAGATGGATGGACGGTATGGATTTCTAACAAAGATTATGATAAGTCCCACCTAGCTTCAACTTAAAATAAATAATAATAAATAAATAAATAAATTGTGGGCCAACGAGCCTTGTATCCACGTGCTCCATCCATTTTAATAGCTTATTTAAAGTGTGAACCAAAAAAATCGAAGCAGATGATCCAAATCCCATGTGGACCACAGTGGGATAATGACGTCCACCATTGAAACCTTCCTAGGGCACAATGATGTTAATTTGTCATGGAATCTGTTAATAAGGTCACACCCACATATACAAAGGGAATACACAATTTGTTCAGACATCAATGAAGGGAAAACACAAATATCAGCTTGATCCAAAGCTTCTGTGGCTCCGAAGAGGTTTCCAATTCGCATTGTTTCCTTTAGTGTGGCCCACTTGAGCTTCAGACATGCTTCAATTTTGGGCTGGTGCCTAAAAAATGAACTGATAAAACAGATGGACGGTGTGGATAAGAACATACCAAGGCCCTCAAAGTTTACTCAATCCGCTTCCGAAAAAATAAAGTTATCAACATAAAAGATGGCCCCGCCACTGAAATAAATGAAACGGCCATTGATCTGAAATGCATGGATATAGCCCGCCTGCTTAAGTTGCGATGGATATTTTCACAAATAAATATGTTTTGAGGTGATTTATAGAAAAAAAAAAAAAAAAAGGTGTATTTTTTAAATTTGAGAAAATATTATTTTAGTAATTATTAAAAAAAAAAAATAAATAAATAAAAATAAAAATAAAAAAAAATCTTTCTAATATTTAGTTTTAAAACGAATATTATAAAAGCGGTCGTTTTAACCTTTGAAAATATTTTTCTTGCCAAAAGCTGGACCTAGTATGTCAGTTTGTTGATGGCATTTCTTGCCAAAAGCTGGACCATCGTTTCTAAAATGGGTTCAAAATTTATAGTGAGGTACTAATATATGAGCAAACCCAACCTAAGAAGTAAAAAAATTACTGTGGTGTGGTTCAATCGAGATTCAGATCTGCCTCATTTTTTAGCTAATGTCTTAAAATGTTCTCGTAAAATAGATGGATGGACGGTGTGGATGAGTCACTTACATCACAATTGATCAGAAATTTATTTATACTGGATGGTCTCAAGGTCTTACCAAACAAAATAAAAGGAAATAATGATATTTGTAAGAAATTTAAAGAATCAAACATTCCCCAAGGGTCTCTTACATGTCTCTATGAGTCAAGGTTGTGTTTTATTAAATCTATAATTCCTTTTATATACATTGATACACCATCCTTTAATGACTCAAGCTTTTAGAGAAAGTGAATTTTTGACATAGGATTATAGCAGAAAGTCAAGTATTCGAATTTTGGGAGCAACAAAATTTCCTCCGTGATATATTCTCCCATAGGGAGCAGTAGAGCTGAGCATGGGACGACTCGACTCGGCAAACTCGACTTGTGCAACTTGTTCATATCCGACTCAATATGAATCAAGTGGGTGAGTCGAACCAAATCGAGTTGACTTCATCCAATCCGAATTCAAACCGAGTCAAGTTTTGAGTCACCCAATAACTCAACTCAACCCATAATCCAACTTGGTACTGACTCGAATTGATCCAAAACTTGACTCGTGCATATATATATTAAAAAAAAAAAAAAAAAAAAAAAAAAAAAAAAAAAAAAACCCTCAGATATGACATTTCATATCTAAGATGTCGTGGTGTAGCTAATAGAAAGGTTGCAATTCTAACAAGAGAATGTAGGTTTTGAATTGTGATTTTAGCCTGCAGATACCCGCCGCACCTGACCCAACTCGGTGCCAACTCGACCCAACTTAGTACTTGTGACCAGGTCGGACTCAGTCTGGATTAGTCCAGGCCAAACCTGGACTCAGATCAAGTTAGGCATGCTAGACTCAGTACCAAGTCAAGTTCGTGTTAGGCCTATTTCAAAACTGGACCGAGTCGGGTCAACTGTAACTCGGTCCGACTCGACTTGATACCCAGCTCTAGTGAGCAGTTTGTGTCATAAGTGTCTCTCCACCCCTGCCCAATATATTCCCACGAGGAGTGTTAAAGTCTCTCTCAATGTAATATACATTGATACACCATCCTCTAATGACTCGAGCTTTCAGAAAAAGTGGTTGTTTAAAAATTCATTATATTTTCTTATTTTTACATTGTATCTTTATCATTGCACAAGCCTACTTCAATATGCTTATTCTGTCAGATTCGTTGAAGAGGTGTTTGAGATTAATCACCAACATCGCCCGTTGTGACTATTAAAAAGAAACTAGGCTTCAATATTCACTAGTAACCCAGATAAGCTACTGGGCTTTATTTTGTAGTAAAGGGCAAATAATGTCTTAAGAAAAATGACTCTATAATGCAAATGGGATTGAATTCTTACCATCCAAACATTTTTGGAGCATTTTACAAAAGTCATTGGATTATCTCAAAACTCATTTTTAATTTTGGATCTAACTCATTTTTAGTCTCTTATCAACAAAACTAAGGGAAGGTGTGGATTTCCCATAAACATCATGATGGCCCAACCTAGCTTTCTACCGCAAGAACTTCCTGTAATGGGGTTAATGGAGCATTCTTCAAAAGTCATTAGATTATCTCAGGCATCTGATTTTCCCCCATTGATTTTGGACAATATGACATCTTTCAACTGCCCATTTGATGGCTACCAAACTGGATGGCTAGGATTGCCTAATCACAGCGATATTCGGATGATGCTCCCAAATATCTCATTGAACGCTCAATCCGCAAACTCGTGATGGGCTATGTCCATCCATGTGGAGGCCCACGATTTGACGGCCCAGATCACCATACGCATCATGCATGTCACCAGGTGGCAAATGCTCCTTGGATGAATCTAGTTGAACGGTTAGGATTTTCCAGGCTGAGAGATGTTGCGAGGCATCCCGTCCACAACGGGGTGCACCAAACCAAGGATCTAGATCATCTAACCATTAGCCCTAATTGCACGCACTGCCCAATCAGGCCTCTTAACATCCGCATCAGGACCGTTTATCAAGTGATGGTACGAAACCCTAACAACGGATCAGATCATGGAATTGGGCCAGAGATTGGTGGCACTAATCAATCCACGTCACTTTCATACGAAATTTATAAGAAACAAAGGGAAATCTTTCTAGCCATCCATTTGTCTTCGCTGTGACCTATCTGACAAATGAAGCTCTTGGCCACATGACACACGTGGTCTAGCTGCCAAAAGAATTTGGTTCTTCCACACGTGTTCCATATTGCATGTGTAAATGAGTGTGGACGGCCACGATTTCACTTACGTGTGGGCTTAGCATCCTTTTCTTCTTAAGACAAGACACCGTCAACGTCAGCTGAGGCTGCCATGCGGACATGAATTCTTCTTTTGGTACGTCTCTTTGAGGATGTCACGTCCATCTAAGGCTCGCCGTCTCCGGTCAGAAAAGTTTGACATCTATGATAGTTAACCACCATCTTTAAAATGGTGGTGAATTCATACACCGTGCACATGACATCGCTGCATGGTAATCCACACCGTCCAAAACTGATAATCTACCATAATTTAAAATTCAAACGGATCGAATTTGCAGGATGAATTCAGAATGCTCATTATCTTTCTTTCGACCGTCCATTTGACAGCCACCAATTGAATTTGTTAGAAGGATTGTTCAACCAATGTGATTTTTGATCTGCGATCAATGCAAAATATTCTCCACAATCTGGATGGTTTAGATAGCAGCATATGTGTGCCACGTGTGAGGAAGGATTAACCTAACTTTAGAAATGATGGTGAACTAGCACCGGAGTCGTGTACCTTGCGGGTCCCGTCATCTTCTCTTGCATTTAATTAATTAATAATTTATTTTTTTTTCCTACACTGGCGTCGTGATGGACTGATGGTTCATACACGTACCTAAATTGCACACGTGGAATTCTTGAAAAAATAAATAAATGGCCAAAATCCTGAGGATGTTGTAGTGCCAGTGGCAAACAAGGTATGTATGTACGTTAAACAAATACATTTTTTCTCTCTTTTTTTTTTTTTTTTTTTTTTTTTTTTTTTTTTTTTTAAAAAATTTTTTTTAAAGTGCCACTGTTTATAAAACAGTGGGTTTTTTAAGTTGTCGGGTTTTTTAAGTTGTTGCTCAGGTGTTCGTGGAAATGCATCAATGGCGAACTCAGCTCGATCTTGGCTCGAACTCAGCCTGAGCTACTGATCAAACTAAGCCGAGCTGGTCAGTCAGGCTCAAGGACCAAGCTGAGCCGAGTTCAAGTTGAGGTCAGCCAATGTTCGAGCCGAGTCAAGCTAAGGCCAACTTGACTCAGTTCAACTCGATGTACACCCCTACTAGTGGACGCTTGTCTCTTCAATCTACCAATGTATGTCCTCAGGACGCTGATTGGCTGGTGACCTCTACACCGGCTAGCTACCCGGTGGAAAAGCTCCATAGCCCATCATAATGTATGTGTTTTATCCATGCTATCCATACATTTTGCCAACTTATTTCAGGGGCATGAGCTTAAAAATGAGGTGTATTCAAAGCTCAAGTGAACCACATCATAGGAATGCGTGTGGATTGAACACCTACTATTGAAAATTTCCTAAGACCAGGGAAATTCTGTATCAAGCTGATATTTGTGTTTTTCTTTCATCAGATGTTATATCTTTGTAAACTGATTGGATGACAAATAAACATTTTAATGGCTTAATAAGCATTCAACCTCCACTGTTTTCAGGATATGATATACTTGAGCTTTAAATCTTACTCATTGTGGGCTCATGCCCTAAAAATAAGTTGGCAAATAAATGAATGGTGTAGATAGAACACATACATCAAAACCCATCATATACCCGCGCCTGCATGAATATGTAAATCGTTCATTTGAAGGGACTTAGGTTAGATGGTGGTTGACGCATTGAATATTTCACACCCTAGGATAATACAAAGGGTATGGTGACCTTTCATGTTCGAAGGAAAATGGTCAGATTATCAAACGGTTCAAATAATCTAATTTAGAGTTTTTGTCGGTTGTTGACTACCAACTGTAAGTGAGGTTTGTTATATTAGAAGCTTGGACCATTGGAAGATAAAATTTGAATCTTTGAATCTTTGCTTGTCATAAATAAAAATATCCTTTTTTTCTTTCATCATCAAAGTTATCAGCACTACTACATTAAATGTAGTATGTGATGATGTAGTCCAATCACATTACAATAAACAAAATTTTATTGTTTGTGGCAAGCAGCGGATCCTGATTCTAAAAGATGGCCTGGAATAAAAAGCTAGAATCGCACTGCTTGGAGTGCATTCTGTCCAAGGTTTTTCTATAATAATAATAAAAAAGCCTATCTAGTGGGTATCAATTATAAATCCTTCAAGGCCTGTTTGGGCGGTGGGATTAGAAGGGATTAGGTGGGATGGGATTCATCAGGTCCGGTGCCAATTCCACTCCGTATTTGGGAAGAATAGAAAAGCTTGGAATTACATTAAATGGAATTGCATTGGGTCTCATGCCAATTTCATTCAATGTTAGCAAGTTGCGTAGGTCCCACCATGATGTGTGGGCTATATCCACACCGTCCACCCATTTATCGAGATTATTTTAGAGCATGGGTAAAAAAATCAGGTAAATATAAAACTCAAGTGAACCCCACCATAAAAAGCAATCCGCTTTGATGGGGGCTTTGATGGGGGGAGTGGATTAAGTGAGACCCTGGATCCACTGAGGTGGGTGGGACCCTGACCATGAATCCGCTTCCATGGAAAAGTAGGGTTGTTTTCCACGTGCTAACAAGATAGGAACGTCCATGTGAAGACGTACTTTCTTGTCCGCCGTGACAATGCATGCATAACCACTTGCAATGTGGGATAGACATGCAGGAAAGGTTCAAACTCATTTTATGGCATGTTTCAAAAAATTAAAAGGAAAATACAAATATTTGGCGACCTACACAATCAGAGAGAGCAGTCATTTAACGCTCACCGTTAAAAACTTCCTAGAATCCACTATAATGTTTATTTGCCAACGCAGCTTCTCGGCGGATCCATGAGCTGTAAGGGTGGACGGTATGGATGTAAAGCACATATATCACAGTGGGCCCAACAGCTGAGGATCCACCGAATGAGTACGGATTACGTGAGACCTTGATCCACCAAGGTGGGTGGGAATCCTAACTGTGGGGCTTACGGTGATGCATGTGCCTTGAATCCACACCTTCAACTGTTTTGAAAGCTCATTTTAGAACATGATCCCAAAATGAAATAGATATAAATCTTATGTGGACCATATGCCATAGGAAACAAAAGCGATTGAATCCCCACCATTAAAAACTTAATGAGGCCACGGAATGTTTATTTTCCATCCAACCTATTAATCAAGTTATAAAGATCTAGGTGAAGAGAACATACAAATGTTAGCTTGATCCAGTACTTCCATGGCCCTTAAGAAATTTTTACAGCTGGTTAATTATCACTTTTTCCTATATCATAGTCTACCGTAGATTAGAATCTGCTTCATTTTTTTTTATTATGCCGAGCTTTCAATATGGATGGAGAGCGTCGATGTAGTCATGTACATAACAGTGGGTCCCACGGCCATGGGGCGCAGATTAGATAGTGACAGGTTGAGTAGGGAGACTCGCTACTGAAGTGATGTAGCTAAGTTTGGGCCCCACCATGATGTATGTTTTGCATTCACGTCTTCCATCCATTTGGAGAGATCATTTTAGGGCAATATCTAAAGAATGAGTTACATCTGAAACTCCAGTGGACCCAACACAAAAAACAGTGGAGACAGTGATGTCCATCGTAAAAAAAACTTTTGAAGGCCACAAAAGCTTTAGATCAAATTGATATTTGTGTTTTCCCTTCTTTTATATATTTTTTTAACTTTTGAATAGGTTGGATTTCAAATAAACATTATGGCGTGGGCCTTAGGATAGTTTCAATGTTGGGAATCACTCTCCCGCTGTTTTCTGTGATGGGTTCACTACATATTTTTATCTACCTCATTCTTTGGTTCATGCCCTGAAATGATATCTCCAAATGGATGGAAGGTGTTAATACAACACATACATCATAGTGGGGCCCACAGAACTTAGTGACATCACTGCAATAGCGGACTCGCTGCTCAAACCTGTCAGTACCTAATCCGCGTCCGTTCCTCATAACTCCAGCAGAGAACATGGCCCATCATGATGTATGTGACTTTTTATATCCATGATATTGAATTGTTTCACCAACTTGTTTTAATCTACAAGGTTAAAATGAAGCAGATACAGTGATTAAGTGGACCACAGTCTCAAAACCTTCATAAGACCGCTGTCATGTTTATTTTCTAACTTGTTTATGAGGTTACATATGCCTCAATGAAGAGAAATGCTTACGGGTCCTTACTCTTACTCGGTGGTAGACTCTCATAGTTTCAACACCGGTTATGGGTTCGAGTACCCATAGGTGGTGAAATTCTACTACGCGTGAGTGTGTAGTAGTGTGTTAAAAAAAAATAAAAAATAAAAATAAAAATCGTAGCCAATTGGAGAACCGATTTAATTAGGCTATGACCATGGGTCCCACCTTGATATATGTATTACATATCCACACCGTCCATCCGTTTTTCCAAATCAATTTAGGGCATGCCCCGAAAGTAAAGCAGATCCAAATCTCATCTGGACCATACAACAGGAACAAGTGCTGATTGACCATTTAAAACTTCTGTCAGGGAAAAGAGTTTTGCATCAAGTTGATATATGTGTTTTATCTGGACGGACGGCCAATAAACATTATGGTGGGCCTTAGGTAGTTTTTAATGGATCACCACTGTTTCTTGTGTTGTGGTCCACCTGAGATTTGGATCTTCTTCATTTTTGGGCTCATGCCCTAAAATGAGCTGTAAAAATGGATGGACGGCTTAGATAAACAAAAGAAAATATATCAAGGTGATTCGACAGTCATGAATTAGAAGGAGCGGACCATAATTAGTGAGAACTGAGAACTGGCTCATTATTAGATGGCTGAGACCATCTAATCAAAGCCTTTCTTTCAATCACGTACGGACCAATCAACGGTGGGAGTTGGAGATACTCGACTCAAATCAATACACATATTACGAAAACGCAGTGCGTCTGCAGCCGCAGATTCAGCTACCTTCAATGCCATGTACATAGATGAGGTGCTGATGCACTGTATCTAACACGGCATGTTCTAGCACATGTACGATGTCCCAAAACAGTCAGTTCTCATTGTGAGGGTGAAAGCGACGACGATGTAAGATAGGCGGTGGGTTTTTTGATACTCAGTCAGTGTATGACGCTTCATATGCAGGCACTCAATTGTCCACGTGGCATACATTTAATGGAGTTAAACCGACTAAACTGTGGGATTAAAAAAAAAAAAAAACTACAGTCAAATCACAGCCCCAACATCATATTGTTGGAACGGCCCTGGCCACTGATTTTCGGACACGTCTGTTCGAACATGACCATTGGATATTTTTCCATTTTTAACCGTTCATAAACGCCCATCAATCTGATAGTCAACTGAATTTAATATTTTGTTCATATTCATCTAAACTGGGAAACACAATTTAGACAGATTAATTTGATTTACTTATATACCAAGTAAGCAATTTCTAAGTAATCACTAAGTGCCTGTGTATCATCCATCACACTCCGCCAGAGTAATTATTATTATTATTATTATTATTTCATGAAAAAGAACATGGTCCCGCTTCGGTGGATCTACCAAGATTCTTCGCCTGTTGATGATGGAAGCGGATTGCCTAGTGTGCCACACACCACCGAAGTTGGTGGTGTGTTTACGTCACCAAGTTTTGTGGGCCCCACCATAAGTATGTGTTATATCCAAACCGTTCATCCACTTGGCGAGATCATTTTAGGATATGAGTACAAAAATGAGGCATCTCTAAAGTTCAGGTGGTACACACTACAAAAAGCACTAGGAACAATGATGACCACCGTTGAAACATTCCTAAGACCCACCGTAATGTTTATTTGACATCCAACCTATTCATAAGGTCTCACCTACCTTGTTTATTTGACATCCAACCTATTCATAAGGTCTCACCTACCTTAATGAAGGGAAAATACAAATATTAGCTTGATCTAAAACTTCTTTATCCCTCAATAATGGTTTGCTTGGAAGCGTTGATTTGGAACCCGTGAATTTAGTATCCCTGGATTTAAAATCCTTCCATTATGTTTCGTACACTTGATCCAAATCGACTTTAATCCAAAAGCAGCGGTGCATAGTATAATGATAGGGGTTCGTATTTAGTTACTAAATCAACTTTAATATTAGTAATTAGTGAAGATAGGTAATGTTTGACACAATGGTTGTAATAAGCCCGCTGAAATACATAGTTTACCGGAAAATAATGAATTTTCATGTCTTGAATAGGCCATAAGCACAAGATCACTGAATCAATGATTTTTAACCGTTAATTTACATGAACAATGTTGGCACGACGCTGATCATCATATTAAAATAATTATAGTGATGCAATTAATAATCTAAGTATTTTGGGTAATCATTAGTAGGCCACATGTCCAATAGATTAATAGTCAAGCGACACACATGTTACACATGCAACTCTTGAAATTAATTTAGATGTAATTCAACCTCTCACATGGATTTCAAACTCCCTCTTTGAGTGGATTTGAAACCGGTTTTTTTTCTTTTTTTCTCTTTTTTACACACACCACCACACACTCACGCCATGGTGGTATTTCACCACCTGTGGGTACTCGAACCCTCAACTAGGTGTTGAAACTCCTAATAGTCTACCACTGGAGTAAGAGTAAGGACCGGGGTTACTTCATGGCGCCAAACAAGCATAGGATTTGAAATCCCCTCGAATTCATGGTGCCAAACTACCCCTAAGTTTTCAATGATAGACATGCAATATCCCCTACTTTATGTAGAGTGGTCCACTTGAACTTTGGATGTACCTCATTTTTGGGTCGATACCTAAATTGATCTAGAAAAATGGATGGAAGGTTTGGATATAACACATACATCATGGTGGGGCCACAAAACTTAGTGACGTCAACACACCAGGAATGCCAGTGGTGCGTGGCACACCAACTCCGCCACTTTGATAGACTCGTTCAACACTGAGTCAGAACTCATCGACTCGAATTGCCAGAGTGGGGCAACTCGTGGTATCAAACCCGAGAAAGGGCAGAAATCCACGTCCATACAAGCACACATGTAAAAGACCTTTTGGTTTATACCAAAACGAGCGACAGAAAGCCAAGGTTGACGCTAGAAGTTTCATCATGGTTTACACACACAACAGTGAGAATGTGACGCCCACCAAAACCTCACGGAGCCGACTACCATGATTAGAGCTGGGCATGGGACGACTAGACTCGTTCGACTCGTTTAAATCCGACTCAATCCAAACTGAGTGGATGAGTCAATCTGAATCGAGTTGACTTCACCTAATATGAACTCAAACTAAGTCGAGTTTGTGTCACCCAGTAGCTTGACTCGACTCAACCTGGAATCCAACTCGGTACTGACTCGACTCAATCAGAAACGTGACTCGAGATCTGAGATGTTGTGTAGCTGATGGAAAGGTTGTAATTTTGGCAAGTAAATTTAAGCTTTGAGTAGTGATTTCAGCCTTTGAATACCCACTACACCCGACTCGACTCTGTGTCGACTTGACCCGACTCGGTACTTGTGACTAGGTCGGACTTGGCCCAGATTAGTCCAGGCCAGACCTGGACTCGGATCGGGTCAGGCATGCTAGACTCGGTATCAAGTCAGTTCAAATTCAGGTTTGGCCTATTTCAAATCCAGATTGAGTCGGGTCAGCCCTAACTTGGTTCGACTGGACTTGATGCCTAGCTCTAACAGTAATGTATATATGCTATCCAATCCTTTTATAAAATGATTTCCAACACCAATTGTCGGAAGCGGATTGACCGTGGTCGGTGGTGTGTTGACGTGACCAAGTTCAATGGGCCCCATTATGATGTGTGTTATATCCAAACTGTCTGTTCATTTGAAGAGATTGATTTAAGGCTTGAGCCTAAAATTGAACCAATCTAGATCTCGCATAGACCACACCATAAAAATTAGTGGGGATTGAATGTCTACCATTGAAAACTTTCCGGGGGTCACATAAGTTTTGGATCAATTTGATATTTGTTTTTTATCCTCGTCCATATCTCTGTGTAACCTTATGAACAGGTTGGATAGCAAATAAATATGATATTGGACAATCATTGTCCCCACCGCTTTATGTGGTAACTTGAGCTTTGGATCTCCCTTTTCTTTCTTCTTTTTTTTTTTTTTTTTTTTTTTTTTTTTTTAAACCCTAAAACAATCTGACCAAATGTATGGACGATTTGTAAATAACACATACATCATGGTGGGGCGTATGGAACTTAAGGACGTCAACACACCATCGACGTGAGGGGTGTGTGGCACACCACGCGATCCGCTTTCCCATTGTCTGCCTGATTCGAAACTTCTGTGGGCCCGTGGGCCCAAGAAGGTTCCAATGGTAGGCGTTCTCATATCTACTTTTCCTGTGTGTGGCCCACTTAATTTTTGTATCCGACCTTATTTTGGATCACGTCCTGAAGTAAACCGGCGGAAATGATTTTTAAGGACGCAGATTATTTAGTAAGCACCACACCACGCTACTGCGACGTGTGGATAATGTGGGGCCCACTATCATGTATAAGTTTATCCATGCCATCCATCCATTTTTCCAGCTCATTATAGGGTATGATACTAAAATTTAAGCATATCCAAAGCTCAAGTGGACCACACACCAGGAAACAGTTAGAGTTGAACGATTACCATTGAAAACTTCTTGGGGCCACAGAACTTTCCATGAAGCTTATATTTGTTCAACTTGATCTTCGGATATCCTTCAATTTTGGATTCATACCCGGATCCGGAAAAAAAATGGATGAATGGTGTAGATAAGACGCATACATCACAATGGGCCCCACATAGAATCCACGGCACGCTATCGCGGGATGAGCTCCTCAATGCACAATCCGCATCCACGTGCATGATGTACGGACTACATGTCGCAGGCACCTCACGGTGGGCTCCACACAGCTTTTTTGTTGCTAACTATTTGCTGCTAATTGCCGTGAAACTTAAATCTTTTTTGGTGGGGCCCACTGCGATGTTTGTGAGAAACCCACACTGTCCGTCTGTTTTGCGAGTAGAGCTGTACATGAGTAGACTTAGCTCGGTAACTCGCTCGACTCGGCTCAATAAAAGCTTGACTCGACTTGGATCGAAACTCTGTTCGAACTGAGTAGTGCCATTTTTTGAGAGATCGGAACATTTCGAGTCGAGTCCAAGCTAGACCTAGCTTGACTCTACTTGACTCGACTCGCCTCGGATCTAGTTTTAAGTGCATATATAAGGGTTTTTTAAAATTATTAAAAAAAAAAAAAAAAAAAAAACCCACATTTGCTCGACCCTAACCCATTTCGCCCAACCCAGAACAACCCTAAGTCCCTAACCCAGTAAGCTTCCAACGCCCAAATCGCCCGACCTTGACCCATTTCTCCCTCCCTTTCGTCCAAATCGGTCATCCGTTCGCTCAATATTCTCATCGTTCTCCATCGTCCAACGAAATTCTTCCTTCCAGTGTCTGTCCGGACGACCACCTCTCCCAAAGTGAGTCCTCTCCTCTCCTCTCTCCATTTTTTTCCGGTGAGTAGTGTTCGTCTGAGTAGCAGAACCCATCCGACCAGCAACCACTGGCTGGATGGCTTTGGTACAGTCGGACGAACATATGGTTTGGTCGAATGAACTCATCCGAACAACGACTACTCGACTCGAAAACTCAACTCGAACTCGACGCGAACTGAACCGAGCTGCTGGTTGAGCCGAGCACAAGTTGTTGTTTCAAGCTCGAAGGCCGATCCGAGCCAAGCACGAGCTGAGACTCAAGCTGTCCGAGTCGAGCATGAGATGCTCAACTCAACCTATGTACACAATTTAAAACGCAAGTGAACTGCACAAGAGAAAACAGTGAGGATTTAGCGTCCACCGATAAGGAAATTTTATGGCCACAAAAGTTTTATATCAGGCTAAGATTTTCATGATTTCACTTCATCCCGGTGGGAATGACCTCATATATGGTTTGATGAGCCCCCAAAGGTTTCAACGGTAGGAAATTCTTTTCCCAGTTTTTCCTCTCACATGGCCCACTTGAGTTCTGTACTCGCCTCATTTTCATTCACATGTCCCATAATAAGACGCAAAACGAATGAACGGGTGGATTTCTCCCAAACACTGTAGCCCCATCTAGCATTCCAGTCTCCAGTGCATGTACTTCGTGTGAAAGGCTTTAGCAGGAAAACCGCGTCCTTTATGGACGGTTGAATCTTCTGTGTCCTTGGTCAAGTACGATGGAGGGTCGGAAGAAGCCTATGGAAAATCCAGACAATTCATTAGGTGGGCCCAACAAGGTACATCAATATCTCATAAATATCGTACGCAAATTTTCTGGGAAAGCCTTTGGCAGCAAGTTTTTGCACTTGAAACCCAGTGCGGCAACCTTGATGTTTTTGAGAAATCCGCACCGTCTATCCGTTCTGTGTGATCAGTTTTAGAACAATGAAAAAAATAGGCCGGATCAAGTACTCAAGTGAGCCGAAAACGTGATGATTAAACCTACACAGTTGAAATATTCGTGGTGCCACATAAGTTTTGAATCGTACTAATATTTGTGTTTTCAGTTCATCCCAGTAGGAATGACCTAATGAACGGTATGGATGTCATGTAAACATCACTGTAGGGAGGTTTCAACGGTAGGAGTTTTACTAACTACATTTTCCTTCAGTACAGCCCACTTGAGTCTTGGATCCCGTACTATTTTTGTTTAATACCCTTAAATGAGCTCAAAAAACGGATGACTGGCATGATGACCCCACCTAAGTTTGCACCGGAGACGGATTGGGTACTCCCCCTGACACCAGCCCCGTGGCTAGTGGTCGGTCCTCTGTGGGCCCCACCATGATGTATGTTTTTACCGATCATTTTAGGGCTTGATACAAAAAATTATAGGGATAAAAAATCTTAGGTGGACCACATCATGATATGAAAAAAATAATGATTGGATATCCACCATTAAAATCCTCCTAATGCCCACTGCACTGTTTATTTGACATCCAATCTGGAAAAAACAAATACCAGCTTGATCAAAAACTTTTATGGCCTCCAAAAGGTTTGTAATGGTGGACGCTTATTCAACATTGTTTCCTATAATGCGATCCACTTGAGATTGGGATATACTTAATTTTTGGTTTCATACCATAAAATGATTTGGAAAGTGGGGCCACAGAGAACCGACCACCAGCCATTGGCTGGTGGCAGAGGCAGTAACCAATCTGTCTATGACCTAACTAGCAACGGTTTTATGGCCCATCATTATGTATATGTTTTATCTACACCATAAATCTATTTTAATGTATTATTTTAGGGCATAAGCTTGAAAAGAGTGAAATCAAAGACTCAAGTGAACCACACCATAAAAAGTAGTGGGGATTAAACAGTTACCATTGAAAACTTCTAATGTTTATTTTCCATCTAATTTATTTATAAGGTCACTTAGGCATGCACGAAGAGAAAACATAATTATCGACTTGTTCGAAAACTTCTTCAGTTGCAAGAAGGCATCGGGGTGTTTTCTCTTATTGAGCCTTGAATCTACCTCATATTTTAGTTCATGCCCTGAAATGATATTTCAAAATGGATACCGCAATCGGCATAGATTGATAAAACATATTAATCACGGCGGCGCGGGCTCCATGGGCATCCATCTCCAACTAGGTCCTGGTGGGGGTATTACCCAATTCACGCCCATTGACCACATATTTCTATTCGGACACATGATAATTACCATACATTACGGTTGTGTAAGGCTTGGGCTTGCGTTTGTGTAGTCCCATTCAACCCATTCTTTAGGTGTCCTTTATATTTTGGTGTATGCAAAAGGTTGAGTGTAAATTAATGTACTTTTGATTTTGTTCTCATTTACGTGAAAAGCTATTTTTAGTGTGTTTTGAAATATTTGTTTTGCGCAGTGTTTATTGAATTAATGTGAAATGCGGCTAGAAGTGTCGCACTAGCAGCAAAGGTATTGTAGGTTATTAATCTACTGTCTAGTAATATGCTAATAATACTTCGAAACAATCCAATTATCGCTTACATTATTAAAATCATACTAATAAAATGATCCAAACTGTCCAAACAATAGTCATCTCAATGGACAGCTAAAAAAACACTGATGAATCACTTCTAGCTGATCACACGAGGCTAATGTTATTTTTTTTTATCAAAGTAAATATTTCAATGAGTTTATTACAACCATCTTGTCTAATATCACATACGTACACAGTTTAAGATATTAAAACTAATTTACTTAATCAAATTTAGATTTTTTATAAATATCCTCAAAACTTCCTGTACATTCCAATTACAAACATCCAAACACACTTTTTTATATTTCATTCAATTTCAATTAAAAGCCATTAAGGCAAGCGTTCCATTATATAATTATGATTTGGATTCTAATTCACTCCAAATACAAGCTCCCAGATAAGCCATTAAATGCAACTACATGTACCATGATTCGTAAAAGAGGTGGTCCACAACAAAGAAAATAATGAGGACATTAGGGTAGGTGACACTCATAGTAGAATCAAGGACAGAGACTGTATAGTATGAAACATGCACCAAAACTTAGGTGGGCCATGCACCAAAACTTAGGTGGGCCATGCCATGTGAAGATATAAGCTTTAGGCCAGATTCTACATTGCTTCCTGTGGTGTGTCCCACCTAACTTTTTGAACTGGATGACTCTTGGGTTGTACGGTAAACACAACGAGACACCATATCCATGTTTTGGATTCAACGTACACAGATAGGTGGGCCGCAAATAGCTCAGACATATGGCAGTTACTACCATTCGTTTGTTTTAATGCATGCGACCATTCAATAGCAAAACAGCCTACGTTCATCAGATGTTAGGTGAGAAATGGACCATCTGTGGTAGGACGGCTCTTTTCATAATATATACGTATTTAAATTCGTACAAGTGGTCCCATGGGTCGGTAATCTATACCATTGGTCTGTCGCGTCATACCATTGATGAACCATGCGTTCGATTGAAAGATCCTATCGACTGATATTGGAATGTTTTTTCACTTGAAAGAGTGTAGTTTCAGTATGTGTCTTCTTAACCATCTATTTTTAGTCCATAAATTGAAAGGCTGAGATGGTCTTAATCTTGAAGAAATTTCTGAGGCATGGTCCATCTGTGGTAAGACATAAAAGACCAATGGTCTAGATTACCCAGCTTCGGGCCCACTAGGCAAAATGAGAAACTGTTGTATACTATGAAAGGGGATGGTGTTGTACCGTACAGTTTCTCCTTTATCATACCATGTCCAGCATGTGGGGCCCACTTTTAATAATTATTTGGTAGAGGTTCACCGATGGTGAAGTTATGCTATTGGAAACCATCACAGTAAATGCATGGGATCTCTCTCATTATTTTGGAAAGGGACGGGTAACTGCAAGCTGTTCATTCTGCTACTTATAGTCCGCGGATCATAAAACCCGTGTGGCCCTCATCCAAGCTGTTCATTCTGCTACTTAACGTAGATGGCCTACTGTTCCAAGAATCCCACCGGTTGGTATCTAATGAGGCAGGTTTCCATTAATTATCTGGTTAGATTGTATGAATGGTGTGGATATTTCCACTGTATAGGCCGTCCATATACCTGTGATCCGAATGAATGGTTTTGATCAATGAGCGGTACGCCCCAGTGTAGCGTTAAGGTATTATGGATGACAGTTTTAGTTGCTCCCTCAGACTACCATACCAATAATCATAAACATGCTGTGCTGAGTTTCATGGCCTGTTGCTGTTGGGCAGTGAGGGGATGGAATCCTCTACAGCACCTGTAGTACGCAGACAAGGGTACAACCCGATCTCTGCGTATCCAGAGCGTTATGTGTATTATTATCCAATGTCCTCAATTTGAGATCAAGGATGCAAAGATGCTATTAATAGTCCACGCGATGAGAAAATTCAAAAAAAAAAATTTAAAAATAAAAAATAATAATAATAAAATAAAAAAATTGCTCATTGAGTAGTTTTGAAGTTGCTACATGATACCATCACAGGTGACTTTGATGTCATTGATTGGTTTTTGATGATTTTCGATGGTTTTCGATGTGATCGAAGGTTCCATTGATGGCACGTCGGGAATTGCATAAGTACACGATTTGTTTCTAATTTCAGTTGTGATAGTATATATATCGAATGTAATTGGGATTAAAGCATTTTAAGAGAATGTTAAGATAAGGTGTTCCAGAGCAAAGTTAGGGTTTTGAGAAGAGATTTTGAGGTTCCTTGGATCAATAAATTCATCAATTTCTAATAATATTGTTTCATAGTGAATTACTTATCGCTTTATGCCATGATTTTTTCCCATGAGAGTTTTACCACGTAAAATTCATGTGTTCTCTGCGTGCTTTTTGTTTGTATTTGATTTCGCCTCATTTGACTGAATTTGGGTTTACTTTCGCACGATCCCCAACAAGTGTTATCATATCTAATGTTAGAGTTTCAAGTTCTAACTTGAAACAAGTTGACGAATGGGTTTAACATTAAATATGAAACGATGAAGTTCACTGGTCAAAATAACTTTGAACTATGTAAGGTTAAGATAAGAGACCTTTCAATTTAATAAGAATTACAACAAACTATCCTTGGTAAGGCAAAGCGTTCTGCATTTGGGAGTGATGAAGAGTGGGGTGACCTTGATGGAAGGTCTACGACCTCGATCCAATTGTATCTAGTAGAGAACATTTTGTACAATGTCTTAGATCAAAAGACCATCATAGGGGTATGGACGAAACTTGATATTTTGTATATGAAGAAATCCCTGCTTAGTCGTCTATATCTTAAGAAACAGTTCTACTATCATAAAATGATAGATAGATCTGATATCACTAAACACATGAGCACATTTAGTAAATTACTGTATAAACTAACGAATACGGAGGTTAAAATCAAAAAAGAAGATTAAGCCTTAATTGTATTGAATTCACTTCCACCATCTTACGAGAATCTCGTAAACACACTAATCCACAGTAGGGATATCATCAATGTTGAAAATACCATTCCAACCCTTCATAAGAAGAAGTTTAGAAGGAAAGACAGTGGTGAGGATACTTCTACAGATGCATCGGTTGCTAGGGAAAGATTTTTAAATAAGAGAATGGGAATTCTTGATATAAATCCAAATCAAAAGGAAATGACAGGATGAAGTGTTGAAATTATGGAATGACAAGGCATATAAAAAAGAATTGTCAAAGTCTTATGGCACATAAGGGAGAAAAGTTTAATAATACGCCGAAGGAAGCCAACATAGTGAAATCCAGCGAGGAAGTTGATGGTAGTGATGTTCTCACCGTATATAAATCTAGATATCTCAGCAACGAGTGGGTTTTGGACATGGGGGGCCTCATACCACATGACTTTTCAGTAAGATTGGCTCATCAATTATAACGAGTGCGATGATAGACACATGTTTATGGACAATAACATTACATGTAAGGTTGTTAGTGTTGGTTCGGTGCGCATAAAAATATTCGATGGGGCGGAGCGTATCTTACCAAAGGTGTGTCACATTCTGGACCTCAAGAAGAACCTGATCTCCCTTGTGGCATATAGAGGCATTTAGGTATAAGTTTACAGGTTTTGATTAGATCCTTAAAGTTTTTAAAAGAACACTCATAGTAATGAAAGCTCGACGGAGTGGTAACCTTTACAAGTTGATTAGGAATACCATATCGGGTGAAAATGCAACGTCTGTAGTGGAATCCACATCGACATGTTTGTAGAATGTACGTCTAGGCCACATGAACGAGTGCAGTATAAAGGTACTTTCTAATCATTCTCTTATTCATGTATTTAAAAGTGTTAATTTTTATATATGTAAGAATTGTATATATGGCAAACAATCACAGCTAACTTTTAAAATTGAAAAGCATGCTTTTAAGGGTATACTAGAGTATGCACATTCAGATGTATGGGGCCATCATTTTTATCTCATTCATAAATGACTACTCTAGGAAAGTGTGGGTTTATTTTCATAAAAATAAATTCGATGCATTCACCATATTCAAAGTGTGAAAGGCAATGGTTGAGAAGTAGACACGGTAGAAACTGAATGTTTTAAGGACATACAAGGGATGTGAATTCACTTCAACGGAATTCAATTGGTTTCGCAAATACGAGGGTATTATAAGGCACAATACAGTCAGGCATACACTGAACAAAATGATGTAGCTAAATGAATGAATCAGACTCCCTTAGAGAGAGCCTAAAGAATTTTGAGTATTGCTGGATTGGGCAAAGGGCTATGTACTAAGGCCATTAACACGACTTGTTACCTACTAAATCGATCCCCGTTTATGCTGATAGACTGTAAGATTCGAAAAGAAGTGTGTAGTGGTCATGATGTCGACTACTCACAGTTAAAGCTGGGCAGAATTTGACCTAATCCGAATCGAAGACCATGATCGAGTCGAATTGAGTAGGCCCACTCAAATCCAACCATACATCGGATCGAATTTGGATCAGTGGCCAATTCGGACCGATCCGATCTGATCCGGTCAGGCCATATGAAGATGACGTGAGGGCACTTGCTAGTGGGTGGCGCATTGATGAGGCGTGCGTGTTGGGCAGGTGTACCCGAGAGTCCGAGACCATGAAACCTGGAAGCGTACCATGGAATCAGGCGTACTGAGGGCCCAACTATCATTCATGAAATTTATCTACTTCGTCCATCTCTTTTAACAGATAATTTTAGGGCTTTATCCCAAAAATGGAGTGTATCCAATTCTCAAGTGGAGCACACCACAGGAAACAGTGTGAATTGAACATCTACCATTGAAAAATTATTGGGAGCCAAAGAAGTTTTAGATCAAGCTGATATTTATTTTTTCCCTTCATCCATGTCTCTTTTATCTTATGAACAGGTTGGATGACAAATAAACATCACTGGGGCCTTAAAAAGTTTTCAATGGTGGAAATCAATACTTTTACTTTTTCCTGTGGTATGGTCCACTTGAGCTTTAGGTATAAATCAATTTTGGGTTCAACCCTTAAAATGATATGGCAAAAATGAATGGACGACATGAATAAACCACATGCATTCACGGTGGCCCCACATGGATAAACCACATGCATTCACATGGATATGCATTAGGGTTCAATCTTGTTTCGTGTACAACACACCAGTTGTACACTGGTATAGATACGTGTCGTGCGAAGACAAGCGCAGATGTGCCTTGAGCTCAGAGTTGCACGAACAGCTCAAATGAGATCAAAGTTACATGGGCCCCACAATGATGTATTTATTATACCCATATCGTTTATCCATTTTTCAAGATCATTTTAAAGCATTAGAAAGAAAAAAAATGAATCATATCGAAAGCTCAAATGGACCACACCGAAAATAGTAGCGAGGATAATGATTTTCACCATTAAAAAATTTGTAAGGCCCACCATAACATTTATTTTCAATCTAATCTATTAATAAGGTTAAAAATACATGGATGAAGAGGAAAAACAAATTTCATATAGATCCGAAACTTCCGTGATCTCCAAAAGGGTTTCAATGGTAAACGTTCAATCCCCCGTTGTTTTTTTATAGTGTGGTCCAACTAATCTTTAGATCTGTCTTATTTTTCAGCTCAAGCCTTAAGAAGAGCTCCCCGAATGGATGGACGGTTTGGATATAACACATACCTCATAGTTTGGCCCACAGACCCAACTCGATCCGAACCATACCCAACCCGATCTGACTCGGTTTCCCTGACCGAGTCGAAATCGGTTTGGGTCAGGCCAATCGTGCATCAGATCGAATCAAGTCAGCTGACCTGGACTCGGTCCCGGATCGGATCGAGTTCTGGTAGTTACTTGAAAATTTCGAATCGAGTCAAGTTAGACCTAATCCGATCCGACTCGACTCGATGCCCACCTCTACTCACAGTTGCAAGTTTTTTTTTTTTTTTTTACGATGCTTACTCTCATGTACCATCAGTTGAGAGAAATAAGATAAACCAAAGGGGCGAAGATGTGCACTTTTTTTTACTATGGTGATGGAGTGAAGGGATACAAGTTGTATAATCGGGTCACTAAAAAAATCATAATTAGCAGAGATGTTAAGTTTGATGCCAATATTGCATTTCATAAGGAAGAACACAAGAAATCAGATAAATCAGTGGTCATTAATGTCGACATTGAAAAGTTGATACACAAGCGAGCCTGAGCTGTAGGCATAGGTACAAGAGCAGGTGGAGTAGCCACTTCTCAGAAGGAATTTGCCGAGAGATTATAAATTGTTGGTCATTTATAGAGATGACTCAAATGTTGTATTCACCCTCATTACAGATGAGAGTGATCCATAAACCTTCCAAGAAGCAATGGATGACCCAGATGCTGGGAAGTGGATGGTGATCATACATGACGAGCTGGACTCTATACATGAATGAGACATGGAGATGGTGGAGCTTCCAATAGGACATAAAGCAATCGATTGTATGTGAATCTATAAGAAGAAGAATGATATATATAAGGGGAGATTGGTCACAAAATGGTATGTGCAGAATAAGGGTGTCAACTTCAGTGAAATTTTCACGCCTGTCGTCAAGCAGGTGTCTATTAAATTTATATTGGCGTTGGTTGGCCAATACAACCTAGAATTGGAACAAATGTATGTGAAAACTACTTTCCTACATGGGGAGTTGAAGGAGAAGATTTACATGAACCAGAATGGTTCAAAGTAAAAGGGACAAAATAAAGTTTGTAAGTTGAGGAGGTCGTTATAAGACCTGAAACAATCACCTAACCAATGGTACAAAAGGCTTGATACTTTCATGTTGGTTCAATGATTTTGCAAAAGTGAATATGATCATTATGTCTATTAAAAGACATTGAATGATGGACAGTTCACCGTACTAATATTGTATGTAGATGACATGCTTATCGTCATTCATAGCATGTCTGATATTGATATATTGAAGATTTGGTTGACAGGAACATTCTAAATGAAAGATCTGAAAGCTACAAAGAAGCTTCTTGACATAGATATTCATAAAGACCGACAAAGGAGCAGGCTACGCTTATTAAAAGAAGAATACATTGAGAATGTATTGATAAAGTTCGGTATGAACAAGGCAAAATCAGTTAGTACACCCCATGCTGCTCACCTTAAGCTATCTTCTGAATTATATCATACGGATGACAAAAAGCAAGTAATGTCTTATGTGCCTTATTCGAGCATCGTTGGCAGTTTGATGTATGCCATGGTTTCTACGACACTGGATATTTCACATGTTGTGGGTGTTGTAAGCATATACATGGCTAACCCCGACAGAAAACATTAAGAAGTAATAAAATGTTTACTTCGGTATATACGAGGTGCAATGGACTACATCTTGACATTTGAAAAGTCAGAGGACAAATTAGTAAGCCATGTGGATATTGATTACACAAGAAATATGGACAATAGAATGTCAACTTCCGGCTACTCATTTGTGTTAGTAGGTGGGGCAATCAGTTGGATGTCGAAGCTTTAGTATGTGTTTGATCTTTCTACAACCGAAGTTGAGTATATGACGATGACAGAGTCGTTCAATGAAGGTGTTTGGTTAAGAGAGATAATAAATCACTTAGGCTTCAAATGAGGTCGTGTTAGTTAATTGTGACAGTGAAGAGTAATTAATTTAGTGAAGAACTCTGTTTATCACTCATGTACTAAACATATTGATGTTCATCATTATTTTATTCAACATGTACTATAGGAAGGCGATGTAACTTTAGAAAAGATCCATACAAGCATAAACTCGACCAACATGCTTATGAAAGTGGTTCCTACAGAGAAGTTGAAATTTTGTGCGACTTCTCTAGGCTTAACGAAGGCTTAATGAAGATTGAGTGTCCACAAGAAGCAATAATGAAGCTATGATGGAAGGCAAATAGTGATGGTGATGACATGGTAGAAAAATAGAGCATAATGAATAAATTCATGGTGGAGATTGTCGTCTGATGTCTTCAATTTAATTGAGATTAAGGGTTTGTCGATGCCATCAATAGACCATTCGATGCCATTGAAAAAATCTGTAAAAATTCTAGTTACTCGTTAGATAGTTTTGGAATTGCTACAAGATACCATCGAAGGTGGCTTCGATGTCATCGACTAGTCTTCAATAGCTGTCAATGCCATCAAAGGTCCCATCGACGGGGTGCGTGGAAATACATAAGTGTACGATTTGTTTCTAATTCGATTATGATAATATATATTAGGTGTAATCAAGATTAGGGTATTCTAAGTGAATGTTAAGACATTCACAAAGTGTTCTAGAGCAAAGGTAGGGTTTTGAGAAGGGATTTTAGGATTGCTCGAATCGGTAAGTCCATCCATCTCTTATAATATCGTTTCATGGTTGATTGCTTGTCGCTTTGTACTGTGGTTTTTTTCCCATGACGGTTTTTTCACATAAAATTCATGTGTTCTCTGCGTGCTTTTATTTACATTTAATTTTGTCTCGTATGATTGAATTTGAGTTTGCTACCGCGCAATCCCTAACATATATGATATTCCAACCATCCATCAGGTGATTCTTCTCATGCTTACCGTACAAAAAAAAAATAAAAAATCAACCCAATATAAAACCTAGGTGGCCCATATCACAAGGATCCTGACCCTTAAATCAGTTTTCAGATAGCTATCGAGCTTGTGTATATAGATTAGGCCCTAAGGTTGTGGCCAATATGTTATTTTGGGGAGCGCCTATAATTTGAATGGCTGAATTGGACTTAAAACTATAGGCCCATTTATCAGATGGATAAGGGGTTGATTGGGCTACCAAAGGGTGGGGTTTTATATTACCCATACTTGTCTTAACTGGGCCTGTTGTTTCTAAGGACCTGGACCAGCATTGGATCGGTTTAGGTACCAACCGACCAATAAATCTAAGTAATGAGTTGCTTCTCTCAAAGAGGGGTATTTAAATGATTGCGCTCATGAGATGAGGACTCGGATTGGGCACTGCCCTTACCTTTGTCGAGCTTAGCACAAGAACGATATAGTGATATTTGATTGGACAATAGACTACTATTAGAACTTGGCATAAGAATGATGTGGTGAGATTTAATTGGACAATTGACTACTGTTAGAGATAGGGCCATCACATTAGTGTAGCGTTCAATCAAGTCCCACCAAGTTGTGCCTATGCCGAGCTCAGTATGAAATGGGGCAGTACCCAATCATCCATGAGATAATGTATTAGATTACACACAGGTGTCACTTAACACACGCATGGTATGTAAACAGGGTCTTATGGCTTAGCTTAGCACCTAGTGCATTTACGAAAGTGAATTTGATTTGAATTGGAATCCAATTCACATCTAATTAATGCACTAATCAAAATAAATTCATGTAATTTCATTTCACATGGATTTCAATTAACACCAATTTGTAAGTTAAAGTCATCTCTTGCACTCTCTCTTCCAAATACAAACTGCCAAACACAATTTATTAATTGCAATTAAATGATTGCGTGGGATTACAGTAGATTTACATTGCATGCTACGGAATGCAATTAGTGATTCCAATTCACATGAATCCCATGATAATTTTCAAGATATATTCCAATTCACACTCTCCAAAATGGCCACTTAAGTCCAACATGCATTTAATGGGCAACCTTTAAAACATCACACGTATCCCACAAATATTAATCATTTGATCACTGCCCTAAAAATGGACGACCAGTTAAGATTATTTACACAAAAATAGGTCTAAACAGCAATTTGATCTTTATTTCTTGGAGACCATCATGGATTGCTTATCACTCTAACAAATCACCTTTTATTAGGCAATACTAACCACCCCATTCATGGCTTGGAAAACAGATGCCAAATGGACGGTTTGGATCATCAGATCAGTGTGATTTTGCATAGTGACCTATGAAATGTAATTTAAACTTAATGGAGGGTACAGAACGATTGGACTGTCCAATATGCAACTAGGAGCACTATAATTTATAGTGCTCTTACTATCACTCTAGTGCTGTGAGAGCACTTTTTGTTATTGTTCTCCTAGTTGCATTTGATCATTTGGATAGTCCAATTTATCGATCTGAACTGTTTATTAAGTCCAGAACACAAATTCATGGGCCACTGTGAAAAATCACACTGATCGGATGAGCCAATCCATGTATTTGGAGCAAGCAAGGTTTGCCTCATCAATTTCTCAGATGGGCCTGGGCTCAAATCATTTTAGCTGACTCGATAAGGCCCAACTTCATATGTACACGTGTCCTATCCTACGGATGTTCCACTCCAATCCTCATTTGAGCAACACATGCATCTTGCATCTAGACCATTGATGTTATTTTCCTCATATGTGGCCCACTTGATCGATGGATGGATAGCAGAACATTCACGTTAGAAATAGGGATTTGGTCAATTTCAATCATGCTGGGTGGGCCCTAGGCCCAATCATTTTTTGGAGGGTCCCATAATGATAGGGATCTATGGCTCCATAATCACTACTATCTAATGGAAATTGTAAATGTGACGCATGAAGGGTGAAATCAGAACCATTTATTAGGTAGGCCCAGTTCTTAGGTCTATAGTCTATACTGGGCCATTAGATTGTCTTGGCCCACATTTTGAAATTGCTCATTAAATAGTTGTCCAACAGTCATTTTATCTTTTAGCATCCATTGATAGACCAACTTGCTAAGATAAACCTAGGCCCGAGCCCATGGTGGGCAACAAGAGACAGGGCTGAGCCTGGCCTGTGATGATTGTTTATGGGTTGAGCCCATGTCTGGCTAAGTCGAAGACCAGCCACCCACTTTTATGAAAGGTCTGGGTTGTTCATTAGGTGTGCCCCATCATGATAAAAATGCCCTTCAAATATCAGACGAGCCGGGCCAGTCTGGGCTAACACGCGACATAGCCCGAATACTGCCCAATTAGTAACCAGGCTTAAATTTAAGGCCTGATCCTGTATTACACGCCAAGCCCAAAAGGCTGATAGGCCCAGGCATCGACGGGCTTAACTTGATGCTAGAAACTTTGAATGGTTGTGATTGTTGAACTCTTAACCTTCATGGGTCGGCAATAGACTGGATCAAGCCTGTTTATTGATTGGTATCTTAGTTTGGACCTAGCTAGTGTTAAGGGGGCCTGAAATTCAAGACATGGGCCCATGGGACAAACCCAATGTCAACGGTCCTGATCGGCTCATCTCCGACTATAAGTATTGACAAACTAGGGCATGACTCATCTCGTATATTATTCGAGCCCTAAATGTAGTTGCAGGTAGAGCTGAGGCATGAAGTCAAGTCGGACTGAGTTAGGGTTGACCCGACTCGACCCATATGTGAAATAGACACAACCTGAACTTGACCCAACTCGGTATTGAGTCCATCATGCCTGACCCGATCCGAGTCCAGGTCTGGCCTGGACTAACTTGGACCGAGTCTGACTCGATCATAGGTACCGAGTTAGGTCGAGTCAGCACTGAGTCGAGTCAGGTGTGGTGTGTATCCGCAGGCTGAAATCACAGCTCAGAACTTATGTGCAACTCTAGAATTGTAGCCTCTTCATCAGCCGACATCTCAGATTTGAAACGTCAAATCTAGTTTTTTTTTTTTTTTTTTTTCCATATGTATGAGTCAGATATCGCCTCGAGTCCAGTCAGTCCTGAGTCTGATTTCAGGTCGAGTTGAGTTACCAGGTGACCTGAACTTGACTCGATTTGATTTTGGATTGGACGAGGTCTACTCAGTTTAGATCGACTCACCCACTTAGTACGGTCGAGTCAGGTCATCTTTTTTAGACATCTCAAGCCAAAGCCACAAAAGAAAGTCTGCATATAAGTTCTGCAATGATCAATTGATGGGCAACAAAAAATGAGGATTCCAATTTTAGAGATTACATTGTTTGAAAAATCTTGTCGAATTTCAAATTTAGATGTTTTAGAAATTACATTGTCTGAATTTTAGTACTTATCTGAAAATTTTGTTTAGTAAATTTTTTTTTTTTAATTAAAATCATGATATATGAAAATAAGTACTTTTTTCACAAAAAACTTGTTTGATAAATATAAACTATAAATCTATGAAAAATAGAAAATTTTAATATTTGTCAACATTATCTCAATTTTTTGTAGGATATGAGATGAAATATGCTATTTCCATGCTACTAAATTTACCACACACATGCCCAAACTTTTTTTTTTTTTTTTTTTTTTTTTTAATGCTTTCTTCTTAAGCATTCCAATGAGAGAATGTCGCTTAATTTATAAGTTTTAACCCTTACTATGTTAGGAAGTTGAATGATGAATTACATATAAGAAAATATTAAAAGTCAATTAGACACATGCGCGGGGTCTGCATCAAATATTTCATGAATAGCTTAGACATCCAATAGGCGTGCCATGTTGATCAAAACTACCTAGATATTGGGCTGATTGTGATGGTCATCATTTGATCTCGTCACACAACAAGCCTAAATGTTCGTGCCCTACATCTGCTTGGTTGACCACCATATGATATTTTCGAACCATCAGATGTGTTCAATTGGTATTCGTTAGGCTAAAGAATGACTTTTTTTAAAGCCCAATTTAACCTTAATTGAATCTAATCTATTGAATTCATAATCAAATGACTGCAATCTCGTTTGTCTGGATCTGACTAGACCATTTCAAGGAACACATCTAGAAATTTACCTAGACCAAATTTTGTCTTAATTTGATCAACGAATGAGGAAATATGGTCCATCGAAGAAACATGCTATTTTGAACATTCGTTTATGTCACGATTCATGCCCTGATTGAACCAACATTACCTAATTTCGTAGACCTCGAAGCTTTGAACGTCACACAAGGCTTAGGTCTCTCAAAGGAGACAAAAAATGCCAAAAACAGAGACAGAAGTAGCTTACGTTAAAGTTCACATTTTTTATATTTTTAATTAGCATGTGTGACAACACAACTTTGTGTGTCCAAGATCTCATCGCTTATATCTTCATTTAGGACGTGTGACTACTTGTTTGAAGTTATAAATGAGTATTGTAAGATGTGTGATCTATATTTTAATAGGAGATTAGAAACATTTCGGAAATTGAGCCATAAAGTCAAATCATTATTACCACACATGTGACCCGATGTGCGGCGACACACCAACTTTGACGTATAAGACTTTAACATTTCGATCTTCGTTTGAGACATGTGATTACTTGTTTTGAAACTATCAATGAGTACCATAAGGTGTGTGGTCCGCTTTATGAAAGAAGTCTAGAAACACCTTTAAAAAGGGTCATAAAGTCAAATTATTATTACCCACACGTGGCGTGGATGTGCCAAGATACTCAACTTCAACATACAAGATCTCAATGCTCCAATCTCTATTAAGGACATATGACTACTTCTTTTGAAACTATTAATGAGTACTAGAAGATGTGTGGTCCACTTTCTGTAACATCTTAGATTTTTTCATACTCGACCCTAGCGAATACATGAGTGTCACTATAAAAAAACCATACAAACTCAATTAGTTACTCTGATTAGCCTAAAATCGATGATTTAATATGATTAAAACCAAATCATCATATTCACTAATTACGAATAGATCACTCTATGAACTTAGCTAATCTAAACAATAATCGTCGCACATGAGAAATCTCGCTGCTTAATTTATTCCAGAAATACTCCGATTAATCGGGCCAGCTCTAAATCGCTCGTTAGTGGACCATGAAACTTGAAACTATAGAAGAAAATTCATCTTAATGGGCTCGACGTCCAACATGGACATTGAGCCGAGATCACGCTTTGAATTGTACAACTTGAGCTCACAAGATGAGCGCATGAGGTGAGCGAATGTCCTTAGAAATTGTTAAGAATTTAAACTAAATATCTGCGTCCGATCTTTTCCAGAGTTATGGCTTTCAGATCATTAGATAGGTTAATATCTTGAACATATACGTATAGCTGCGACCCCGATCGATGATCAATAACTGTCGAACTGACTTTGAATCACAACTGTTGATTGATTCATCCAAATGTTGGGGTGATCATAATCATACATAGATCGTCATTGTGAACAATTATCATATAGCATAGATCGACTCGTACACCTCCCTATGTGGCCCAATTATCATAAACAACCTCCCATAGGGTTGATATATCAAATACTAGGCCATTAGGGCCATTTGCATCACACTTGACACTATATAAGCCTTTTTTGGACAACCCCTTCATTCCTTATGAATTTGTGCTCTAAGCTTGGGTGAGAAAGAAGAAAAATAGATAGAGAAGGAGAGTGAGTAAAAGTGAGAGTTTGGTGCTTCATCTTACTAATTTCCTCTTATCAAAGCCCTAGCCGTTATCAAATCCTCTGTCAAATTCCTTCCATTTGCAATCGGAGGTAAGAAATGAACCCTAATTTTCAATATAGATCCTTCTAGGTTGAATTGCATGAATCTCATAAAGTTCTTGGTTTCATATAGGAATTGGTACTTTCCCTTAAAACTCTAACCTATAAGTGTGTTTAGGTTGAGAGAAATTCTCTTAAGGTACAGATTATTCTCATAGGTTTCCTTTTATTAACCCTTAAGGGTGATAGACTATGATTTTCAGCTGATTGATTAGGAATTTATATGATAATTATACTTAAATTGTTTTATTATTATAACCCTAAGGTTAATGTTGTTGGTAGTTAGCATGTTTAATGAAATGCTTGATCAATGTGAAGTTTCTTTGTTTAGAACCCTGTTATGACATTGGATAAGTATTGTTGATGATATTTGTTTGCATTGTTATACATTGCATTATAATGTTTCTTACATTTATTCTATTGATATACCCCGGTGGGGTATAGATGTGTGATTGTCGATACTTGCGGGTTTGTGTTGATGTACATTGGATTGTACTTATTCATAATGACATCGAATTGATATATTCAGTTGTGTTATTAATTGTTGTATAACTATTATTATGTATTTGATAAGTTAAATACTCATTACGTAAGATCGAGCCCTACTAGTCACTTGAGTAATTAGATAGCCCGCTTGGGTTGGCTATCCTGGACTTATACGGTCAACCAATATTGAACACAAATAATTAATAGTAGTTGAAAATACATGGGATCTTTTGCACCTAATGTCGATTTTGCCCGGGATTCTCCATAGTCAATTAGATTAGTCTAATGCATGGCTTGATCATTCTTACACTTTTTAATTGTATAACATTCGAAAGAATCTATGATAACACTATTACTAGTGAACTAAGTCCATTCATAACTATTAGTGCATTACAATTCTACAAAGACTCATGAGCTAAACACGATGGTATAAAACACCATGTCTAAGTTGTCGGCCTATGTTGTGTTGACGTCTTACCGTATTTGTAAAGCACCGAGTGACGAACCTTCCATATTGTTACAAAATTGGTTGACAAACCTCTCTATAGTGACCATTGAGCACTAATGAAGGCTATGAGGCTACCATATCATTAACATATTTAGATGACAACCTCTACCTTATTTGTAGTTGTCTATGGACAATGAGTCATTATCATTGTTTGATTATAAGTTAATTTTTTTGGTGACGAACCCTAAATTGAATCAAGAAACACTCGTGATGAGCCACTTTGTGCCACAATGAGCCACGTGATCCAAGTAGAAACTCGTGATACGATGACAATATCCTAGCTTCACCAAATTGTTGTTTAAACTGAGGTTAATAATTACTAGGCTAATCATGCATATTATGGCATTCGTAGGTTGCACTAGTGGCGAATCATTGCTCAGTTGATTGGTTATTTTGTTGTGTATTGTGTTGAAGAGGAACTACTACGATTATTGACATTCTGAGGCCATACATTTGCATATCATATCATCTATGCATCTTAATAAACCAATTTAGAAAAATGCTTGTTTTATAGTGTCGTCATTGCATATGCTTGATTATATTGATAATATGCATGACTTAGGATAATGATACCATTAAGTTGATCACTCACTCCTACCTGGTACGGTATTTTAAAACATCAATCAAATGATTTTATCAATGTGTCATAATGTCAGATTGTCATTACCATACATGTAGCTCAAATGTGCAGCAACATACCAACTGCAACATTTAAGATCTCAATACTTTGATATCTATTTTAGGCAAATAAACACTCATTTTAAAGGGCTTGACATATACTTTAAGATTAACGATTTACATCTTGATTAGACCTCATATGGTTTTGTTTTTTTTTTTTTTTTTTTTTTTTTTTTTTTTTTTTTTTTTTTTATGTTGTCATTTTTTTTCGAAGAAAAAGAGCATTGTAGTTAATTTAAATTATTGCTACAAAGCAGAGTCACTTACCACATTCCACGTTAAGTGAATAGTCAAGAGAGGAGAGCTGGAAAAAAATACTTGTTTTAATTAAAATTAAAATTAAGTACTTAATTATGTATATTTATCAAACACTTTCTATTTAAAAAATCACTAAAAATACAATTTCGTAAATGATAAATATTGAAAGTAAATTTTATCAAATAAGCCCTTATTTGGAATCATCATCTACTTTCAGTAGAAGTGTCACCCAATAAAAAGATGCTTTGTAAATTCGATTCCAAAACCACATAAGACAACTTGTATCATTTGTTATGTCTCCGCGCAGCGTCGAGTGCATGAAAAACCATGCAGTGATAGAGTGCCTCAAGAATTACAAATTTGGGCCAAATGAAATTGGCCCACTCAGCATTGGACAACTAATGGAAGAAATCTAGATTGCAAATCTAAGGGTGAAGCAACCTTTCCAATATCCCCTCCACATAACTTCATCATCTACATCAAGAATAGGAAACTAAGCAATTTATTTATTTAATTATTTCCACCGGGGCATTTGAAGTGGGCCATAAAAGATACATGAGATGTTTCTAATGCATCAGCAGATTTTAATTTCCCTTTTCCAACCCAAATCATTGATTCCACACTCACCTTAGATATGAATTAGCCTACCAATAGACAACCATGGATCAGTGCCATTGACAATGAGATATCTAATATAATATATATCTCTCCAAATCTCTCACACTAAGTATGCTTCATGCTGTAAGAGGTCTCAAGTGTAACCCACAAGTTACGGTCCACCAAGCTGATAAATTCAAACCTACTAAATGAATAGGACATCCAACCCTTCCAATTAATTTGCTCTACCTTGAGAATCATCCGGTACAAAAATCAGCTGTATCTACTCAACATTTGTGCCACACCAAAAAAAAAAAAAAAAAAAAAAACTTCTAGCCATTGATAAATAGAAAATTTGAAGTCTGGTCCACTTAATGGGTAGACATGACTGCTTTTTGCATATATAAGTAAAACCCTATGATGGGAAAAGTTAACGGTCCACCCAGCTGGTAAAATCTAACCTAATAAATGATTAAGACATCCATTAATTGATTTGCCCCACCGTCAGGATCCCCTAATATATATGTAAGCAATATTTTATTTTATTTTTATGGAAAATGATCACTCAAACATAAGATCTTACTAAATATGAGCACTTGAACCCATCACCTCAGTGTTGAAATGAAACATAACCTCATCAGTGTTGAAATGCATTCTGTCTGCCACTAAGTCATTAAACAATTTCTAGCCTCTTATAAATATAAAAATAAGAGTGTGTACACTCAATGAGTAGATGTGGCTGATATTTGCATTAGTGATTCTCCATGGCCCACTAAACCTATTAGATGGATTAGCCATTGCCTGCACACCAAATGTTCGGATTCTAACGTGTGGTCCAGCTGATTGGACTGAGAGTTTCTTATGATACTTATCTCTTATCCGTGGAAAGATTGTGATGATCGTAAGCAATTTTCTGGTCCACCTGGGCCTTGGATCTGCCTCTTTTTGGCCCATATTGTAAAATGATGTAAAAAAATAAAAAATAAAAATGGATGAACGGTGCGGATAAAACTCATACATCACGGGTGGGGCAGGACGCAATCCACTTCCATTCGACCCATCGTGATGTCCAGGTGAAATCCGCACCGTCCATCGGTTTTGCCAACTGAGGAGGGGACTTGAGCCCACGTTCTAAACGGAGCTGGAAAACTGATGGACGGTGTGGATGTTACACAGACGTTATGGTGGGCCCCACATAGCCTCCGTTTACAGACTACGATGATATGGTACTGTAGAGTCGGTATCACCGGAATAATGGTAGACCACTTCTCCACTGTACACAAGGTAGGGTCGCATACTAATCTCATCCGTCCATCTTGTGGCCAC
Source organism: Magnolia officinalis (assembly GCA_021015155.1). Lineage (NCBI taxonomy): Eukaryota > Viridiplantae > Streptophyta > Magnoliopsida > Magnoliales > Magnoliaceae > Magnolia > Magnolia officinalis. Next base: position 7,903,334 of record JAJHSJ010000003.1, read on the forward strand.
ATCATTGATGGTTTAATATTCACAATTTTCTTGATTTTCTCGGGCAAATCTGAACTGTTGAGAATTTTGTCTTTCTACCTTTTCCAAAGGTCTCTGATGTGATGTCCACGATCATAAGATATGTTGGTACGTTTGACAGTTTTTCCATCCATAGCAGGGAAAATTAAATGGACGGTTCTAAATGACAAACCAACCTGCCACGTGTACGGTCAGTAGATAGCTACACCATATATTTTGTTTCTTCCGACTGTATACCGTATCATTTCTACGGCCCACCTGTATTTTGTCGACACGTAAATGGTCTATCTTATCCACGGTTCGTCGAAGGGACATCAAGTGTAATAATGCACCAGATGCGTGCTAGACAGCTCGAGTGCAATTGGAAAGTGCACTCGCATCGTACAAGCTAAGTAAAAACACATGCGAGTGATCTGAACCATTCATCGGATCATCTTCACTAAGTTTTTGCGATCATAATCCATGCCGATAGGATCTTTAGATGGGCCGCATTCTTACAACATCAAAAAATGGCTGATAGAGATTGGACGGTCCTAATTTTGAGACATGCCATATTTACGGTTTACTCGTCTGATGAATGGATCCGATCTTCTACCAGTGTTTTCGTTTTCACACGTGAGGCGTGTGCACTGCATTTCTTGCCCAAGAGGTTAGAAACTTCGGAGAACGTGTTCCTTTGGGGTCAGTTTGGGCAGTGGGATTAGAAGGGATAAGGTGGGATGGGATTTAAAAAACACAATTATTACCCATAGCTAGGATTGTCCCCTATTGCCATGCCATAAAATGGTGGTATATTGAATGGATATACCCACCATCATTTGAAATTACTGAGAATAACACACATGTGTTATATCTAAACCGTTCATTTGTTTTGTAACATCATTTTATGGCATGGGCCTAAAAATGAGGTAGATCCAAAACTTATGTAACCACAAAGAAGTTTTCAACGGTAAGTATTCAATCCCTGTTGCTTTCTATGGTGGGGTCCCCTTGAGCTTTATATTTACTTAATTTTTTGGCCCATGCTCTAAAATAATCTTGATAAATGGGTGGACGGCCTACACATCATGGTGGAACCTACACAACTTCCCAAACATTGACTTGACCCAATGCAATTTCACTTAATGTAATTCCACGCTTTTCCATTCTTCCCAGAGAGTGGAATTGGCACAGGACCAGATGAATCCTATCCCACCTAATCCCTTCTAATCCCACCACCCAAACTGACCCTTGAAGAATCATGCGAATGCATGAGGTATTCTTAAAAAGCTGCAGCTGCGCAACCACGTGCCAAGTGGCACACGTGTGTGACATCTAGTACACTCATCAGGGCTCATTCCTGATGGTCCAAGATGAAAACTGGGCCAGCCGATTGATCACGCCACTTGGTGATCGTACGGCTGGCTTGGGCTAAAAGTAGGTGGTGCCGTCCACAAGGAAATTTCCACACGTCTAATCTTGGCACGTGCGGAGCTCTTTGTCTACTCGTGTTTTACACGTCTAGAGTCTAGGCACTTGGCACGTGTGAATCGAAGGTAAAATGCACGTGGGAGTATGGCTTGCTGATCCAGACCGTTCAAATTTAGAAAATCATCCTGATTGGAATATCTAACCCTTGGATCAATAGTACACAAACATATACGGTTAGGAATACGATAAAGCATGAGTCGACGATCAAACAACTGGTATCCGAAGATAGATTCTTTTCGAGCGGATTGCCTGTGAGTCCGTGACCCCGGTCACATCTGTCTATGCCCGGTGCTGTGTGGGGTCCACGGATATGTCCGTGATAAATACACTCCGTCTATATGTTTTGAAAGACTATAATAGGACCGGTTTCTAAAAATCAGGCAGATTCAAAACTCAGGTGAGCCACACCATCAAAACAGTGGGACAGCAACGTCCACCGTTGAAACCTTCCTAGAGCTGACCATGATGTTTATATTCCATCCAAACCGTTCATAGAATTATTACCAATCAGATAAACTGTAAGAACAAATATCATCCTTATACGAATCTTCTGTCACTACCAGGAGTTCAATCCCCACTGTTTCGTGTGATATGGTCCACATGAATCTTGGATATGCTTGAATTTTAGAATCATGTACTATTGTGATCTTTCAAATCAGATGGACGGAGTGGATTTGTCAAGGAAGTCTCTACGCACAGCCCCGGGGTCACACGCAATCCGCTCCCATTCTTTTTTAGAACCACAACCACTGTTAGGCGCATCACATCAACAGTGTGGTGATAAAACCATGGGACCCACTTCTACGAATTCTGCAACGTGAGAGCTTATCACCTACAGCCGCTGCATGCAAGCAGGCCCATCATCTAAATAAATGGACGGCCAGCGATCTGAATCAACGCACAGATGATCTTCATGGTGGGCCACACCATCTAAATCAATGGCCAGCCACAGGTCTTAGTCAACATACTGATTTGGCCCACCGAACCAGTGGATCTGCCGAATATTCGAGACAGGTGGTCTTCGTGATGGGACACAACTTCTTTTGCATTGGACAGATATTACACGTGCGTTTGGACGTATGGTAAGGCTCACTTGTAATCTGTATGTGAAATCCGAACCGTTCATCTTCTGAGCCTTCTCTTCTTCAAGTTTTGAAATGGCTTGAATTTCGGTCTGTCTCTAAATCCTACTTTGGGTCAACTGATTACTGGAATGGAAGACATATAAACAGTTCTACATGCCATCTGGAACTTTCTATGGAGATCGTCCCCTTCCCCAGTGTCCTCATCGTTCCCGTTTGTGTGGCCCACCTGAATTATCGAGCAGGATATTATTTTTTGGATCTAGGTATGGATCATGTCGTTCATCTAATGGACGGTTTGGATGATACTCAGACACGAAAGTGACCGCCGTACACGTCACGAACATATGGTAATTACCATACGTGCGACCGTACGTGATTGTTCATTCGGGAGGAAACACGTGGCTGCAAATGATCGGTTCTTGAATGCGAAATTAGAAAAAGGATTTTACGTTTAGGTGGGGTTTCCGTAATTATATCGACTTTCCGAGGGTATTTCCGTGTGTTAAGATAAACTTCTGACGAGCACGTCCCTGTCACGATTTGATGTCCGATTCAACAGAGAGATGTGGGGCCCACTTCCCCGTTCAAAATTCCACAAAAGTCGGGCTAACGTGTCGATCGCCCGTTGGAGATGCCTCTCATCTTCAATCTACCAACCTAGAACTGACGGCCCAGGTTCTCCCTTTCAAGAGACTGCGTCAATCAGCCATTTGGCGACGAGCTTGCATACGGGAGCTGATTACGTATTGAGTTACTCAGTAATCTATGTGGGGCCCACAGTGATGTATATGTCTATCTACACCATCCATCCGTTTTCGTAGCTCATTTTAGGGCATTGATAAAAACTTGAAGAATATTAAAAGCTCAAGTAGACCACACCATAGGAAACAGTGTGAATTGAACGGTTACCGTTTAAACTTCTTTTGGGCCACAGAAATTTTAAATCAAGCTAAGAATTTTCTTTCCCTTCGTCCATTGTATGACCTTACGATGGATGACAAATAAACATGAGAATCTCATACTCAATTTCAATAATAATGCTAA
>JAJHSJ010000003.1:7907050-7962023 GCA_021015155.1 Magnolia officinalis
ATAGGACATGTTGTGACTTATATTGGTTGGATCGAGGTCCTTTTATCTTATGGGGCCGATCGTGGATGGAGGATACTAAAAATACTCCCAGATTGTAATTTTGAACGCTTCGATCATTCAAAAGCTTAAAAAGACTGACCATATTCAAAGGAAAATAGTACATGATCAAAAGGGTTGCAATACTCCAATCTATGGACCTTTTTTGAAATTTTTTTTTTCCTTTTTTTTTTTTTAAATTTTTTATTTTTTATCTCCTATCCAATGCAAGTTGCCTCCCAGTTCTAAAGTTCGAACGTATTACATTGGAAAAACGTCTGGATGTATTCAGCATATCTCAGGTAGGATGGCGCACACCTCATCATACATGGGAAATTCCAACTTAGAGTAAAAGTAATGCCCTATGTATCACCCAAGTACAAACACACACAACACAGGATTAGATTTCCGGATGTCAGCGAGATTACTCACCTTTGTGAACGTTGCAGGGCCTCTACACGTGCTTTAAGTTTCAAATACTCCTGATGACTGCTCTGCTCAAGCGAAACCGAATGGAAAATGATCTTTTCTTAGTAAACATCAATGATAACTTCCAATTCATATACACAGAAGAAAAGCATTTAGCTGCCATTGAAGGAGCATATTTATAAATTAAAATAAGAAAAAAAATGTAGTAAAGAGAAACAATGCCGCATCTATTTTCAAAATGTTAGATTAGTAGACAAGCAGTGGGAGCAAGAGCACCACTCGAATTGAGACGATCGCCTGATTAAAGGATAGGCAACTAAGCCCTAGCCATTTTCCCTGCTGAAACCCTCTCTTCTTTCTTCTCATGTCTCGATCACGTGCAATTTCCACATTTAATTTAATTAATTTTTTTGTTAAGGAGAAAAGCTACTTATTTATTTATTTACTTAAATATATGTGATTTTATTCACATTGTATCAACGCTGTACGAGACATTTTTTTTTCGGGTGGGGGAGGCACAAAAGTTCCCCACGCCTATCAAATACCCCCGCTAACACAGAAACTCAAAAGACGGAAAAACAAAAGGCAGAAATCCGGACAGGTACGATTTCCTGATATTCCCCATCCCCACCTTATCGAGGAAGATATCACCCGGATTGTTGCGTTGACTATCCATGCTTCCACTACGTTTCTTGTTGTACTGATTCATTGCCTAACAAGCGTCAGTTTGTTCTGTGTGTGTACCATGCATATATCTTTACGAGGCTCACGTTCCCATCATTGTGGTAGGCGAGATTCTATGGTTAACAACTACAAACTTAGGTTCGATACCATATTATCAATGTCAATCAAAATGGTATAATAACAATAGATTAATGGTGATTAAATTCGATCCTGAATGACTCATAGCAGTGATACAAATAATTTCAGAGATACTGGACCAATTCACCATTCATTCAAATTCATTAAAAAAAATGGCAGTTACTACTTGTTTATGTTTGCCGCTTCTCTTGATGCTTTGCCAACTATGAGACTAAAGCTCTCACTCCACTTCCTAACTATTTGATAATATTTTGAAATGGACACTCACCTCAACTTGCCTCTACTCTTGACACTTTTTCGAACTACAGGAATCTAACATAACTTGAAAAATGCAATTTTAGCTAACCTTTTCTTCCCTTAAAAAAAAAAAGGTCTTGGTGGAGGCATTCATGTGTGGCTTTTTTTTTTTTTTTTTTTTCCAATTAAAACGCACTAATGAGATTTTTATTATTCCATGAGATTCTATATCACAGCGCACCAGTGATTACATTGGAGTCTATGAAGCTAGAAGCCCCACATCCGTGAACGATCATAGGAAGGCACCGCCATCAAATGCAACCTGATGCATAAGTCAGGACGGCGCGCTCTCTACATGGGCTACACCTACATGCACCTTGTATGTGTTGAGAAAAGTCTTAAATCTAAGATTTTGAGGTTGTTCGACCGGTCGTGGGAAGCTTCGACTGGTCGTAGGAGACGCTCGACCGGTCGTAGGTTCGAGCCCTTGTACGACTCAAAGTCTAGCAAGTTTTTTGCTGTTTTTTACTGTAGCCAGGACTGGTCGAAGGTCAGCTACGACTGGTCGAAGGTGGACCAGTCGAAGACTGGCTACGACTAGTTGAAGGTTACGCAGTTTGTTCCGCGATTTTGCGCGAAACTACGGATTTGAGTCCTTTCGCAACTGGGATGCGGAAGGGAAGTTTCCTAAACTATAAATAGGTATTCCTAGAGTTTTTCTAGGAAGTTGTGATGAATGCTAAGGCTTTCTAAAAGGGTTCCAGGGTTTCTAAAGGGTGTGTAAAGGGTGAGATTCGAGGTTGTTCGAATCGGGTAAGTCCTTTCTCTTTGTAATTGATGCTTTCATAGTGGTGATCTGTCGCTTTGTGCCGTGGTTTTTTCCTGCAAGGGTTTTCCACGTTAAATCTGTGTGTTCTCTTTTCTTGTATGTGCTTGGTGCCATTGGATTACCATCCTAGATCTAGATCTGTGTGATTCCGCAGGCCAAAAATCCCAACAAGTGGTATCAGAGCTTGAGTTCGGTTGGGGCACAGATCTGAATCTGAGGGATTAGTAATAATGGCGAGCGCTAGGTATGATATTGAGAAGTACTCAGGGAAAAATAATTTTGAGTTATGGAAGATCAAGATGATGAGTTCCTTAATCAAGCAAGGCGAAGATGGTGCTCTTGAGGAGCGGAAGTCCACCATGAAAGATGATGATTGGAATACTCTTGATAAGAAAGCCTTATCATCGATCCGTTTATGTCTCACGGATGAGGTTCTCTACAACGTCATGAGGGAGAAAAACTGCGGCTAATTTATGGGCGAAGTTAGAGGATGTTTATGCGAAGAAATCCTCTGAAAATCGTCTGCACTTGAAGCGGCAGTGGTATAACTTCAAGATGGCAGAGGGTGGAGATCTGGAGGCTCACATCAGCAATTTTAATAAATTGGTTTGCAAATTGCTCGATATGGATGAAGTGATGAAAGATGAAGAAGAACAAACATGTATGTTGCTGAATTCTCTCCCGGCGTCCTATGAGTCATTCAAGGACACTATGTGCAGCATGAATAAAACTCTGAGTGTCGACACTGTTATCTCAGCCCTTCAAGGGAAGGCTATGAGACAGCTAGACAGCAACATGGGGACATCTTCTGATGCACTGTTTACAGTGAGTAGGAATTCTGAACAAGGTACAGGTTCTTCAGGTTCTAGATCCAAATTCAAGGGCAAGGGCAAAGGAAAGGTAAAGTACTGGAATTGTGGGAAGGAAGGACATGTGAAAAGGGATTGTGAAAATTCTAAATTTAAGAGGGAAGATTCTGAGGCTTCATGCAGGGAGGCTAACACTGCCACGTCAGATGAATCGAGTGGATGTGATGGTGTTGTTTTGTCTGTGTCTTCGCTCAGACGGTCATACGATGATCGTAAGGACGAGTGGATGCTAGACAGAGGGGCATCTTTTCACATGACTCCTCATCGGAGTTGGTTCACCAGTTATAGGGAGTGCGATGGTGGACAGGTATTTATGGGCAATGACATTGCCTGTAATGTTGTAGCTATTGGTACGGTACGCATCAGGATGTTTGATGGGGTGGAGCGTACCTTGATTGATGTCAGGCATGTTCCTAATTTGAAACAGAATCTGATTTCTCTTGGTGTGCTTGAGGCAAAGGGATGTAAGTACACAGGTATTGATGGTGCTCTTAAGGTATCCAAGGGGGCACGGGTAGTCATGATAGCGCAACGACTTGATCAGGTTTACAGGTTGATCGGGGAGCACTTCAAAAGGTGGAGCTACAGTGGATGTAGCGAATTCCACCTCTGCACGTGTGTGGCATGATGGGCATGGTCACATGAGCGGGCAGGGCAGGAAGGCTGAGACGTGCGGACAGGGATACAGAGCAGGTGGAGTAGCCACCTGTGAGAAGAACCACATGGCATGATTGCAGGATATCGGCAAGGTACATGGACGACTCCAATATTGCAGGGGATTCATCTTCTATTCTGATGGCTCTAGGTGAGCCTGGTGCTGAGAAGTGGAAGGTGACTATGGGCGATGTGATGGATTCGTTGTACCAGACCGACATATGGGAGCTGGTGGAGCTTCCAGTGGGCCAGTGAGCGGTTGGATGCAGGTGGATCTTCAGGAGGATACGACATAGATACAGGGCGAGGTTGGTAGCAAAGGGTTATACTCAGAGAGAAGGGATCGGCTTCTCAGAGATATTCGTGCCGACGGTATAGCAGGTATCTATCAGATCCGTGATTAGCACTGGTTGGCCAATGTGATCTTGAGCTATGATGTGAAGCAGAGATAAGAGAAGAGGTCAATGAGCTACACAGTTGAAGATTGAAGACTTGGTGGAGATTGTTGAGAAAAGTCTTAAATCTAAGGTTTTGAGGTCCTTCGACCGGTCGTGGGAAGCTTCGACTGGTCGTAGGAGACGCTCGATCGGTCGTAGGTTCGAGCCCTTGTAAGACTCAAAGTCCAGCAAGTTTTTTGCTGTTTTTTACTGTAGCCAGGACTGGTCGAAGGTCAGCTACGACTGGTCGAAAGTGGACCAGTCGAAGACTGGCTACGACTAGTCGAAGGTTACGCAGTTTGTTCCGCGATTTTGCGCGAAACTGCGGATTTGAGTCCTTTCGCAACTGGGATGCGGAAAGGAAGTTTCCTAAACTATAAATAGGTATTCCTAGGGTTTTTCTAAGAAGTTGTGATGAATACTAAGGCTTTCTAAAAGGGTTCCAGGGTTTCTAAAGGGTGTGTAAAGGGTGAGATTCGAGGTTGTTCGAATCGGGTAAGTCCTTTCTCTTTGTAATTGATGCTTTCATAGTGGTGATTTGTCGCTTTGTGCCGTGGTTTTTTCCCGCAAGGGTTTTCCACGTTAAATCTGTGTGTTCTCTTTTCTTGTATGTGCTTGGTGCCATTGGATTACCATCCTAGATCTAGATCTGTGTGATTTCGCAGGTCAAAAATCCCAACAGTATGTACTTTCCCAAGGCCCGCATTTCCCATGCACGTGGCTAAGTGGGCAAACCGGATTTTTCGGAAAGGTAAAGTTGATACTGTGGCCCACATGATGAACAGCTTTTATTTTTCATGAAAAGGCAAAAACACGCTACCTTTAAATTACGAGACAATGCCATGCAGATGTTTATATTTTGGTTGAATTCCAAAAACAAGCTTGCTTTTAAACAGTTTTCTAAGATTTATCTAAATTTGTAAACATTAGCCAAAAATATGCTCGCCGTCTCACACCGTTACATATTAAATACCATATTATATATATATAAAAAAACAATACCATCCTCGAAGAAAACCCTCAAAACACCTTTCCAACTCTCCTCAACAGTCAAACGTTGCAGCCTACTCTCTCTCTCTCTCTCATGATTCCCCCCAAAGGCTCTCTCTCGGAATCTTTCCCAAGATATCCAGAGTAACTCACGATCCAAACGGCCCCTGAATGGTACCCGCTAATCTGAAGCTTCGACATACACGGTACGGCCCTTCATATTCCCTTTGCTGCAAAGTTGTGGGGATGAGCTTCTGTAATCCATTCTCACCATCTTCCGTCTCCTTTCAGCCAAACCTTCTTTTCCTTCCCCAAGACCTTATAAATTCTCTTCTCCTTTCTCTTCATCTTCTTGTTCTTGTTCTTCTTCTTGTACCACCGTTCATAACCCTGAGGGCTACACAATCACCCATCATTGCTTAAATCCTAGGATCAGGCGGGGCCTACAGGACATCAAGGTGAGGCTTATGGATCAAGTCGCTGGTTCTAGACCCCACTCACATCAGACGCGGATTTCCTGCGAAAGCATTTAGTAGGAAGTTCCTGCACCGGGATGCTAGCCGGGCCTAGTGATGTTTTTTAGATATCCCATGCACATCCATTTTTTCTATATCATTTAGGACATGAGACCAAAAATCAGGTGATACAAAACTAAAGTGCACCACATAAGAGGAAACAATGGGGATTTAGTGACCATCGTGTGAAACATTTGTATGGCCACAGAGTTTCATATCAGGCTAGGATTTTGATGTTTTCACTTCCTACCAGTGGGAATGAGTTATAAACTGTTTGAATGGCATATAAACATTAGGTAGATCCCAGGAAGGTTTTAACAATGCGAAACTCTTTCACTAGTTTTCCCTTTGGCATGGCTGTTTGAGTTTTGGATCCACTTAATTTTTGTCTCATTTCCTAAAAATGATCTGAAAAATGGATGAACAGTGTGTATTTTTCACAACCATTAGGATGCCCCACGTAGCATCCCAGCGTAGGAACTTCATGCGGAAGGCTTTGGTAGGTAATCCGCGTCCTGGATTGCATGGTGTGCCACACATCATATCACCAACCTCCAAATTAACATCAAACTGCTGTAGGCCCAACATGTCATATTTGTTATATCCACACCGCCCATCCATTTTATGAGATCATTTTAAGGCTTGAACTTAAAAATGAGTAAGATTCAAAGCTCAAGTGGACCACACCACAGAGGGTAGTGGAACAATGACACCCACCGTTGAAATCTTCCTAGGGCTCACCGTGATGTTTTTTTGCCATCCAACCTGTTCACGAAGTGTCATAGACAAGGATGAAGGGAAAATACAAACATCAGCTTGATCGAAAGCTTCTCGGCTCCCCAAGAAGTTTTCAACGGTAGGCTTCATTGTCATAGTGCTTTATGTGGTGTGGTCCACCTATGATCTGTTTCTGCCTTAATTTTTGTCTCATGCTCTAAAATGATCTCAAACAATGGATGCACGGTGTGGATATAACACATACATTATAACAGTATAGCGGGGCTACAGTAGTTTGCCACGTGTTGCTAAGTGGAGTGTGGCACACCAAGCAATCCGCTTCCGCCCACATCGCTAGTCCGTTCCTTCCGTATTTCCTGCAGAAGCCTTTTGCAAAAAGTTGGAATGGGAAGTTCGGTGGGGCACGCTGTAATGGCTGTGAGTTAGCCAACATGTCCATTTGTTTTGTCAGTTCAATTTAGGACATACTAACAGAAATGAGTCAGATTCAAAACTCAAGTAGGCAATATGAGAGGAAAAACTGAGAAATACAATACCTACCATTGAAACCTTCTTGAACTCCATTTTGATGTTTATATGCCATCCAAACTGTTTATAACGTCATTCCCACTGAGTGAATTGAAAACACAAAATACTAGTCCTCATACAAATGTTTCGATGGTGGTTGTCCAATCTCACTATTTCCTTTGTGTGGCCCACATCATTTGTAAATCCAATTTGTCGCATATTCTAAAATGAATTTGAAAAACGGATGAATGAGATGTATTTCTCACAAACATCACAGTGGGCTCACCTACCTTCCTGGCTCACCAACTTCCTGTCCAATGAGTAGATTCCAAAAGGCTCTATAAGGGAAAAAAAAAGGTCGAAAGAGTTTTATTGTCTTTCTAAAAGGCAACAAATGGAGTTTTATAAGGGCCGGGAGTCAAAGTCAGGTTATGTGGTTTTTATTACCATATTTAAAACTTTTAGGTGAATTTTAAAAAATAATTTAAAAGTATGCTTGTTTTTAGAATTGAACTAAAATATAAGCGTTTGTGCGACATTGTCTCTTAAATTATTAATGAAATAAAAAGTGTAGACTTAACGGCGACCCTGACCGATCCACAACCATGCGTCTTCTCACTGCTACAGGAAGCTCCTCCGACGTCCCAAATGTTCTATATTACGACCCAGACATTCCGCCCCGAGTTGTATTCTGGAAAAACATGAAATAATTTGCGGCACATCCGGATAGAATCTCCTTTATCTCTACTCATGAGTAACGGTTACTTCAAGGTGGGACCTCCCCATTGATAAGATAATTCGAGCTGCAATCAATGTGAATGCTATTGATAACCGTCTCTCTGCATAACCGCAGTCCGTCTAGCATTTACCTCATTTTGAAAAGCTTATGATCCTTAATCATCTTCATAACACAAAAGGTATCACACTATAGGAATACGTTTGAGCTATCTAATAGCAAGATGAGAACTTACTAGAAGGGATGCATACCTGAATCTCTCTTGTTGTCACAGCTGCCTCTGGTGCTCCATAGTTGCACTTCTGATATCGCTCTAGTGTCTTGAACATGCTACATATCATTCACCAAAAAGCAAAAGAAGAATTGCAATATTAGAATGGGAAAAACTTTGATACTCTGGCAGAGAGTGGTTGATGATACGCTAACAATTGGAAATTACTTAACACCAACTAGCTTGGCCCTCGCATGCATGGCCTGAACAATTTTTGGGTTAGGTTTGGGCTCAAGTCACTTTACACCAATCTGACCGAACCCAAACTGACCTTTTATGTAGATGTATTGTATCGTACAAATACGCCATTCTAATCCTGAGATAGGAAACCATCTATCTTGAATGCGGACCATTGATTTCCTTCCTCTAAAATGTTTATATCTTTTGCATTTATGCCAAACTTGTTAAACTGATAGGAAAAATCAAGGGGGGAAAGTGATTTTTTATCAATTTTCAGATCGGATTGGGTCAGGTCTGGGTCTGCTATGCTAGGCGATGTCTGGTTCGGGTTGGGCACAGGCCTATCCTAGCCAGGTCTAAACTCACCCACTGCCACACTTGTGAATGGCATAAGACTAATTAAAATGCCCAAAATATGCTTCAACAAATCAGAGGTTATGATTGTCCAGCCAATCTGATTTTGGGTTTATAAATTAGCGGCACTTGATTACACAGTTTAGTCAGTTTAACTTGATGAATGCCACATTTTGAATTTTTGGGTGCATGCCTATCAACATTAAGCATAGTATCCTCTACCTAAATAGATCACCACCCAGCTGGGAATTTCAAAGCCATATAACTCCCTATTAGAAATTAAGTGAAACAACAAACAGAATAATGATAAACAGAATAATGATATGACTATAACTTACTATGTAGTGACTCAGAATCATCTGCATCTATCACCCCCTTGGGGACTACATTGAGATGGTTTGATGAAGGAACAGTTCATCTTCTAAATGCTACTCTTAAGGTTCTGTTTGGTGTGCATTGTAGAATGTATGGATACTGTACTCTGAATAAGTTATTTTATAACGTTTAAAGACAATGGGAATGGATAAATGGTATTTGGTAATGATCCTATTAATTTTCATAAGTGTGCGTGGACAACAATGTTATCATATGTGATTGCATAAGTACTTATTGCATTGTATATGTCATTTTGCACCAGTGATTCACATATCCCATGGTGGCATGCAGTTATTGTGTCATTTACTGCTTATATGATCTGGCACGGATAAAATATGTGACTGCATAAGTCATTGTTATGCGGTTATGTCATAGTGCAATAGCGTAACATTCCAACAGTTAGATTTCTTACCGTTGAGGTTTTATTTCATTTTTTGCCTATAGATAGGCACTCCCAGCCCCACATTTTTACAAACTCAATTACTTTCTCTCCCTCTTTCTCACATACTCTCATCTTTCCATCTTTCTAGTCTCTTAACTCACCTACTCTTTTACTCTTTCTCATATTCTATTACTCTCATTCTCTCTTAAAATGACATTATCACACTCATTGTCTCTTAAAATGACTCATCCATAAAATTTGTATGTTATTTTTTCATAGTTTTTGGAACTGTGTTTATTTGAGTAATTGTTAGTTGACTTGTTATAGTCTAATAGTCTAATAAAGTTGTAAAAATAATTATATGTGCATGTAATATTTTTTTCATAATTTTTAAAAATTTTCCTTGATTTAAAGGAGTTGTTTGGGAGTTGTGCCATCACATTTGCGATAATGTGATTGCATAAGCGCACAACCCCTTGTGGATGGTTAAAGCACATAATACGATAGACTTTCTCACATGATCATGTGTGGGGGAATCAAAGCGAAAATTTTGGTCATGGCCCTCCATAATTGATTTAACGATTTGGAGGTTTTAGTCTGTCTTATAATCATACTGTGTGTATAATATTTGAGTGCATGCACGTCAGCCATCATACTCCATTGTGTTCCCTCACCTTCCAAAATCAAAACTCGCAGCGTGAGACTATAAACCAAGACTTGCCTAGGCCGAAGGGGGCAGGGTTAGGGAGTGCACCCATTACTGTGGGTATAATGATTGATGTACATTAGATCCACACCATCTATCAGATGAGAGACCAAGTTTGGCGCTGGTCCAAAAAGTCAGACCCATCCAAAGCTAATATGGTCCAAACCAGATGGAACAATGTTAAATCATGCATATCTCAGCTCACGTGCTGGGACCAACTTTAGTTTTGGAATGTCCTTTCTTAGTGTGGGAAGCATCAAATCATCGAATTAGATGGCATAAAAACACCATAGTGGCCCCACTCTCAACTAATAACAGGCATGAGCATCCAAGTCGTTCCTTCTGGTGGGGCCCACTTGTGTTTTGGATGACTTGATTTTTGGTCTCGAAGGGTAAAATGAGGCGCGCACTTGGACAGTATGGATGGATCCATGCATGTTACTCCATACGGCTACATGAGTGCGTTAACAGCTGGATTCCATCTTATCTCTCTATACACCACGGTCGTCGTCAGATTGCAGGAATTAACACTAGAGACAAGAGGCACTAAATGCTACTATTTTGATAACTAGGCTATGCGTGTAGTGTATTGAAGCACCAAACACAAAATCAACCATGCAAATATCCATGGTATCATGCTGACAGCACCTTGACTAGTGCCCAATGGGCTCTAATAGAAACTTAGGTTGAACGGTTGAGTCTAAGTTCTGACCATGGTTTGGCAACTCGGGCGAATCGAATCAAGTCGGTTTTGCTAGGTAAATGCAGAACTTCCATGTGTGGGCTATGATTCAAATGTCAATCCTGGCATGACGGCAGCGGAGGATGGCGAATGGCGACGATAACAGTGCCGATAATGGCGAATGGCAGGAGGTGCGATGGAAGGAGTCCCACAAGCACCTCTACACCCTGTTCGTAGGGAATCTCACGTTTGACACGACGGCGGAGGATCTCTACAGGATTTTTGGAAGATACGGCAAAATCGTAGATGCGTTCATCCCTTCTAATCTCGGGTTAAGAAGATCTAAGGGTTGCGGATTCATAAGATTCATGTATGAAACAGATGCAAGGGTAGCACTTGACATCTTGGACAGTAAAAGGGTGGATAGAAGGATAATCACAGTCCAGAAAGCCAAATCACGATGCCAATCCGGTCTCAGAATTTCACCACACCCAGCAAAATCACAGACCAACAACCACGATCCTCTCTGATGCGATGTTCTCGGGCAATCGGTTCACCTGGGGAAGCAGCCAATCAGGCCGTCCTAGAGTCTGGGCCAGACTAGATAGAGTTTGATGCAATTCTAGATGGCTTCAACTGTTCCCTGCCTTCCATGTTAACCACCTGCCCAGACAGAATTCTGACCATGTGCCCCTGCTTCTGAATTTTCCTGTGCCCAAACCGCAGGGTCCCAAGGCCTTCCGTTTTCAACGTATGTGGTGCTCCCACAATGGCTTTCAGGATTTGATCCAACATGTATGGTCTTCGCCCGCGGTGGGGAACCCAATCCAAATTATCATCGCAAAACTAAAGGCGGTTAAGCAAGCCTCAAATAGTGGAACAAGAACATATTCGGTAACATTTTCAGCCAAATCCAATCGATTGTGTTGGACCTCAGCTGCGCTGAAGCAACAGCTCTTGACGCCCCATCCCTGGCAGCCCAACAGGACATTCAAAAACTCCGAGATTCCCTCTCTCGCCTGGAAAGCTACGAGAGAAATATTCTGGAAGCAAAAAATAGCGGGCCCATTGGCTGGAAGATGGGGACCGCAACACAAAATTCTTCTACTCTATTGTGGCTGGAAATTCTAGAAGATCAGTAATCCATTTGATCAAGTGTGCCGATGGCACTACACTTTCCAATGTCCTTGATATCAAAGCAGAGGCAATCACCCACTTTCAGCTCCTTCCGCAGGAGGATGGTAACCCGCGCTTTGGTGACTTCCTGGACCCTATCTCGCACAAGGTGACAGCCCAAGATATCACCTTCCTGATGGCGGATCCTTCCTATGAAGAGCTGTTGGAAGCCGTCAAAGCCATCCCACCGGATGGCGCAGCTGGCCCAGACGGATTCACTGCAGCCTTCTTCCAGTCGTGTTGGCCCATAATACGTCACGACCTCCTTATGGCGGCAAAATATTTCGTTAGCGGAGTTGCTCTTGCTCGCCCAATCTCTGCAGGCCTCTACTCAGCGCATCGGCAACAATGATGAACAAGCTTAGCGAGAGCAGGTCGCCCTGCTAGAGGCCCCTTGAGGACTTGAAACAACCAGCCGGAGTGCCGTTAACAATCACTGAGAACCAAATGTTATCCCAACAACCTTCAACTATGTCTATCCACCCAGAGCTGAAACCAAATTGCATCAGAACCTGACGCAGGAAGGGCCATTCCACCCTATTGTAGGCCTTCTCCATATCCAGCTTTAGAACTAAGTTGCCACCCCAGACCTTTCTGTTTATCTCCTGAAAAAGCTCCTACGTCAAAGCAATGCTCTCTAAGATTGGTCTTCCTTGGATGAAGACCCCTTGTTCTGGCGAGATGATAGAGGGCAGTACCTGAATAAGTCTGGCAGCAATAACACCCGCTAAAATCTTGTATAAACAATTGCAATGACTTATGGGATGGTAGTTAGAGAGCCTTGTAGGGGAGCTGGATTTCGAGATTAGGCAAATGAGGGTGATAAGGTTAAAAAGTATACTCCCATACTCACATACACGTTGAGGAATTACGAATAAAGGTGAGCCTATAATGCATGCCACCAACAATGGATTTTTCACCTTATCAAACATATTCAAGTGAACTAAATTCAAATGGTTCCTTTACCATGAACTTCAACTTAGAATTTGTGTTTTCCCAAACTAACAACTCATTCACATTGTATCAATACAAGCAAAATAGGGGAAAAAAACAATCTTAGTCAACTCTTTGACAAGATCACACTTCATCATTACAATGAGTTTGTGATAACCCAATTAGTCCTACATAATATAGATCTGTTGTCTCACTTGACTAGTTTGATAAATATAGGCAATATCTTATTTATTATTTATTTGGAGAAAGTTGGGAGCACACCACTTGAAACTTTGTTGATACTGCGAAGAAATATACATTCTTCAGGCGAGTACCACAAAAAGATTCCAGCCTCACCTAGGAAAGCTCTAAATTAACCTTCCTTTTCCTTATTATTATTATTATTATTATTTATTTTATTTTTACATTTATCATTCTCACAATAGTCATCTCATGCATGATTAAGATTTTCTAACTCATCAGCCATATGCTATGTTGCCCACCGAACAATCATTTTATGTCTTTTTTTTTTTTTTTTTAAAGGAAACTCGTTGTAGATTTATTCATTCTATGGGAGAAAGCTTTACAAAAGTTCTTCGGGCGGACCTAACATAAAAAAGGGGAATAGGTCCGCCTATCTTGAGAAAACCAAAAAGGAAAGCTAGAGACAAAATTAACTCTCCCTCAAATTTCCTAGCCCCACCCTATTTAGAAATGAAAGTCCTTTGGTGATATGGGGGAGATCCACCGTGGAGTGGAAAAATAAACGAGACTGGTCGTCGCTGCCCCTTCGAGCTAGGTCGTCAGCGACCACGTTTGCTTCCTAGGGGAATGAGTGATGGAAACCTCCAAATGAACCATGAGTCTCTTGATCCTGGCCCACCAGTAGTACATGGTCTACGAGGGAGAGGAGTTCCTCGTGAGGATTCCTACGGCTGCCTTGGAATCACTCTCCACCTCCACCTTAGAGAAGCCTAGCTCCACGCAATGGGATATGCCCTCCTAGATTGTCTTGATTTATGCTCAAGAGTTAGAACTAAATCCATAACCGGAGGAGAACGCGAAAAGAAAATCACCCGCACAATTTCTAGTGACGATCCTTCTGACTGAGGGGCCTGGGTTCCCCAGCGACGATCCATCTACTTTGATTTTGACCTAGCCCGGCTTGGGTTTAGTCCACCTGATCACCTGGACCAACCTCCTAGATGTCGCTGTGCCATCAATTCCTAACTCAGCAAAGGCTATAGCAGATACGCGCTTGACAACTCTAGGGAGTGGGAGAGCTGGGCCGACGGGGTAGATCCAATGATGGACGCGGGCGATCACTTTGGTAGCACAAGTTAGGGAGTCATCGAAGCAAGCTGCATTTTTGGACATCCATATATCCCAGAATATCGGTGTGGGAACAAGGCCCCTTAAGGTGTGCAGACGGTCAGATGGCACAACAGAGGTCCACCATTTAGTTGGTCTGTTGAACGCTGAGTCATGGGCCATCGTGTGAACCATGAACAGTGGTTGGAAATGGTTCCACACTTTCGACACTAGTTGACCCGAGGAAAAAATGTGGTCAATGGTTTCCATGTGGTTCGGTTGAGGGGCACGACAACATACACATTTGGATGCCATGTGGACCCCTTTGGCTTGGGTTCTAACGTAGACTGGAATGGCTTTGTGGATGATTTTCTAGGTGAGAAGTGATAATTTCGAGGGTATTTTCGAGTGCCAAACCCAAGTGGACCACGCTTTTTTGACCTCAGGGGGTCTTAAAGACAGCCAAGCCAAACTGGCCCTGAATTCGCTTGAGGAAGAGATGACCCAAACTTGCTTATCCTCCTTCGCTGATGTGTAGATCCCCTCATCAGCTACATGGTCTATAACAACTTGAGGAAGGAGTAGCCTAGCCGCTGCTGGGTCCTGCCAACCGTTGGGTCCAATGAAGTCTCTGACATGGTGTTGCTACTGAGGGGCTAACAGAAATTTTCAATCCAAGAGGGGCCCTAAACTGGACCGGTCGTCTTCCTAGAATCAGCACAGGCCACTACCTATGATCCGGCGAGAGCATGCTGCGACTGCCACAAAAGATTTACAAATCTACTTCCACAAAGGCGAGGCCTAGGCTGCTACGCTCGCACGACCTTCTGAATGGATGTTCGCTGAATATTTCCCCTTCATAAACGTCGCCCAGCAACTATCTTTCCCCCTCCCCTCGATAACCCACACCATTTTCATCCTGAATGTCTTCATAGCGCTGATCAAACTTCAAACTCCCAACCCGCCTTCCGATTTTGGACAAGAGGGATTCTTCCAACTTACCCATAACCCATTAATTAGAAGTCTACACAAGCTAACTTCGACTTAGCAAGGAACCACCATTTTTGGGGTGCAATTGAGACAACTCTTGATACAATCTTTTCATGCAAATGAAACACTCTGAAATAAAATAAGTACCTTCCTCCAAACAAAATCTCCTTCAATAGTTTTAGCCAATAGATGTTCTTCCCTAAGGATATACTTATAAAGACATCCCTTAAAACTGCCTCAGCTCATGTGTAAATGACACCACATCCAAATCAAGGGAATTTAACAAACACATCGAGTTTGTCTAGAGGCCTCTCTCTCTCTCTCTCTCACCTTTTCTTTTGTCTTTTCTCCTCTGCATGGGATGTTCTGTCCTCAATTAGTTGCATCTACACTTTTCAAGAGGATTTGCTCAAATTCCAAACTTTCTTATACTTGGAACCTATCTGTCACGTGTTGATTGCAAGCAGCATGTGGTCACCACAAATACACGCGGATTACAAACCTCTTCAATACGTATTGCCGCATGCCAGTAATCCTTACCAAGCTCCAACACGGACATGCAGACCTTATCGAGCAATGTGACAGATATACCCATGATTGTTAACGTCTCGCGATATTTTCACGAAATATCAACCAAACAAGATTATTTAATACATGAGATCTAGAAAATCTACACATCTTAAATTCTCGCGATTTTATCATGATTCCGTGAAATTATCATGTTTTTTGTGAAGTTTTGTTATTCATTTATAAAGATATTATTTTAAACTTTAGAATTATTTATTACCATATAATCAACAATTTTTAATATTTTACTTTTCAAGAGATTTTTTTTTTTTCAATAATGTCTAGATAAAACCTCAAAATTTCAGTCCCCAAAGAAATTCTAAAGCCAAAGAATTGGTGAGAACTAAATTTGTCACTATGCTATGGCACAAAAAAAAAAAAAGGCAAATCTAAGGATCAAGTAGGACACAATTGGGATTAAATGCTCACCATTAAAAACTTTTGGGAGGCGCAAAAGTTTTTGATGAAGCTGATATTTATGTTTTACTTCATCCAGGTCTATGTGACTTTTTGAATAGGTTAGATCGCAAATAAACACCACAGTAGATCCTAAGAAGGGTTCAAGTATCCATAGGTGGTGAAATTCCACTAGCGTGAGTGTGTGGGGTGTGTGTGCGTGTAAAAAAAAAAAAAAAAAAAAAAGAAGAAGAAGAAGAAGAAGAAGATCCTAAGAAGGTTTCAACTCCATTGCTTTCAGTGGTGTGGTCCACTTGAGCTTAGGATCTACCTCATTTTTAGACTTGTATCCTAAAATGATATGGCAATGGACCCATAAATCACTGTGAGCCCCTCATAGCCCAAGCATGTTCCAAGCTTAGGACAAGTAGGGATAAAACCTAATCTAGCCATAAAGTGGGAGCAAACCTCCTGTAATTCTATTTTATTAACAAAATATATTATAGAACCCAAAGAGATAGACCACAATAGTTAGCCCAAGTACCTAAACCAATAATACATAAGAAAAAAATAAGACAAACTCTACACAGGAAAAAAAGTGGGAGTGGACCACCAATAATTCCATTTCATTGACAAAATCTACACAGGAAAAAAAGTGGGAGTGGACCACCAATAATTCCATTTCATTGACAAAATATACGATACAATCCAAAGAGATGGACCACAATAGTTAGCCCGAGTTCCCAAACCAATAATACACAAGAAAAAGAAAGAGGACAAATGCTAGACAGGGGAAAAAAAGTGGGGGTAGACTGCCTGTAATTCTATTTCATTAACAAAAATATATACGATATAACCCAAAGAAATGGACCACAATAACTAGCTCAAGTTTCCAAACCAAATACCTGCTGAGATAAGAGGCCTTCTTTTCTTGGACAAAGTCAAGTTAGGGGCGATCAAGCTCCAGGAGTAGCTTCGGGCCTGCCGGCTAAGTTTTCCTATTTTTCCCTTTGTGTTTCTTATGATAGGCTCCTCCCAGGTTTTATATATATATATATATATATATATATATATATATATATATTATATATATATATATATATATTAGGTTAGCTTGTTAGTACACACCCATGTCAGTACACACACTCCATGTTAGCCACCCCTGCTAGGGATCGATGCCAAGACCTCAAGTGTTGAAACGAGGTATCTCCACTTAGTCTGTCAGTTGAGCTATGGATCTGGGTGTGGCTCCTCCCAGGTCTTTTTCTCTGGGGGCAGCCCGAATGTACATCGGGTTGTAAATCTGTTCTTGGAATGAAATTCATCTTGGTTTATATATATAAAAAAAAGTTTCCAAACCAAATACATAAGAAAAAATAGAATAGACATTACATAAGAAAAAACAAAGTGGGAGCAGACCACCTATAATTCTATTTCATTGAGAAAATATACGATACAATACAAAGAGATAGACCACAATAATTAGCCCAAGTTCTCAAACCAATTATACACAAGAAAAAATGTAACATCCTGGATTTTCACTATTTTGGATTTCCAAAAATTCTTAAAAATTTCTTTTTTAATTAACTTATAATATCACTTAATAACTATTAGCACTCAATGTTAGTTTATGCTGGGGTGGACCAGTCTAGTTAAGATGAGGCAAAGTGCGGGCCGTCAAGCCAGATAGTCCGTTTACACCTAGCAATAGCCCGTGTGGGCCACCCAGCGACCGAGGAGGGTTAGAAAAATCTAAAAATTTAGGAAACTGAAGATCTCGCTGGGCTTGTAGTCCAGCACGGACCACGGACCCATTGGACAGCCAGAATTGGAATCTGGCACTTGTAAATAAAATTGAGATATCAGACTTTCCAGCCGTCGGATTTCTTCCAAATTTATGGTGAAGGTTTAATGTATTTTTCTACACCCGTCCACAAAATCTGGGACCCGATCGTGGCACGATGATCGTTGATCGCAAACCGGACCCGTACAATCAAACCTCATATCCGATCACTCCCAAATTTTGCATGGCCCTTCATCGGGCCATCGATCACCTATCCTGTAAGTTTTATGGCTAGAGGGCCACTAGAGCCACCCCAATCACCGAAATGGGCCCCTAAGGGCCATTTAAAAATCGAAACCGTATGCTCAAACCCCATACTTGATCATCCGTTTGTTTTCAAACTTTGCGTGACCTCTCATCGGGCCATAAGGCACCTGCACACCAAGTTTGGTAGCGAGAGGGGTGTTAGGGCCGCCCCAACACCAATAGGGAGTCCTAGTGGTCTATTTTGGAAAATTGTGGAAGCTTGGGGCCATTTGCACCAAATATGACATTATAAAAGAGGTTTCTTTTAGGCACCCCTCTCCCCATACGAATTTGCCCTAGGGAAGGAAAGAGAGAAGAGAGAAAAGGGATAAAGAAGAAAGGAAGAAGAGAGGAAGGGAGAGTGAAGGAGAGTGAGGGTGGGCCATAGATCAAAGTAGGGCCCAAGGGAGTCACATCTTGCAAAACCTTACCTCTCCCTCAAGGAAATCCATTATCCACAACCGGGAGAATCCCTCTCCGCCGATTTGATAGGTAAATCTCTCATCTTCTTGAAAACCCCTCATGTTGAGGGATGATTTGTATGAGATTCTAACATGCAATGCTTTGCTTTAGGGATTCCGGCTAATCGACTCTGAGTTCGGCATTTTTAGGTCATTTCTAAGATCTCAATGAACCATAGGTGCAGACTATTAACCTTAGGTGGCCTAGCACCAATTATGGTAGGAGTTTAATGATTTTGTTTGTTTGGGATGTTGTATTGAAGAGTCTAGAGGATACCTAGGAATGATATATATGTTGGAATGGTATGAATTTGCATGTTTAGTTCTCATTTGATGTTGATCTTGCCTCTCACATGATGTAGTATATGGATGATTACAAACTCATGTTTGTTTGATTTTTCTCATATGTGTTGTTTCATAGTGTGCATGATTCCTTACTCTTGTGTATTTGATCCCTTGAGGTGTAGGAAGTGCATAACTTTCTTCCTAATCCACACCACTCACATGCACCTTGTTCATGATGTTGTAGTTTGCTTGTTAGGAGTATTTGAATCATATGTTGAGATGTATGCGAACATGATACTGTTGTACTAGTTGATAACCTTGATGATTGATATGTTATAAATCGTCCTCAAACCCTTGGGTTGGTTAGGAAACATGACGAGAGACGGTAGTCCCATTGATAGGGCTACCCTGAGGCTAAACCCATGGATTTGGGCGGGTGCGCATGGGCGACAGTAGTTCGACTACATGGGCCTCTTGCGCTCGATGTCGTCCGTCACGTGCTTGCTTGACTTGTGTGGTTTAGCCTACTCACTGGCCAATCGTGATTGTAAACCATATTTGCTCACATATGTATGAAATCTGGAACACCCTACCACCATTGTAACCCATTGATAATGAATTGAATATCGATCCACAGTCTCGTGAGCCGGGTATGGTGGAATGGGACACTGTGTCCCAGCTGTCGGCCTATGCTGGGGTGACGTGCCTCCCCATAGTGACCGCGAGCGATCCCTTTCACTCAGCACTCCCCATGTGCCTGAAGTCGGGGATGGGGAACCTGACGGGATCAAGGATTGAGGGATTTTAGCTTCACACGTTGGGGGACCTTGGCCTCGCAACTAGTTCAGGGCATTTGATACGTGGGGTGTATCAAATTCTCCAACCTGCTGGATGAATGGACTTAACTAAGAACTCGGCTAATACGATCACATTGCATTGCATTAGTTAGGGTGGCGACTCGGCAGTCGAGGTCACTCTGAGAGAGTGTTGGTCATGCGCGATCGTTAGATGGAGTCGCTCGAGGGAGTGTTGTGGCGAGGGCATGCGTCATATCATCCATCATGCATTCGTATTAATAAGATTAGTTAGGTGTTTATGATTGATTGCTTTTTATTAAATTCATATTATAACTGATGCTTGTTACAACTTAAGACTAATAGCACCCACTGAGTTAATCACTCACTCCCACTCTGGGACGGTGTTTTAAAACACCAACCAGACCTTTTACTAGATGCGGGTGAGGCGGATCTTAATGAGCCAAGCGAGGTGAGCAAGGATAGGGAAGAGGAGCTTTCCTGCTTTCAGATTTTCGGTGGATCCTTTTAGTTGACTTTGGGCTACCGCGGGGTATGGACTTGGGCCTTAGTCGCTTTGGGTCATGTATGGGTGGGACTAGTTCCCTATTTAGATGAGTTTGGAATCGTGGTTTGGATATTTTCTATATTTAGTAGCGATTGATACTGCTTTATGATGTACTTATGTTTCATGCCTTGCTAAATCCTTCATTGTTTATGAAAGCATCCAAATGTAGTTAAAATATGAAGCCCATTAGGACATCCATGACACCTGAGAATTTGGGAGCCGAGTTCTTACACGGTCCCTGAAAATCCAAGGTGTTACAAAAAATAGGACATGCTACACATGAAAAAAAAAAAAAAAAAAAAAGTGGGAGTAGACCACCTGTAATTCTATGTCATTGATAGAATATACAATTCAACCCATAGAGATGGACCATAATAGTTAACCCAAGTTCCTAAACCAACAATACACTGGAAAAATAGGACAAACACTACACAGTAGCCCTTAGACAAGCTTTCCCTTCCTTCTAATGAGCCCTATGCCTTAGTTATCCATGGTTATCAATCCCCAGACCTCTCTAAGAAGACCCTCCCTTCTTAAAACTCTCCCTTCCAATCCACTACTCCCAAGACAAGCTCCATTATTTACCACTATATTACTCTCACATAAAATTGAGCTCCCCACCAAACACCAGATTTTCCAAGGGATGGAAGAATTGGGATTAGCAATAGCATCCATAATCACTTTGGAATCAGATTAGGCTATTATATTACGAAGGCCCATACTATTATTAATATTCATTCCATCTGGCAAGGCCTGAGTCAACACAACCATATTTGAAGCCCTGTAATAAGCATGATAGGAAGCAAACATCATCTTCCCTGCATGGTCCCTGGAAAGTCTATTGTTGAAGATTGATTAGGATTCTCCTCTCTATGCAATGATTGAAATTTTCAGGACCTCTCTCTCTCTCTCTCTCTCTCTCTCTCTCTCTCTCTCTCTCACACACACACACACACACACACACACACACACACACACACACAAATAATTGTGTTAGACACAACCTTTCCATCTCTTTTGTAATGTGGTTGTGCGACACACCTCTCCTTTCAACGTGTATGAATCTTCCCCACACTCAAGGAAATTAATATGAAAAATTCAGAATTATTTTCCCATCTCTTTCTCCCTAATATCATTCACATGGTTTCAAAGCGTACGTATTTTTTGTAGGGTTTTCGAACATGCATAACAACCCTTATGGCAACTCCAAATTGGCATCTAGCCATTGCATCTCATCTCCAGATCCACAGACGATCTCCAAACCCATTCTCCATAATCTCTACCATCAAAACCTTATCGGCAAACACAGTTGTCGATTCCACCCAGTTCTATTATCGACAACATTTTGGCAAGGTTGTAGGTGTGCACAATATTTTCCACTTCCACTATGAGTAGCATCTACTCTAACATTCTCCAACATCTAAATCGTCTTCACTATCTGTACAATCACTCAACTCCACCCTGGAGTAGCATGACACCTACGCATGGCCCTTTGCGATTACCACCATGCTTTAAATTTTTTTATATTTATTTTTTGAAATGATTATTGCAAATTTTTTTTTCTTTTTTTCGAAACTGAAATTCCATTGATATCAACAACTAAGGCATGGTATCAACAACCATGCCTTAATTTGTCTTTCAATCGAAAGCCCCCAAAATCCTAGCCATTGGTGTCTGCCAAGAAGACACATAGCCCTTGACGATTGCCACCTTGCTTCTTTGAATCACAACCAGTGTTCTGCAAATCATTAGAAGAGGAAAACCTCATATCCTTTGACGTCAAACCCATCACCTCTCTATATAAATACAATGCAGGTGGAGCACACATTCATTAAAATAACATCAATGCACTCGCTTCTCTTCTCTCTCTCTCTTTTTTTTTTTTCATGGCCCAACAACTTTTTTTTTTTTTTTTTTTTTTTGTAAAAGGCGCTGGCCCGAATAGTGGTCATGTTCCCCCCATCGATGCCGAGATAGCGAGAAGGGCTCGTCCTTATGACAATCATTGTCGGAATTCTATCATCGCTTTTGCCATAGTTGCTCGACCGCATTGCTACCATGATGGAGCTTCAGCTACACCCCCTACGACCCTAAGGAAGTAGGATCTCACGAATGAGGGTATGCAGGAGGAAAAAGGGTTTCTTTCAGTTTAGTACTTCAAAAGAGCACATGTTTAGTACACACTCAACCTCACGCTAACACTCAAGGTCAATTCAAGCATCGAAGGAAGATATCTCATTTCAAAGAGAAGACTACTTCTCATTCAGGCTTCATTCCAAGTTAATCTACAACCATTCAATGGTCCAAATCATCTATATAACTTATGGTTGAATCATTAAAGATTAAAAAACTATGAGCTATTGTTCTGCCCCGGGAAAATCCTAGTACCTAGATTAACCCCATTTAAGTTTATCATGAATAATTTTCTTTTTAGGTCATACTCATCCAAAGTCTTTCTTAGTGGTAAAGGGAAGCTTGGGTAAGTTAATGGAAAATTTCCAGTCCTGGAAGAAGGTGATCCTAACTACTTTGAATTGGAATTAATTAACTAACAACCTTGTTATATTATGGATATTTAATTCTATAGAATCTCACATGTCTGAAGGCATTTTTTTTTTTTTTCATAAAAATTAGGAAACTAAGATTACAAAGCTCATTGAGCAATATCTCAGAACTAACTTGAGGGAGAGTGTTGAAGATTAATCAAGATTTTCCTCTCTATGTTGTGGTTTAATTAGTTTAGGACTATTATCTCTCTTGTAAATAGTTATGTTAGACACAACCATTCCATCTCTCATATAAAGTGATTATGCTATACATAACCACTCCTTTATATATATATATATATATATATCTCCCCCACACTTAAGAAAAATAATACAGAAAATTCAGAATTATTTTCTCATCTCTCTCTCTAATTTTATTCACCCCCACTAGCACCTTTTTTTTTTTCCTTCAAAAAGGGGACTAGCCCCCTGTAACTTTGTTAATTTGAAACAAGCATGTACAGACTGGACTTTCGGGTGGGTTCCACAAAACATTTCACCTAATTGGCAAACGGAAAAAGGAGAAAAAAAGAAAAGAAAAGAAGAAACTGGAGGACAGGGAACTGCATCAGGCGTCGAGACGGAGGAACATCTGAATTTCGCTGAAGCCAGGGATCCACAACTGCCCCACAGAAGCATCAATTGGAGAAATGCAGACAACTGGATGACCCTGCTGTATAGCTGACAGCCACACACACACACACACACACACACACACACACACACACACACACACACACACACACACACACACACACACATATATATATATATATATATTTTCACTGGGCCTGCCTATCATGGAGAGCAGAAACCAAGACAAAAGGAGCCCCAGGCAGCAGGAAAACCACACCTAAGAGATACGAATAGCCCCCAAACCTGCTCTAACAAGGATAAGCTCCCCCCGAGAGATCCAAGGGAGGTCCGAGGAAGACTGGAAAAATCGAAATTGCTGGTTTAAGCTTCCCCAACGAGCCAGACTATCCGCCACGGCATTCGCCTGCCTAGGGATGTGCTTAATGTAGATAAGAAGAGAAAAGCTAAGTTTGTCATAATGTCGCATGCAGTAGAAGGCGCACCAGGGGACAACTCCTCTATTTGAGAAAAGGTTCACGACGGCCATGGAGTCGCTCTCCACCTCCACGTTGGAGAAGCCTAATTCCTTACACTGCTTTAAACCGTCAACCACTGCCTTGGCCTCTGCCATGAAGTTCATTCCCACTCCGTAGCCTGTTGCGAAAGCAAAGAGGAAGTCACTGTTCTCGTTCCGACAAACTCCCCCACTGCCAGACAGACCCGGGTTACACCTGGACGAACCATCAACATTTAACTTAACCCAGCCCCTGGGAGGGCGGGACCATTTCACCACCGAAAAATTGGGGAGGGGGTTAATCAAATGAGGAAGGCCGAGAGCAGTGATCAAGTCGAAATCGCTCTGAGATTTACCCGGTGGAAGGGGGAAGACAGAGAACAGGTGAGAGAGCCAAGACCGCACCTTGTTGATGGAATGCAGAATCCTAAAAGGGCGGTTCTCAAACCGTAGCTCGTTCCTTGCTAGCTAGATCTCCCAGAGAATGAGGGCCGGAGAGATCCCTCTTATCAGATTCCTTTAATTAATACACCCCCGCCTCATTAATACACCCCACCTCCTTCTCAAATTCCTTTAATATTTCCCAAAAGACGACTTCCCACCTCCCTTAACAATCTATTGATCTTCACAATGATTCCATCTGAGATACTCCTTGCCTCAAATTTCTAAGCATTTCTCCTAAGCCTTAATTCCCAGATGGCTACAAATAAAAACTTATAACAACTTCAATTCTTCAAAGTGGTAGCTATCTTATAGTATTATCACCTTTTAAGGAAAGGTGGGGCAGACCACCAAACTATATTAAAAGAAGGGAATGCACAGCCTTTCAGGTCGGCCCCGATAAAAAGATTCGGGCCTGGCCTATCATATAGCAACTCAAACAACAGCTAAATACAACAACAAAAAAGGAAACCACCACTACACTCGAAAGCTCCCAAGCCCAACATTGTCAAGGACCAAGGATCCTCTGATGATCCAAGGAAGCTCAGCATGGGTAGAGTTGTTTGAGTTGCTATATGATAGGCCAGGCCCGTTATAAGTTTCAGGTCTGTTAGGATAGCCTTCACTCGCCATTCTTGCCAAGGCGTCGGCAACGACGTTGCCCTTGCGGAGGATGTGCCTAAACGAGAGATTGAAGGGGTCCCTGAGCTGATGGATGGCCCCCATCATGTGCCATAAGTTCCACGAACAATGAGCTAAGAGGTCGGACGCAGCTTCAACCACCATTTTAGAGTCAGATTCCACGACAATGTTTGAGAGACCCAGGTTAAAACATAATGTTAAGCCATCAAGTATAGCTTGGGCTTCCGCAATAGAGTTGGTAGCTGGGCCGAACTGTCTGTGGAAGGCAAAAATCAGTCGTCCGTGCGAGTCTCTGCAAACACCCCCACCATCACTGTCGCTCGAGTTTCCTCGGGAGGAACCATCCACGTTCATCTTTAACCAACCTGGACGTGGCCTTTGCCACTTAACAATCAGGGGGCTCACAGTCGGAGCAGGCCTAGGATGGCTCAGATGGAGGGCTTGAATAGCGGCTTTATAGATAAGAGAGTGGGAGTCTATCAGGCATCAGATTACCCACTTCCTGCAACCATCCCAAGATTCAGGAGATTATGTGGCGACCAGACATTAGGATTCCATCAAATCTGGATACATTTCAGCTTCGCCAGATTTCCCAACAAATAAATGAGGGGGTGAGGCCTAGTAGCTGCTTGATGCGAGAGGAGTTGGACGCCTCGGAGGTCTAGAGAGAAATGCGTTGCTGGATAGTATGGTTGGGGGAGAATGGAACATCGAAAATGCTGGAGAAGTGTTTTCAAATCCCGTTGGCTATGATCCCAGAACAGAACAAATGGTGGAGGCTTTCCTAGCAGTGAGTAGGGGCTGTGGAGAGGCGGATGTGCGGCGACAGGATAGATTGCGTATGAGGAAGGACGCCCGTACAACACTGGGGGGGGGGGGCAATCACGCTAGAAAGGGAGATGGGGTCAGTCCAGCTGGGGGATCCAGACCGCCTGGACTGAGGGCGCTGGGGGCCTTAGATTGCCTAGATCAAAGCTGACGAGGGGGCCTGATGTTCCTGTTAGCTGGCACATGCTCTGGTTCACCTCCACAACACTTTGCATTTGGAGACAAGGTGGACGCCTGATCACTGAATAGTAGAGTCCACTGGGACAACATTTTGCATAATTTTTCAAATGAATATACCAATCTTCGGGGGGAGAGTTTTGTTCTAAATCCATATAGTATTATCACCTCGAGTAACCCTTTTTACAGTAGGATTTTTCTTCCTCTTTGTATCATTAGTAGAGCGTTTATCTTAGTTCTCAAGAGCAACAAATATATGTGGCAAGTTGCCATTCTACTAGGAGTAAGCTTTATGATCATTGAACTTCAGGCATGCACGTTTGCTATATATGGCTTTAGTTCAAATAAGTCCCTCCCTTGTTAGTTTAATGTATAGAATGTGATTATGGTATGCTTGTTGGTTTGTTATTTGTGGAGCCTGTGCTATTTTTTATATAGAGGCTCCTATCTTTTATATAGTGATGTGTTAGGGGTTTGACCTTTTTTCATCCCTTGCTGCATATAATTTTGCTATCGACTTGAATCTTCATAATAGTGAGTTTCAAAAATGTCTCCATGAGCATGCTATTTATATCATGCACAATTATTGTGATAATATATTATTGATAAAAAAAAAAGCCTAAGATTCAAGAATTTGAAATGACAAACATGAGTATCATACCATATTATCTCAATATTGGATGAAATGGTCCCTATTTGATGGAATTTTTATATGATGAAAAAGTATGGTCTAAAATTTTAGAAAGGTTCAATATGAAAATTTTAAGCCAATGTCCACACCCATGTACATGGGTTGAAATTAAGGACAAAAGGCAATTTGCTACTATACACTTTAAATGGTTGAAATTAAGGACAAAAGGCAATTTGCTAAATCCTATACTCTTTAAATGGTTGACTAGAAACCTTCAATACTCGACTACTACAAGGCAAAACATCGTAGATGGTGTGGTATACTTAGTCACTAGATAGAGTCTTCGAGTCAAATTCATCTTCAGGTAGAGAAAATGTTTCCTTTTAACTTAAAAGGTACACTTGATTATTATATTATTTATTTATGTGCTATAGAATTTAGAGTCTTTGGGTTCATAGATCATGCCCGAATTGTGTGTGCTATTGTATATTCTCTCGTTCTGTCAATGGAAATTTCTTTTCGAAAAAAAAAAGAGATATTAGTGGGTCACACGTGGCATTAGCAATGTGGGTATGCCATGAACGGTTTGGATCATTGGACAGTCGTCAGGTGGGGCCATAACAATGGGTTGTGTATAGCCCTATATGGACCATCGAAGTACCAAAACAACTCTAAGGGTTAGAGTGATATGCGGGATGGGTTTCTTTTCTCTGTTGAGAGAGGCATGACATGAAAGGGGATTGGTGGTGGAGAAGAATCTGGTCCCCGCTCTTCCCACTGCCTCTCACATTTTGTAAAGTGAAGCTCTGATCTCCTCTCTTTCCACTTGGGTAAAGAAGAAAAGAAAGCCCCATTGATCCACTTGTGGAGGGGAGAGGAAGCCTAAATGTCAGCACAAGCTATCTCTCCAGCGACTTTGTCAGTTGGCATCTGATGTAGAGGGGGTCGCAGACAGTTTCATGGCCAAGATGGATCAGAAAAAGCCCGATCGATGACAGAAGTGATCCGGACCGTCGAACCTTAGATTGAGAGTAAAATATATGATTTTGAGGTAGAACAGGCTGCTTTATCCAACCAACCCAGCTACGCTGGGTTACGCAAGCCGGATTTGAGAAATGTTGGAAACGTCAAACTCAAACAGACGTTTCAGCATTATCTCCCCGTACCGTTTCAAGTTTTGAATTCCATGAACGTTTCCAGCATTATCTCCCAGCTCCACCGTTTCAAACTTTTGAATTCTTATGTTCTGTTACATGCACCTAATGAATATCAGATAGGACAATTTTGTAATTTCACAAAGACTCCAGATGCCTATATATTGCTTCCCTGTATCCGATTGTAGCTAAAAAATGAAAAATAACAATTTCCAGCAGCTTCTTTTGTAAAAGAAAAAAGAATTTTTTTTTCTCTATCTGTGACTGGCTGAAGCCAACAGAAAAATCAGATTCACAGTCCCAACATATCCCTGTTCTTGTTGTGCACGTTGCTGCAGCAGGTTCCTACAAACAGTCCCTGTTCTTGCTGTGCACTGTACAGAAGCAGGTTCTTACAATCAGTCCCAACAAACTGGTATCAGAGCACAGGTTCATATATCCTACAGGAAGTTTTTCCAGCAGTTTTTTCAGCTAAGTACAGATTTTATTTGAAAGAAAAAAATCAGTTTAAGAAAAGTCTCTTTTGGTTCCCTGGTTGGAAGTTATCAACAGTTTTTTCAATGAAAAAATTCAGATTGCAGCACCAAGTTTTTTTTTGTTTGAAGTTGCCAGTGATTTTTTTCTTGCAAGGAAAGAAACATCTGTTTCAGCAGTTTTTCAGCCGAGAAAAATATCTGACTTCAGCAGTTTGGTTTTTTTAGCCAAACAAATCTGTTTAAAAAAATCTGTTTTCTATTTCATCTCTCTCCCTTACATATAAAAAAAAAAAATCAATCATTCCTTCTTTTAAAAAAAGAAGAGATGGCATCCTTGATCCAGCCACAGATTCCAAAGTTATCTAAGGATAACTATGAAAACTGGTGCATCCAGATGAAAGCACTATTCGGGTCGCAAGATCTATGGGAGATTGTTACCGATGGGTATGTAGAACCCACAACGGAAGAAGAAGCTCTCTACACCGCTGATCAAAGGGCGGTCCTCAAAGATCAAAGAAAGAAGGACAAGAAGACTCTATTTCTTGTCTATCAAGGGTTGGATGAGTCCACCTTTGAACGGATCGCTGAAGCGACAACATGCAAGCAAGCATGGGAGATTCTTAGCACAATCTTCAAAGGAGTTGATCGTGTGAAGAAGGTTCGTCTCCAAACTTAGAGCCGAATTCGAGACCTCACACATGAAGGAAGGTGAGACCATTTCTGATTTCTTTTCAAGGTTACTTGTTATTGTTAACAACTTGAAAAGAAATAGTGAAAAGATCGAAGATGTACGGGTTGTTGAAAAAGTACTTCGATCCCTCACAAGCAAATTTGAACATGTAGTTGTTGCCATAGAAGAGTCAAAGGACTTAGAAAATCTGTCCATATAAGAATTGATGGGCTCGTTGCAAGTACATGAGCAACGAATGCAAAAGAATGCCGGTTCAACACTTGAACATGCTTTAGAGTCTAAGTTGACTCTAAATGAACAAAAGAATGGTCATACACAACGAGGCGGCCGTGGTACTAGCAATCGTGCAAGAGGCAGAGGGCGTGGATATTATCTAAGCCAATCACAAAATTAATAAAGACTATCAATTTCCGTGGAAGAGGAAATGGTAGAGGTCGTTCCATGCGTGGACGTGGAAATACAAAAATATTCAATGTTACAATTGCAACAAGTTCGGCCATTATGCTTCAAACTGTTGGAGCAAACCAGTAGATCAAGATGAGCATTCTAATTATGCAGAAGCATCAAATCATGAAAAAGAAGACTCCACACTTCTTCCTGCACAGGAAGAAGCATGTGATCAACATGACGTGTGGTATCTCGACTCTAGTGCGAGTAACCACATGTGTGGAAAGAAGGAGCTGTTCGTGGAATTAGCAGACGATGCTCGTGGCAATGTCAGTCTAGGAGACTCATCAAAAGTTCCTGTGAAAGGTAAAGGAAAAGTTAAAATCTATCAGAAGAATGGTGTGCCGAATTTTATCTCCAATGTGTATTACGTACCAAACATGAAAAGTAACATCCTCAGTATCGGCCAACTCCTTGAGAAGGGGTATGTCATACACATGAAAAACCATTATCTCTCTATAAGAGATGCACACGAGAGACTTGTGGCTCAAGTCCAAATGGCGAAGAATCGTATGTTTCCACTCCATATTTACACAAAAGCTGAGAAGTGCTTCTATGGACTTGTGAAGAATGATTCATGGAGATGGCGTCTTCGCTTTGGGCATCTCCATTTCAGTGGCCTTAGACTCTTATCCTCATCAAGCATGGTGCATGGCTTACCGGCTATTAAAGTTCCAGAACATGTGTGTGAGGCGTGCACACTTGGCAAGCAACAAAGGCACTCCTTTTCAAGTGGAGTATCCCGAAGAGCAAGAGAACCATTGCAGTTGGTTCACACTGACATCTGTGGACCATTGGAGCCAATCTCTCTTGGAGGTAATAAATACTTTATTACCTTCATTGACGATTTCAGTAGAAAATTGTGGGTGTATGTAATCAAAGAAAAGTCTGCTGCTTTTACTATTTTTAAAAATTTTAAGGCCCTTGTAGAAAAAGAAAGTGGTCTTAAAATTAAAACTCTTAGATCTGACAGAGGTGGAGAGTACACATCAAATGCCTTTCGAGAGTATTGCAGGAAACAAGGCATCAAACAGCAACACACTGTAGCCTACACACCACAGTAGAATGGCATTGCGGAACGAAAGAACCGCACCATCCTTGACATGACAAGAACCATGCTCAAAGAGAAAGGCCTGCCAAAGAGTTTCTGGGCAGAGGCAGTTGCATGTACTGCCTACCTGCTCAATCGGTGTCCAACCAAAAGCGTAAGAAACATGACACCACAGGAGGCATGGAGTGGCTACAAACCGAGCGTGGCGCACCTAAGGATCTTTGGGTGTGTCGCCTACACTCAAGTTCCAGAAGCAAGAAGAAAGAAGCTTGATGATCGTGGCGATAAGTACATCTTCATCGGCTACAGTGAAGTATCGAAGGCATACAAGCTCTACAACCCACTAACTAACAAGGTGGTGGTAAGTAGAGATGTTGTATTCTGTGAAGAAGAAGCTTGGAAATGGAATACGGAAGATTCAGCCAAAGAAAATCAAGTTGAGGTTGAAGAACATGAAGAAGATAAGTATGAGAACCAGGAACAGACACCTGCAACACCCTCTTTCACCAAACCGTCTGCACGCAGAAGTCCATCGATACGTTCCATCTCCTTTAGAAGTATTCAATCAAATCAAAATTCAGCCAGCACGTCATCATCCAGTTCTCCCTCACCCATGGCTCCGATCAAAATGAGGAGCCTCAATGATATATACGCCGAAACTGAGGAAATAAATTTGTTCTGCTTGTATGCGGACCATGAGCCTCTCACATTCGAGGAGGCTGTGAATGAAGAATGTTGGAGAAAGGCTATGGAAGAAGAGATCCATGCTATCGAGAAGAATCAAACATGGGAGCTGATCTCACTCTCTCAAGGCCAAAGAACTATTGGCGTCAAATGGGTGTACAAGATCAAGCGAAATGCTGATGGTGAAATAGATTTCTACAAGGTAAGGCTCGTAGTAAAGGGTTACAAACAGAAGTACGGGGTGGACTATGAAGAAGTCTTCGCTCCTGTTACTCGCCTTGACACTGTGAGGATGATTATCTCCCTTGCAGCCCATCACAGTTGAATGATTTACCAACTGGATGTGAAATCTGCATTCCTGAATGGAATTCTGGAAGAAGAGATCTATGTTGACCAGCCTGAATGTTTTGTTGTTCAAGGGGAGGAACACAAAGTGTATCAACTAAAGAAAGCTCTTTATGGGTTGAAGCAAGCTCCTCGTGCTTGGAATGCACACATCAACAATTATCTTCAAGAGAACGGCTTTGCTCAATGTCCATATGAGCATGCTGTCTACATCAAGAAAAATGCTCATGGTGACATCCTCATAGCATGCCTATATGTTGATGATCTGCTGTTCACAGGAAACAATCAGGCGATGTTTGAAGAATTCAAGCATGCTATGTTCAATGAATTTGAGATGACTGATGGTGGATTGATGTCCTTCTTCTTAGGCATCGAAGTAAAACAACAAGTTGGTGGCATTTATATATCACAGAAAAAGTATACCAAGGAGTTGCTTAAAAAGTTCAAGATGGCAGACTGCAATGCCGTGAACATGCCTGTAGCAACAAGCCTGAAGCTGACAAAAGAAGCAGAAGGAAGAAGCGTGGACTCGACTCTGTTCAAGAGTCTGATTGGAAGCCTAAGGTATCTCACAATCACAAGGCCAGATATCGTCTACAGTGTTGGGCTTCTAAGCAAGTATATGGAAGTGCCAAAAGAATCACACTGGCTAGCTGTAAAAAGAATCCTCAGGTACGTCAAAGGAACAATGGAATTTGGTCTTTTCTATCCATACGAAGATGAAGCAATACTATATGGATACTCAGACAGTGATTGGGGAGGTGACCAAGATGAAAGGAAAAGCACCACAGGATATGTCTTCTATCTTGGATCGACTGCTTTCACATGAAATTCAAAGAAACAAAGTATTGTTGTTTTGTCCACATGTGAAGCAGAGTATGTGGTAGCATCGTCCACAGTCTGTGAAGCAATATGGTTGAAGAACATGCTAAAAGAGCTGAAACATTCACAGGAGGAATCCACCGTTATATATGTGGATAACAAGTCGACAATCGAACTTGCCAAAAATCCGGTACAGCATGGAAGGAGCAAGCACATTGATACTAGGTATCATTTTTTAAGAGATCAAGTAAGGCAGAAAATGGTGAAATTGGAGTATTGTTATACAACTGAACAGGTGGCAAATATTTTTACCAAAGCACTATCGACAGATGCATTCAGACGACTAAGATCGATGCTTGGAATGAAGCCTGTTTTGGTTTGAAGGGGAGTGTTGGAAACGTCAAACCCAAACAGACGTTTCAGCATTATCTCCCCGCACCGTTTCAAGTTTTGAATTCCATGAACGTTTCCAGCATTATCTCCCAGCTCCACCGTTTCAAACTTTTGAATTCTTATGTTCTGTTACATGCACCTAATGAATATCAGAAGGACAGTTTCGTAATTTCACAAAGACTCCAGATGCCTATATATTGCTTCCCTGTATCCGATTGTAGCTAAAAAATGAAAAATAACAATTTCCAGCAGCTTCTTTTGTAAAAGAAAAAAGAATTTTTCTCTATCTGTGACTGGCTGAAGCCAACAAAAAAATCAGATTCACAGTCCCAACATATCCCTGTTCTTGTTGTGCACGTTGCTGCAACAGGTTCCTACAAACAGTCCCTGTTCTTGCTGTGCACTGTACAGAAGCAGGTTCTTACAATCAGTCCCAACAAACATACCCCTAGTTCGACGGTCGTTTCCTTATTTTAAATCCATTTTTACTATAAATAGTGAGTTTTTGTTTGATTATAACTCTTCATCCGTTGGGCTTTAGGAGTTGCGCCCAACGCGAAAAGAGCTTAGAAAAATTATGAGAACAACATGGTGAAGCCAAATAGGACACTATTTTTGGCCGAAAACCTTGCGCACTAGTAGACATCACGACCATCCATAAGTAGTAAGTTTACTATTTATAGTAAGTTGCGAATTCTAGGAGTTTTAGTCGTAGTTTGCTTCTAATTTCTCTCCCATTGCTTGGTATCCCTATTTAAAGGGTTGTGAACTCATTTATTTGATTCATTAATCAATTTTGAATTTTATAAAATTTATTTTCTATTTTACTTGCTTTCTTTCTCGTAGATTCGAGAAGCCTCTGTGAGGAGTCCAGAGAAGTTCCGTAGATTCGGAACAGCTATCCTCTTGAGGGAGATGGTGCTCGACCTCATCACGTTCATCCCTGCGTCAGCATCAATGGCCAATCAAGGCATGTGTTTTAAAAACCCCATTTTATAGCCCTTTATAGATGTGTGGAGATTCTTGGACCATGTAAGGGCTTTACACAAGTATGAGAAAACCAATTTAAGAAAGGATGTTGGAAGTTTATATATAAATTGGACTTTCGGTAGTTTGTACAACAATTTGAAAACGTGGGTACATAGAAAAGCTTAGTAAATATTGGTTTGGGGAGTTGCTACTTTCTATTCTAACATATTTGAGGTGTTGCTACTTATTATTATTATTATTATTATTATTATTATTATTATTATTATTATTATTATTATTTACTTATTATTATTTTAAGAAGTAGAGGAATTGCCATTTATGCTTCTAACATAAGTGAAAATTAGGACCTATATTGTTAAAATTTGTTATTGTTAGGATCCTTTGAGTGATACATGTAAGTAGGTGGAATCAATTATCTTTAGTTTGATCATATTCATGGCAGTGGATATGACATGGGAACGAATAGAGTTGTGAGTTCTTTCCATCTTTTCTTATAGCTAGCCATTGATTATGTGTGAATTCAGATTCGAGTGTTGTGTAATTCATTAGAGCAAGTCATAAAATAATATCTCAAAGACATTTAATTACACAACTTCCACCAATGTCACTGCTTAAAGCCGATTCTTTGAGTGTCCACTAGTGTGTCTAGGCAATATAATTCACCCATTACACCATGTATTCATGTTCTTTAATATTTTATTAAGAAATATTAGAAAATATTATAAAATTACCTAAAAACAATATGATTAGAAGCTAACATGCATATCAAGCTTATTTTCTTTTACAAGTAAAGGGTCAAGGGTGGAGGGAAAAACTTCCTGGTTAGTTCTCAGATCGCTTCGATCAAGGGCTGGTTCGGGTCCATCGTGGCCACTTGGCCTAACTCCCAGTCTGGGACACCCAGCTCAGTTCTCTCCGGCTTGGGGTTGGCCCCCTCCCCCTCTCCCGAGAGGTGTCTTCGTGTGGTGAAGTGGCGTAGGTCGCCAACCGGTTGGGTGAAACTGAACGTGGACGGGTCTTTTTTGGGCAACCCGGGGCTGGCTGGGGGTGGTGGCATCTGCAAAAGCGAGACAGGGGATTTCCTCTTTGCTTTCTCCGTGGCCTATGGGCTGGCTTCCAACACGAGGGCGGAGATTAGGGCTATCTATGATGGGCTCCTTTGTTTCGAGAAGGGCCTTCAAAAAGTGGTGGTCGAGTCCAATTCCCAATTGGTTATCCACTTCCTTTCGGGGACCTCGATCCTGGGATGGAAATGGCAGTATAGGTTGAATAGGATCAAAATTTTGTGCTCTCTTGGTGAAGTCTAGTTCAACCACATTCTTAGCGAAGGCAACGGGCTGGCCAACGAGATTGCCAGGATAGGCAACGGGTCTCAATCCTCGACCCACTTCGGTAGCAGGGCTGAGCTCCCTAGCGTGATCCGGGGTCTCCTTTTCCTGGACCGTGTGGGCATGGGTTCTGTGCGGAGTGAGGGGAGAAGGTAGATATTGCTCTAGTATGCGGGTTCCCCGTGGAGAATGTCCCGGCAGGGTTTTTTTTTTTTTTTTTTTTTTTTTTTTTTTTTTTTTTTTTTTTAGCATTTTGTTTCATCCCATTCTTGGTAAGGGCTCTTCCAGCCCATAAGATAGGTGGGCCCGACTTTGTGGCCCCCCCGAATAGGTACTCTTTTTGTATCATTCTATCTATCAATATATCCCAGGTGGTGATTCCACCTCTTCTTTTTTTTAATAATAATAATAATAATAATAATAATAATAATAATAATAATAATAAAAAGAGTAAAGGGTCAAGGGTTGTATAACATAACACAATGATTTTTCAATAAATAATTAATCTATTAGAATAATGTTGGTGTATTAGGTTCGGTATGTGGGCCTTGTGTTTTAGATGTAAGATGTATTGCATTTAGCTGCTCTTGCATGTCACCATATTGTGTTTTTCCTTCTTAAGTTAATACTATATTAGGGTTAGAGAGGGGGTTTTCTCCCATTAATTGTTTTCTCTAAAAATCACGTGGTATTAGAATCATAAGATTTCTACTTCTCCTACATTCATCTACTAAAGTTGTCACCATGCATTCATCTACTAAAGTTGAATATTATCCTACAAGAGATGCTACTTGTGAGATTGTCTAGCTTCCAAAAAAAAAAAAGATTCTATAATATCTGTTTTTATGCGGCCAATCAAGGAAACAGATGGAGGAGGATGTGTATTTGAGGGATTTGAATGTATTCTGCATTCATTAAGAGAATATGACAGCTGTGATATATATACTCTTTTCTTCTTTTTTCTTAAAAAAAAAAAAAAAAAAAAAAATTGTCTAGCTTCGCTCTCTTCTTAGTGATCATGTGATTGTTGTCTATCATCCAATTTTATTACATTGTGATAATCAAGTAGCAATTCATATGGCCTCTAATCTAGTATTTCATGAGTGAACTAATCACATTAAAGTATATTATCATTTTATTCGTAAAAAGCTCCCTTCAAGGCTAATCTATATGCCTCACGTTTCATTAGAAGACCAACTCGTCGATTTTCTTACCATAAGTTGTTGCTTCTTTGTGGCTTCAGGATATCATTTACAAGGTGGTTGTGGCTTGTTTAATATATTTCGAGGGCGAGTGTTCGTAAATATTGGGTTGGGCATGTGGAATTTGGGTTTTAGATGAAAGACGTATTACATTTAATAGTAATAGAGTAAGAAAGGTATTTTCTCCCTCCTAATTACTTTTCTTCCCTTGAGTTTGATCAACTCACTATTTTACGTTTAACCATCCATTTCGTAGCCATTAGTTGGACATCTAGGATAGCTTGATGAGTTGGATTTTAGAGATACGCTCCCTCCACACTGGTACCAACACATTGGATGGTGTGGATAGTTGTACATCAATGACATCTGAGAGGAGTACTAGTTGCAACCATTTTTTAAATTGTGCGCAGCTAACATAGGAGTAAAGCCCTTTTTAAGCACATATTTTTAATAGCTTTTTTTTTTTTTTTTTTCCTTCTCAGTTATAAAGACAATTTAATTTCCAAAAAAAAGGTAAATTTTGATAGCATTGCATTTTAAATGTATGAATTATGCAATGTCCACAAAAAAAGAAAAAGAAAAAAAGGTATCATTTATGGGCATTACGAGGACTCATTAATACTAATAAACTTCATTTTCCCTGAATCAAATGAACCTATAATAAAAACCATGCTAAATATTTGGAGATAGAGAGAGAGTGAGAGTACAAGTGCAACATAAAAAAATATAAGTACTGTTCTTAGCAACTAGCAAGATATGAACAAACCCCGCATTTCGGGAATATGATGAAAGTGGCGACACATGAAAGCAAGAGAAAATAGCATATATTTTCAAAATATCATCAATTCCTCACACGGGTGGGAGCGCTGGCCATCAACATATGTGCTAATATGGAAGAAATGTATGAGATCTGAGCTTTCCGTCTAGTCGGAAATAATGCATGGATCTTCTGCCTCGAAATACAGTCAGTTTCACTCATCAGGTGAACCACAATCTACACAGTAAACTGACAGCTAAAACAAACATTTTCTAGCCATCAATTTTCTTTGTGCTATGGCCCTCCCGAGGTCTAAAATGGCCTACTTTTTTGGCAGAAGATCTAAACAAGTGTACCACACCTGATGGAAATGTCTGATAAAGCACCCATATTATCGTCTTGGCACATAATCATGGGTGGCTCAATACGTGAGGAATTAGCAAACCTCATTAGTTTATTGTAGAAGAAATAAAAGCAACTTCGCATCAAATAGTAAATTTTAGAATGAACTTGAAGCAAAAACTTCGTACGTACAAGTATTTTATTAACGAATTGGTACATTTTCTAGGTAATGTGGAAAAGCCGTAAAACATGAAGAACTGCATACAGTAAACTACACGGACCGGCGCCTAAAACAAGAAACTTAAACTACCAAACAAAATAGAGCATAGACAATTCTAATTAGGATCTGAACAAAAACAAAAAGGCAAAAAATACACAACTTGAACGATCCTGGAGAGCTGAGAGACCGTATGGGAGCCCTGGGGATGGAGATCTAAACCGTCCAATCACAGCTTAAAGGGAACCCTCATTTAACAGTTTAGCACATCCCACGTAGCAAATGGCCCCAATCACTCCACAATTTCCGTTCTAGGAATCTCCCAGACGGTTGATAAGATATCCAGAGGATAGAACTGAAAAAAAAAAAAAAAAAGTGTAGGAAAAACTCTCTGAAAAGCCCTA
Organism: Magnolia officinalis; assembly: GCA_021015155.1. Lineage (NCBI taxonomy): Eukaryota > Viridiplantae > Streptophyta > Magnoliopsida > Magnoliales > Magnoliaceae > Magnolia > Magnolia officinalis. Next base: position 7,945,028 of record JAJHSJ010000003.1, read on the forward strand.
AGATTCAACAGATAGATGTTTCTACCGAACTTGTATTTGAAAAAAAAAAAAAAACCGAAAAAGCAAAGTCACGAACCCAATATACATACGTATACGTATCAACATACACATGGATATAGGTGGAGAGAGAGAGAGAGTAGAAAACGAACATACTGTGTGCAGCTTGAAAATTTTCAGGATCTATGAAATCGCAACCAGTGGCACAAAAAGACTCAACCCTAATCAAACCTAGAAATATATGGAGAGAGAGAGAGAGAGAGAGAGAGAGAGAGAGAGAGAGAGAGAGAGAGAGAGAGAGAGAGAGAGAGAGAGAGAGAGATTCAAAACGCTGAACCATCACGTTACCGTTGAAAATCCAGCGAAACAGTGCCACTCCTTGCATAATCCAAGTCAACGTCTGGATAAAATCAAATCCACCTAAGACACCCGGAAAACCCCTAAAAACTTGTCTAAAACCGTGCCGACATCATTCAAAACCCTAACTCTTGTTAATAACCAAATGGAAATGATTTTTTTTTTTTGTACAGATGAGAAAAGACTTTTTTTTTTTTGCAGCACCTCCAGATGAGAAAAGACGTTTTCTAAGACGTCTTCAATCGCCCGCAAAACAAGACATGTCACGATCCGATCGTCCTCCATCTTATAAAATAAAACACCTAGGAAATTTCAAATCGACGGCTTTCATCAAATCAACCCATTTTGCAGCCGCAAATCATACAAAATAATACATCCAGCAATAAATACCGCAGGAAATCCATCTCTACACGGATCCGATATTTCTTTCTTTCTTAGCTTGAGATCTAAATCCAGAGAACGGATTGCAATCGTTTCTGTTTCTGCTTTTAGAACGTATGAGAAAATTGATTTTTTTAAAAAAAAAAAAAAAAACATCTCTATCTTTTTTCAAATGATTTTTTCTATACCTGGAGGTGCTGCAGAACTCGTACAGCTTGCCTCTGTTGGAGAAGATGATGAGAGCAACCTCAGCATCGCAGAGAACAGAGAGCTCGTAGGCTTTCTTGAGAAGACCGTTTCTGCGTTTGGCGAAGGTTACTTGCCTGTTGATTTTGTTCTCGATCCGCTTCAGTTCTACCCTTCCTCTCCCCATTTTAAAACAGTAGATCGGATACGAGAGAGAAAGAGAGAAAGAGAATTGGATTTTGAGAGCTTGGGACCGTATTTATAGTGAAGAGAAAGGAGATGTCTGAAACTGTAAGGAACTGAAACCTCCACCTTTTTCGCCCTAATGTCTTGTTCTTTCGAGGATTTAGTCGATACTCTGACGGAGTGAGATACTTAATACGCATGCGCGAAGAAATTCTGCACGTGGAATACAGTAACTCAAATAAACTGTCCAAATCTTGAGACCTTGTGTATATAGGTTGTGGTCGGAATTTGTATTGAATGGACGATCCTAACTTCTTATTTAGTGGAAATTTGTTTTGATGAACTTCCACCGTTGATTGATTTAATTTTGACCATTGATTGCATATACATCAATCATCCACCTAATAATTCAAATCGGTGTAATTAGTTTATTAATGCGCATCTAAATCGGGTCCCATCATTTTAATGGTCTTATTTAAGCTAGCTAATTTTGGCTTCTGCATTTGTTCAGTGACTGTGTATCAACCCGTACACTCGTCCATATGTCCATTTTTTCCCCCTTACTTTCTTACGAGAGGTTTTCCAAACTCGCACGCGTACGATGCCATGTCAATCCTCACACGGGATCGCATTAGGTGTGGCCCCGGCCTCACCCAACACTGTGGGGCCAGAACGTTGGGCCCACCTTGATGTATGTATTGTATATCGGCATCGTCCATCCACTTTTCCAGCTCATTTTAGCATATGATGCCAAAAATGAAATGGATCCAAAACTCAGGCGGACCACACCATAGGAAACAGTGGTGATTGAGCGCCCACCATTAAAAACTTCTTAGGGCCCACCGTAATGTTTATTTGTCGTCCAACCTGTTGCTAAGGTCATACAGACCTGGATGAAGAAAGAAAAAAAAGCTGGATGAAAAGAGAAAAGACAAGAAAAAAGAAATATCAGCTTGATCCAAAACTTTTGTGGCCCACGGAAGTTTTTAATGGTAAATCACCAGTGTTAACTGTTGTGTGGTCCACCTGATATTTGGATCTGCTTCATTTTTGGCTCGTGCTGTTACGATTGTACGGAGTGAAAACGTGACAGTTTCACGTCGCAGTTATCCCGAAGTACAGTCCATGTAATTTCCCACGGATGAAAATGAAGTTCTCCTTAAAATAAAAATTTTAAAAAAAAATTAATTAAGAAAAAAAATGGCCCACTGTTTACAGATCAAACGGACGGGAAAAACATCTCTATCCATCCATTTTTCGTACATTATGATCAACATGGGGGAGTGAAAACGTCTTTACATTAAGGTCCAAATATCAAAACGGTGTGGCACACCTAATGGAAGGTTATGATTTTGGACCTGTGCCTCCGTGTGGATGGGCTTTACTCCTCACGCGTGTGTGAGTGTGGTTTTCAGATACAATCGTCAGAGACATTAATAAATACTAAAACCAAGGCACGATTATACTTCAACGGGATTAATCTCCTTGATTTGTCGCAACTTAAGAGGAATTAAGAAGAATTCAGGGTCTGCTTACTCGGGAATGTGTAGTTGCCCGACAGATAAGATTTCTTGTATGTAAGGTCAATGGTTCGACGATCTAGATCGTTCAGATGATGGGCCTTACCGTGGATGGGGAGGCATGTGAAATATGATAAACCAACGCATTGATATTGCAACCTACCACGGTTAAGAGAAAAACAATAGCAACGGTCCCCATTCACAGAAGAAAGTCCAAATGTCAAGGATATGATCTGCAAAACTGTGGACCATCGTACATCCATGGTGAGATCCATATATCAGCGGTTGAGATCATTCATCCATAGGCCTCAACAAATACATTTGTGATATGAAATTCCAAACGTTTATCTAATATGCCAAGCGATGATGGCACATGGTATGTAAATCTTGCAGATCGGAACATTCCAACCATTGGATATAGTGGCCCACGAATAGACTGTTCACAGCAACAGTACAGCAACGGTTCTCATTGAACATAGAAAAGGCTAGATATCTAGCGGTCAGGATATACTATATTATCCATGCCATCCATTCATACGTGCCATTTACACATTGACATTCAAGTTGTATATGGCTACAGGTGACTGGCGACTGTGAAATATGGTTCGTTGATTACAATTCCATGGTCCACGATGCAAGCTTCATATAATATGGTATATTTTCAAGAGGAAGAATTTGATCCCCAATGTGAGGGATTGGATGGTGAAAATATTATCATTGTGCAATAATGGTGTTAATTCCATTTAATGCACTTCCATACCATTTTATATAGTTTGTCCAAAAGGAATTGTTTGGGAGTGTGAATTATTGGTAATTAGGATGTTTGGGAAGAGTGTGAAATACATTAAAAAGCACTGTTTTGAAGTCACAGCAAAATCATATGATTTCATTCCATGTGAAATCCAATTACCACTTGTTAATGTTGATTTCCAAATCAACGTCGGCACTCTTATAGCCCGTTTGGGAACGTGGATTTGGAACCCCCTGGATTTTGAACCCTTTTATTGTGTTTGGCACCCTGGATTAGGAATCAACTTTAATCCAAAAGTAGCTATCCATGGTATATTTACAGGGGTTTAAATTTAATTACTAAATCAACTTTAATATCTCTAATATCTTTAATATCTATTGAAATATATACTTTGCTCAAAAATGATGAAATTCTAAGTATTGGATAGGCCACAAGCACAAGATCATGCTCGAGTGACTAACAAATGATTTTTAAACCGTTGATTTACATGGACAAAGTTTGGATGACTCTTATCATCATATTAAAGTAATTATAGTGATGCAATTGATAATCTAGTTGTTTTGGGATATCATTAGTGAGTCATGTGCCAAATAGTTTAATAGTCTAGTGACACACATATTACACATGCAACTCTTGAAAGCATTTTGATGTAATCCAAGCCCTCAACTAGGATTTCAAACCCCTTCTTTGAGGGGATTTGAAACCCCCTGTATTTGAAACCTCCAATTACTTTATGGTGCCAAATAACTAGGGGATTTGAAATCCCCTCAAATCTCCCCAAATCCATGGTGCCAAACAACCCCTCACTCTCTCTCTCTCTCTTTTAAATAAAGGCCGTCAAACATAATTTGGTGATTTTAAACACTGAAATGCTAGATTTCAAATGATTCCTGTTGTAGACTATCAAATACAACTAGTGATTTTAATTCACATGGATTTCATGATAATTGCCAATGAATTTCATGCATACTAAATACACACTCCCCAAACGACCCCTTAGATAAATTATAGGACCATCAAAATCCTAACGTAATCCATCCCCTCCTAGAATGTACATAGCTGATGAAGACATCATTCTTCCCAAGGCGTAGCTGATTAGGACCTCATTCAACGGAGGCGTGTTAATTTCACATGCCTGTGGAGCATACACATGTGATGTGAGCACATGTGCAAATATTGAATACCTTTGTGAAATTCAAGCTTTTTATAAGTTTGGAAATAAAGATTACATCTTATTATGCATATTTCTTTTTCTTTTTTCTTCTAGCCATTCATCTATCATGACATGCTCGGGCTCATGTAAGGTGAAATGCCCTGATTATTTTTTTTTAATTTTTTTTTTTTTTTGCGATGAGATTTAAAACTATGGTCATTTAATGTGAAGCTTAGATCTCACACTTGTCACATTAGGACCAGTTGACACCTTGTATTTGAGGGGATCCAAGAGGATTTAGAGGCATTCCCTAAATCCATCGTTTTAGCGTTGTGTATTTGGAGGTAAATAAATTGAAGGCATTTGAAATACACACTTTTGATGCATTTTGATATCTCAAGTTTTATTATGATTAGTGCATAATATAAGAGAAAATGCTTTTTTTTTTTTTTTAGTTACATTTTTAAAGGCAAGAAAGCCACAGGTGTAACAAAAGTGTCGTTGGGCTACTAATCCACTATAGACATAACACGCTTATGATACGCCAAAAAAAAAATCTAAATATCAGCTCCAATATTAAAATCACATTAATAGAATGATTAGAATTATCCATTGGTCATATAAATGGATAGTTTAAAATGCATATGAGTTGCTTGTGTGTGATCCTTACTTTTATGACCCATTCAAGGCTTGGAACATTCTATTTTTGTTGGGAACACAATAAGCCTTAATACGACTTGTCGTGCATGGAAGCAACCTCAAACAATTCGAAAGAGAAAAACAATTCAAACAACCACAGAGAACACATGAATTATATGTGAAAAGAAATCCTTTGGGGAAAAAACCACCGCATAAAGCGACGAATAATCCACTATAATCAGAAAGTTATAAGAGATTGAATAACTTACAGATTCGAAACCTTATATCCCCCTTCAAAATCCTCTCTCTGCATTAATCACTCATTTCTTAACCCTAATTCCATATTACATAGGCTTATATAGATTTCCATATGTAATTAGAAACAAATCCCGCACTTACGCATTCTGTCAGTCGACCCAAATGAACCTTCGATCGACCGAGACATCAATAGGGACTATCAGTCAACTAAAAAAAAAAACTCGGTCCACCAGGAATATCACGGTGTGCTTCGGTCAACCCACGAATTCCTAGGTCGATTCAACTGCACTTGCACCAGATTAAAGACACTCAATCAACAATCTACATCGTGGCTTTATCATCTAACTGCTCCAAGTTGCTATCACCAACTCTACCCTCATTCATAATAGCACCATCATCATCATCATCACTTCTTATGCATACTCCGTCTCCATTCCTTCTTTGCCAAGCCTGGAGAAGTCGAGCAAAACATGAGCTTCTCTGCAAGAACAAACTTCGTAAGCATATATGCCAGATTTTCACGGGTGTGAATATCTCAAGAGTAACACTGCCTTCCTCTATAATCTATTGGATAAAATGATAACAGACATCAATGTATTTAATCCGGGAATGGTATACTGAGTTCTTTGTCAAATTGATCGTGCTTTTATTGTCATAATGTGCAGGCACTTCTTCCTGCTGATGCCTCAAAAGACTTGTGAATTCATTTGAACATGTTCTGATTGGTTTTAAAGCAATTTCAAGTAGCTTTCGATCCCACTGAAGCCCCCTTTCGATCCCACCGAAGGTGCTCAAAATCTGCAAAAAATAAATTTTAAAAAAAAGTCTTGAAATTCATGTAATTCGACTCCAGCTAGAGAGTCCTTTGGTCCAACCTAAGCTCGAACCAATAGTTAGGGGTGTACATTGAGTTGAACAGAGTCGAGCTGGCCTCAGCTTGACTCGGCTCAGCCACTAGCTGACCTCAGCTTGACTCTATCCTCGAGCCTGACTGGCCAGCTCGGCTCGGTTCGATCAGTAACTCGGGCCAATTCGAGCTGAGTTCGTCATTGTAACATTTTCACAAACACCTGGACTTTACCTTCAAAATCTCACTTATTTGAGATAGCAACAATGGTTTTACTGGTATTTTATCAAACACCTTCTAAGTAACATAAAAATTAAGAAAAAAAAAGGGTGTTGGTTTCATATACATACTTTCCTTGCCACCAACCACACTTCTTTGAGTCATCATATCAAACACTTGGTGAGCAACATCAATATCAAAGTAACTGAGTCACCGAACTGGTTCGATCCGAGTTCGATTCGAGCTAGGTTTGATCCGAGTTGAGTCGAGTGAAGCTTGGGCCAGCTCGACCTCGACTCGAAGTCATTTTCGAGCTAAAAAAATCAGCTCGACTCGACTCGAACTCAACTTCGAACCGAGTCGAATTGAGCTTTTTCGAGTCGAGTCAAGCAAGCTAACCGAGCTAGCTTGGTTCGTGTACACCTCTACCTAGAGTTTTCATAAATGACCCTGTCTCGACAGTTTCGGTTGAACTGACCATGCCTTACCAGTTTCGGTCGGACCGACCCTATTTTCGTTTCAACCGAAGACTAGCCATTATAGTTCTGTTGGAGCTTTTTTTTTTTTTTTTTTTCTATAAATCTAGAACTAGATCTTTGTGGATATGATGATTTTGAGTGAGAAAAAGCTAGAGTGTCATACCCATTGATATCCATGCCCTCTTCCAAGTGGTTCATCAATCTATGAGCACTCAAATGCTCTATTTGTTGAAAGACTTAACATCTCACATTCTTTAGAAGTTAAAATAAACCTAATAGATATATCATTTATCTAAACAACCTCTAAATGGCCATTTATGTGAATCCCTATTAAGAACCTAATCTTATCATTAGTTGTGAGAGATTCACCCAACTTCCATCATATTGGTCACCTTAAAGGAGCATTACTTACAAGGTATTTGATCTTGGAGCTGAAGCTCTGGCAAAGCACCGACATTATGATTGGGGGAGCAAAAAAAGAGCTGATTAAAGTACATGAGAGTTTCGACCAAGCAACCCAAGAAGGCGTTGTAAAAGTGACTTAATCCGACAAGTAAGTTGTCAATTGTAAGAGTCCATATACACTCCTTCCTTGTATAATATTGAGTGTAAGAGTTTATGACCCAAACTCGAATAGTTTCTTGTGTAGAGCCGAATTCACTGGACACAAGTATGTACGTGTTAGTCTCCGTGGGAGCATCTGGCGGGACTAAATGTAAGTTCTTGAATTAAGATCAAGGCCGTTGGTTAGCCTATAGATAACCAACTCATGTTTCTTGGGGGAGTCTTCGATGACAGTGTATATTAGTAGGTACTTGTGTAAGATCGAGGTTCGTGGCAAGCCTATAGAAAACCACGTAAAGTCTCTTAAGTTAGTTAGTCCTTGTATATGATTGTAAATGGTAGAGGTAAAACTAATTTAAAATCTCTAAGGTAGTGAATACCGGTACAATGTAGGAGAGAGTGCATCCGCAAAGAGTGGAATATGGAAACCAAACTGCTATACATGCCTGTATTTGAGATTGTCATTTGAGGACATTTTTAATTATGCCTATGTGATTAATTAATTAATATTAAATATATACATGATTAGATGAATGCTAGGATTGAAATAGTTAGTACAACTTATACACACATATACACTATCATGTTTATAAACCATTTGCTTAATTGTCACATCCTTAAAAGCCTTAATGTTAAATTGCTTTACTTAGTTTAATTTGCGCTTTAGTTTAAGTTAAGAAATTGTATTATAAAATGGATAATTTTTATTTGGTCCTAATTACCCCCCTCTAGGATATAGCCATCATTCCCTAGATCTGTCAAGCTTTCGCACGTAGTCGTAGTATCATATTCCACTTGATTTTAAAATTCAGTACACTCATGGGGCTATGTGTGTCCATTAGGACTAGAGTTGAGAAGCTGAACAACTATACATACTTATGTTTGGGATTATCTTGAGCACTTCTTTCATCAATTTATGTCGTTTCACTTTGCCAATAAGTGCATGTTACAATCCTTGCTGAATTAAAAGCTTTCATCTTTAACCTCCATAATTTAAAATTATTTTTACCCATAAAGTACTCTGTCTTGAATTCGATCCCTTCAATGTCATGTTTCAGATTCAATATGAAAATTCAACATTCTCTCTGATGTAACTTGTTAGGAACGCAATAAGCCCTAACACGATTTGCCGGGCATGGAAGCAACCTCAGATTGAATCAAAAAATGCGAAAGAGAAAGAAAATTCGAGCAACTACAGATAACATGCAAATTTTACATAGAAAACCCATTGTGGGAAAAAAAAAAAAAACCATGGTACAAAGCGACGAACAATTCACTATAATCAGAAAGTTACAAGAGATGAAAAAACTTAGAGATTCGAGACCCTAGATCTCCCTTCGAAATTATCTCTAGCACTCCTTTTTTAACCCTAATTCCATATTACAAAGGCTTATATAGACTTTCGTATGTAATTAGAAATAAAACTCACACTTATGCAGAACTTTCATGCACATATATATATTCTGTTGGTCGACCCAACTGGCTTTCGGTTAATCGATATATCACGACTGTCGGTCAAACGAAACAAACCTCGATTGACTGAGAACATCATAGTGTGCTTCGGTCGACCCACGAAGTCCTCGGTCGACCCAACTGCACCTACATCATATTAAAGACACTCGATCAACAAAATTTTGTCATAATATATATTTCAATGGGCTTATTACAACTATTCTATTAAATATCACGTATGTATACTAATTTAGGATGTTAAAGTTGATTTAGTTAATCAAATTCAAATCCTCTGAATTTTTTAAAGAACTCCCATTCATCTCAAATTTAAGGGCCTGTTTGGCCGAACAGATCCCATGGGATTAGGAGGGATGGGATGGATTTTAAGGTAATGATGGTAGTGTCAGTGGATTGGTTTAAAATCCATGGGATTGCTATATACCGAGACAAGTTTATCGAGTCTGTTTGGCATGCCGGGCATATCCCGGGATTTTACCTTCCAATCCATTCCAATCCGTCCAACCAAACACACCCCAAGGCATGATTGAATGGGATTAGGAGGGATTGGATCAATTTTAAGGTAATGATGGTGATGTCATTGGATTGGTTTAAGATCCATGGGTTTGCTGTATCCCGGGACAAGGTCATCGGGTCTGTTTAGCCCGTTTGGCATATCCCAGGATTTTACCATCCCATCCTTCCTAATCCCTCTTAATCCGTCCGGCCAAAAAGGCCCTAATGCTCTCACACACAGGATTTGGATTCTAATACATTCCTATTACAAAACTGTTAAATATCACATTAAATTTAAAATTACTTTAATTCCAGTATAATTATTGTGATTTTGGATTCTAATACATTCAATATACAAACTCCTGAATGACCCTTTATAAGACACGCGCCTGCAACATCTGGACATGTAGGCTGCCTCACATGTGGATCTAGCAAATTTATTCTTTTAGCATCCAGCTTGCGGTTCCAACTAATGATTGTCCATGTAACAAATTTGCATAAATGTATTATCCAATGCAGTGATCGAACGGCTGGTATTATTCAATCAGGATCTTATAAAATGGGCCATCAGCCCGCCACAATCGATGGTTTCAAGTGGAAGACAGTAACTACAAACATATCAATGAATTAAAATTCTGCATCTCTCCTGAGAGGATACATGCAGAAAATTGGCGGGAGAGGAAGAAGCCAATTGCCTGCTATCCCCTAGCGTGATGATTACGTCAAATTCACCTCGGAATTTATAAGTTCCTGCGGTTAAAAGCCAAAGAAATCTACAAAGATATCTCACAAATGCAGAAACTTCCGTGGCCCCATCCAGTTCTCAACCCAAGAAACATATGTACACTCGGTGGGCCCACCTAATTTCCGACTGCAGAAACTTACGTACGCATGGCGAGCGGAGGAAGCGGATTGCGTACTAAGTACCCTAAGCGTACTGAGTAAACTCTGTGGGGCCCACTGTCATTCATGCATTTTATCCACTCCATCCATCCATTTTAACAGATAATTTTAGAGTTTTATCTTAAAAGTTAACTCTATCCAAATCTCAGTTGGACCACACCAAAGGAAACAGTGTGAATTGAACATCTACCGTTGAAAAGTTCTTGGGGCCACGGAAGTTTTAGATCAAGATGATATTTGTGTTTTCCATTCATCCATGTCTGACTGATCTTATTAACAGGCTGGATGTCAAATAAACATCACTGTGGGCCTTAGAAAGATTTCAGTAGTGGAAATTAATAGTTCCACTGTTTCCTGTGGTATGGTCCAGTTGAACTGTGGATAATCTTCAATTTTGGGCTCAACACCTAAAATGATCTGTAAAAACGGATGGACGGCGTGGATAAATCACGTACATTCACAGTGGGGCACAAAGTTTAGTCAGTACGATAAGAGCGTACTGAGTAACTCAGTACGCAACCGATTTCGCGAGGGGATCAGCTGTTACCCCCGGTAACAGAGGACACGGATTGCGTCGGGCAGGGATATGTGGGCCCCACCGTGATGTAAGTATTTTATCAACACCGTTCATCGCATTTCTCATATCATTTTAAGTATAAGGTATGATAGTATAAATGAAGCAGGTCCACAGGTCTAGGGGACCACATTAAGGAAGCTGTAGTGATAATGACATCCACTGTTGAAACCTTTTTAAGGGCCACCGTGATTTTATCTTTTATTTTACCATCCAAATTATTCATAAGGTCATGTAGACGTGGATGAAGTGAAAACCAACTATCAGCTTGATCCGAAACTTCTCCAGCTCCCAAGAAGTTTTTAATGGTGGACGTTCAATACCCACTTTGTGGTCCACATAAGCCCTGTATCTGCCTCATTTTTTCAAATCGTGACTTAAAATAATCTTAGAAAAAAAATTAACGGCATGGATAAAACACTTACATCACGGTGGGCCCCACAGATCCCTGCCCGGACGGATTACCGTCCGGCCGGTAAGACGCAATCGGCCTCCAGTAACAGATTAGTAGGTGTTAAGCAGGCCCACCTTGATAAATGTGTTTCATATCAACGCCGCTCATTCGTTTTTTCAGCTCATTTAATGATGTTTTAGCAAAATTTAAAGAAGATACAAATCTGTGGTGGACCACACCACTGGAAAAAGTGTTAAATAATTATTAAAAGCTTTTTACAGGCCATATAAGTTTTGGGAACAAGCTAATATTCGTAATTTCTTTAATCCATTTTTTTAAACGTTATCAATAGATTGGATGACAAATAAACATTATGAATATGCTTACAGTGGGCCTTGGGAAGCTTTTAATGGTAAAAGTCCATTCATCACTGTTTCTTGTGGTGTGGTCCACCTGAGATTTGAATATGATTAATATTTGGGATCATGCCCTAAAATGATCTGCGAAACGGATGGACGGAGTGGATATACATCATATCATTCATTAGGGGGCCATACGGTAAGGTAACACCCACTAAGCTCTTGCCCGACTAACACCTAATCCGCGCCCATACGCGCAGGACGGAATTGATGCGGCCCAATGGCAGAAAGTTCCTATGGTCCAAATCTAAGTGTGGTCCACCATACGATTACGAGAAATACATCCATTTTGCTAACTTATTTTAGGACACAAACATCAAATGAGGCAGATCCAAAACTTATGTCGGCCATACGATAGGAAAAGTGGGGATCGAACGCCCAGGGCTACGGAGGTCTCTAATTGATCCAAAACTTCTGTGGACCCAAGATGTTTTCAACGGTAAGGATTCAATTACCACTGTGTTTTGTGTGGTGCGGTCCACTCGAGCTTTGGATATGCTTTAGTTTTGGGGCCATGCCCTAAAATAATACGAAGAAAATGGATGTACAGCATGGATAAGACACATACATCACAGTGGGCCCCACAGAGTTTACTCAATACACAACTGGGTTGCGGATTTCCAGGATGCTAGGTGGGCCCACCGTGATGTCTTTAAGAAATCCATACCGTACATCCGTTTTTCCATATAGGACATGCGACCGAAAACGAGTTGGATCCAATACTCAAGTGTGCCGTACGGGAGAAACAGTGGAGTATGGATTCAGTTAACACCGCCTGAAACATTCATATGGCCACAATGTTTCATACCAGACTAATTTTTTGATGTTTTCATATCATCCAGTGGGAATAACCTTATAAACGGTTTGGATGGCATATAAACACCAAGGTAGATCCCAGGAAGGTTTTAACGGCACGAAACCCTTTTCCAGGTTTTTTCCTCTCGTACGTACGGCCTCCTTGAGTTTTGGATCCACGTGAATTTTGGTCTCATGGACTAAAATGATCTGAAAAAACGGATGGACGGTGTGGATTTTTCAGAAACATTACAGTGGGCCCCACCTAAGCATCCCAGCGCAGGAACTTCCTGCGAAAGCCTTTGGCAGGAAATCCGCGTACACACAACTGCCGTTCGTGAGAGTGACCTTACGAATGGTTTGGATGGCATATAAATTCATCGGTGGTCCCGTAAGGTTTGGACAGTAGGCATTTCCCGTGGCACTTTTTTCCTGTCGTATGGCTTCACTTCAGTTTTGTTTATGGCTCAGGCTAACGTAAGCTGGATGGACAAGGAAGAGTGTTTGTCGTCTATCATCTATCACGATTCTCGAGATCGATAAATAGAGACCGTTCATCAGGACTATTCTCCCCCACAAAGTTGGTTATCAAGCTAGATGATAGATTCAGGCCAAAAAGACAATGAGATTCTAACGAACTTCTAGAAGATGCCATATAGAATATGATGGTTGTCTGTGTATTTTTCATGAAGTAATCTAATAACAGATTCAAGTAAATGGACGGCATAGATTTGCTTCTTAACTTAATAATGTCATTATTAGTAGGTGATGGACAGTATGATAAAAACCAACGCGGCTGACATAAGCCGCTTTAAGTATGAGAGTTGACCATTTAATGAAATCGTACGTGTCAAACGATGAAGTGAGCTGCCGTCTGATCTTGTGTCCCTTCGGGGAAAGGATTGGCTACTCCCCTGCCACAAGCCCCGTGGCTGATGGTCGGTGCTCTGTGGACCCCACCATGATGTATGTGTTTCATCCATTCCATTCATCCATTTTTAAAGATCATTTGAGGGACTGATACCAAAAGTAAGAGGGATATAAATCTCAGGTCGACCACACAACAGGCTAACAATAGTGATTGGATATCCACCGTTAAAATCATCCTAAGGCCCAATGTATTGTTTATCTGACATCCAATATGTTAGTTAGGTCATACAGGCACAGATGAAGGAAAGAAAACAAATATCGGCTTCATCCAAAACTTTCATGGGCCTCAAAGGTTTTTAATGGTCGACGCTCATATGACAATGTTTCCTGCGATGTGGTCCAATTGAGATTGATATATACCTCAGTTTTGATATCATACCATAAAATGATATGGAAAAATAGATGGACGGCATGGATGAAACACATAAATCATGTTGGCCTACATAGCACCGACCACCAGCCAATGGCTTCTGGCGGGGGGAGTAGCCAATCCGCGTCCGTCGCTTCGGGCGGAAGCGAATTGCGTCCTACCCCGCCCGTCTCCAGGTGGGAACGGGCAAGAGCTTTGAGTGGCCACCGTTATGTATGGATCTTATCCACACCGTCTATTCATTTTTTTGGTATCATTTTAGGATATAAACCAAAAATGAGACAGATTCAATGGTCAAGTGGACTACACAATGGGGATTAAACTCCTATCGTTGAAAACTTTTTGGGGGCCACAGAAGTTTTGGATGGAGCTTATATTGTGGCTTATCTTCATCCACGTATATGTAAATTGTGAATGAATAGGTAGGATGGAAAATAAACATCAACTTGGGCCCTAGAAAAATTTCAACGGTGAGAATCATTATCACCGCTGCTTCCTGTTGTGTGGTCCACTTGATCTTTTTATCTGACTCATTTTTAAGCATTCACCTTAAAATGATATGAAAAAAATGGATGGACAGTGTGGATAAGACCCATACATTATGGTGGCCACTTAAAACTCATGCCCGTTACCAGCTGGAGACCTTGGCGGGGTTGGACTCAATCCGCGTCCGTTTCGGGCGATCGTATGAGGAGAGCGGAGAGCGGAATAGGTGAGACTAGGGGTGTACGTCGAGTGAACCGAGTCGAGCTGGCCTCAGCTCGAACACTGGCTGACCTCAGCTGGGCTCCGTTCTATCAGCAATTCAGGTTAGCTCGAGCCAAGTTCAAGCCAAGATCGAACAGAATTTGCCATTGCGGCATTTCCACAAACACCTGAACTTGAACTTGGTATTTGTTTAATGTACATAACTTGCTTGCCACCGGCCAAACATCCTTCCTTGCCACCAGCCACATTTCGTTGAGTCATTTTATCAAACAGTTGATGAGCAACATCAATGGCAAAGTAACTGAGTCACCAAACTGGTTCGATCCGAGTTAGATTCGAGCTAGATTCGATCCAAGTCGAGTCGAGCTGGGGCCCTGCTCGAACTCAGATCAAACTCATTTTCAAGCTCAAAAAATCAACTCAACTTGGGTCGAACTCAGCTATGAACCGAGTCAAATCAAGCTTTTTCGAGTCGAGTCAAGCGTGCTAACCGAGTTAGCTCGGTTTGTGTACACCCCTGGGTGAGACCATGGCCTCTCCCAAGAGGGTGAGGCCCTCACCATTAGGTTACTGTGGGGCCCACCTTGATGCATTTATTATGTATCCACACCGTCCATACGTTTAGATCATTTTATGATATTATCAGGAAAAATTGAAACAGATCCAATTATCAGGTGGACTATACTATAGAAAACAGTATTGATTGACCTTTAATGGGCAATAAAAGTTTTAGATAAAGCTGGTATTTGTTTTTTCCCCTGATCCAGACTTATGTGACCTTATCAACTGATTGGATGGTAAATAAACACTTCCAAAACATTAAAGTACGACCTAAGAAGTTTTTTAATGGTTGGATGGTCAATAACCACTGTTTCTTAATGGTATGTCCATCTGATAATTGGATATGCTTCATTTTTAGGACAATGCCCTAACATGATCTGAAAAAACGGATGGACGGCGTGGATACATATTACAAATATCAAGGTGGGTCCCACCGTAACCCGCGGTAAGAGCCTCACCCTCTTGGGTGAGGCAAGGGTCTTATCTTAAGAACGGACTACCTGTCTCCGGAGGCCGGCATTTTCGTGCCTCCATGCTGTCTACCTGATGCGTGGCAATGTTTAGATGATCTGAACCATGCATACTGTGAATCGTATGTACATTGACGTTTAGGAAAAATTTCTTTGATTATGCTATCTCAACCATCTAATAAGTGAGCATCTTCGTAATTAGAGGAACCGTGTGCTGGCTTTTGTCTTTTATTGTTTATGTTAATGGTACCAAATGCATGTAAAGAACTGTTTAAACATTATGAATTTTGGATCATGCCATAATCTTTATTGGATTCACGAAATGGACGGTTTCGATCTGATGCATGTATTCCACGTCTTCACACTTACATGCAGGCACAGAAAACAGCGTGCCTCCAGATGCACCAAATCTGCACTTAGATTTTACCTTTTAATAATTATTATTATTATTTTTTATTTTTTTTGGGGGGTGGGGGGTTCAAATAGCCTACTAGTGCGACATGGTCACACCAAACTCAAGTTTTTTTTAAACTTGAAATCACCTTTTCATTTTAGTGGACTAAAAGCCCCTGTGTCATAGCCGTTTCTTGCACAATGGGCTCTCGTTTCAAAAAGAAAAGGATCCTTTTAAAAAGGACGTGGACCTGGTCGAAAATTGAAATTCGGCCCGCTCCTTGTACCATATATGACCCGTTTTTTTTAATTGGATAGTCTTGACCTCTAAGGAAATTATTTTTAGTTTTATGTTTAAAGTTGATTGTGGCCCACAATTACATTAATATTGTTCATAAATTCTGAACTGTTTTTTCCTATGTGGTTCATCTATGACTTTGATGAGTTTTTCTCTCAAATTTGGGGCGATGACATGAAATTAAAGCTCCTTACATGTAAACAGGATAGATTTGCTTCACAATACACCTACACGCTTGTGTTGGTGGCCTACACAAGTACTTAATTTAGGTCATATATAATAACCTAATCGAGTTTGACAATTAAATTTTTACAGTCAATCCTACACAAGGAAGGAGATTACTTGAACTTTACAAATAACAACCTTACTTGTCAGATTGAGCCCCGTTGACATGCCTTATTGAGATACTTTTTCAATGCACTCTCATCCCTTGAATTAACTTCTCGTTGCTCACCTGATCTTTATAGCGAATGGTTCAGCTTCTTGCATGCAATGCTCCTTTGAGGTGAACAAGGTGATGAGAGTTGGGTAAATCTCCTACAACTAATGATAGGATTAGGTTCCTAGTAGGGATTCACACATATGACCATTTTACAAGTTGTTTAGATAAATGATATACCTATTGAGTTTAGTCTAACCTATGGAAAATGTGAAATGCCAAGTTAGTCCACAAATGGAG
>JAJHSJ010000003.1:7962123-8102835 GCA_021015155.1 Magnolia officinalis
ATAATACTTGGAGAGGAGTCTGCATCTCGAGAACTTTCGACGGCATTCTGTTAATAACATGAACTGCCGTCATGACTGCAAATCGCCCAATAATGGCTAGGCATATTAGCTCCAAGAATAAGGGCTCGAGCAGTCTCAAGGATATGGCGATTTTTCCGCTCGGCAACCCATTTGCTGCGGAGTTGGGAACATGACATCTCATGAATCATTCCATGCTGGCAAAGAAAATCACGGAACTGAACATATCACTATTCGCCACCATTATCGGAGCGAAAACCCGAGGCTTGGTGGAATATTGGGTGCAAATCATCTCATAAAAGGATCGAATATATCAAAAACTTCATCTTTATGTCTTAACAAATATAACCACGTCATCCTAGTGCAATCATCTACAAATATCACAAACCACTGATAGCCAAGCATAGCGATTTAGGTGATGGACCCCACACATCAAATGAATAATGTAAATGGAGCCGCGCACTTTTATTAAAACTCAAAGGGTAAGTAGTCCGATGGCTTTTAGCTAGAATGCCATGTTTCACATTTAAATTCCAAACTCGATATATCCGAAAACAAACCAGGAAATACATGCTTTAAAAACCGAATGAAGGATGACCTAACCGGCGATGCCAAAGCCAATCTGCTCCCTTTTGATTTATTCTGATGGGTAATCTGACATGCACGGCCCATCTTGAAATCCTCCATGTAGTAGAGTCCCCCCTTCTCAATACCACGCCCAATGATCTCCTGGGTGAGAATATCCTGAAGAAAACAAACATCAGGGTAAATAATCACAACACATTTTAGCTCCTGGTAATCTGGCTCACAGATAATAACTTATGGGAAAGAGAAGGGACAAGAAGTCTGTGTATTGGACAGAGGTAGATCTGGTGACAACACCACAGTACCCCGCCCCGGATACCGACAACTTTTTCCATTAGCATTACAATGCTCAATCTTCGAGTGTAGACCATTGGGAGAAATCCTTTTCATCATAGGTCATATGGTCGGAGGCCCCTAAGTCAAGATCCACTCATTATGGGCCTCCTCCAACATTGGCCCCAAGTAGAATGGTACCTGTAGTGGCATTATGAGCTTTCGGCTGGAATTAAAGAAAGAGTCGGCTCACTTTGCAGCAACTGAAGCTTGGCCCACCAAAGCACCCTGGTCTGCCAGGGCAGCTTGGCCTGTAACCATTGGCCCACATTGCCTGTGCCACTATCACGTTTTTTCTTTGCCTGTAACTCATGCCACCACTCGGGATAGCCATTGAGCTTGAACACGTTTCCCGAGTGTGTTTAGAACCTCCACAATGAGAGCACTTTTGCCCGTCAGATGCAGTCTTTGACTTAGAAGTGGAATCGGCTTTCCATTTTGGAGAAAACTCGGTGTAAGTTCCAATCTTTAAGCTTTTGGATACCATCCAAACACCCTGTGGTTCTTCGCTCGTGGTCCCTGTCATCACGGCTTGCCGTATTGCCTCCCGCCGAACATGAGCGTACACTTGCTCCACGGTGGGGAATGGTTGAATTTGCAGAATATCCCTCCGGATGCCATCTAGCCGATCATCCAAGCCATCTAGGAAGATATACACCGGTCTTCTTGCACCATGGTGTTATACTTTTGAATATCTGTCTGGCACTGCATCGGATTTGGCTCCGGAAGTCAATTTCTCTCCACAATCCCTGCAATTGTTGTAGTATCTCTCCAGTGAGCCACCCGCTTGCTTCAGACGTGTTACTCGACGCCGGAGGTCATACCCTTGGAGGCATCACTCTCATCGAAATAGGTCGTTGCTATGGCGTCCCACACCATTTTTGCTGTAGAAAATCTGATGAAATTTCCATCAATGATGGATCCATGGAATTATCACCCAACCCTTCACTATGGCGTTTTCGGTGCGCCATTTGCGGAAGTTTGGGTCTGTCGATGGAGGTTGGGGAAAATCACCGTTGATATACCCCTTTGTCTTTACCAGATATGTACATTTCCACCACCTGAGACCAGAGTGCGTAGTTTGGTCCCATCCAACTTAATCCCAATTGGTGCGGTGGTCATGTCGGTAGTCTGGGTCGGAGCTGAGGTTTTGGACAGTACCTCAGCCATTTTTGTATTGAATTCGGACAAGATAGAAGATGAGAAAGACTCGTCCGGTGCATGCGAGTCACATCAGCCATGATGCAGGGTGCTTGTCTCT
The DNA here is from genome assembly GCA_021015155.1 of Magnolia officinalis. Taxonomy (NCBI): domain Eukaryota; kingdom Viridiplantae; phylum Streptophyta; class Magnoliopsida; order Magnoliales; family Magnoliaceae; genus Magnolia; species Magnolia officinalis. The sequence continues at coordinate 7,964,321 of JAJHSJ010000003.1, forward strand.
GTTTATATGTTTTGGATGATAGAGGATAGGGAAGAAAGAATGGCTTTGATACCATCTCAACTATGAAGATTCAAATTTTGTAATTTTCGTATCTTTTCCTTTACATAGTGGATATATAATAACAAACAAACATACCATATTTTAGTATATACCAAAAAATCGTTATTAAGCATAGAAAATCTTGGCTATAATTGCTGATTCCGTTGGGCTGTAGTTGACGACCCTATGACATAGGGATTTTCACCCCTTAATTTGCTCCTCTAATCTTCGGAAGACAACTCATGCCAACAAGGGTAACCCCTCTCAACTTTTGTATGTGGTGTGGCCCACATAAGTCACGGATTGACTTGAATTTTAAACCCAAGGCCCACCATAGAATGGTGCATCTGACTGATGGGGTAGATGTTCAACACGCATCACGGTGGGGCCCACACAGCTCGGCCTCATGGGAAGCTGGAAAAGGTTCTATGCGGTCGAGCTAATGGGAACTTCCCATGAGGTCAAGCATTGTGGGCCCCACCGTGATGCGTATTGAACATCAACACTGTGCATTTAATAGGTCCGCTTTAAATTATGGGATATTCCAAAATCAGCCATATACGGAACTCAAGTGGGCCATACCATCTAAAATCATGTGAATACATACCTAAAACATATAAAAGCACTTGGTGGGGCCCACCTGAAATTTGGAGGCAACTGAAACTTGATCTGACCACTCATCCAAGTGGGACACTCATAATGGATGGGCTGAATTTGTGAACGACATCTCGGTTGGCCAACAAATGATTACGAATATTTTAATGGAAGGGTAACCCCTCTCAACTTTTATATGTGGTGTGGCCCACACAAGTCACGGATTGACTTGAAATTTAGGCCAAAGGTCCACCGTAGAATGGTGCATTTGACTAATGGGGTAGATGTTCAACACGCATCACAGTAGGGCCCACACAACTCGACCTCATGGGAAGATGGGAAAAGGTTTTTGCAGTCGAGCTAATGGGAACTTCCCGTGAGGTCGAGCTTTGTGGGCCCCACCGTGATGTATGTTGAACATCAACACCGTGCATTTGATGGGTCCCTTTAAATTATGGGATATTTCAAAAATCAACCGTATACGGAACTCAGGTGGGCCATACCATCTAAAATCATGTGAATACGTTCCTAAAACATATAAAAGCACTTGGTGGGGCTCACATGAAATTTGGAGGCGTCTGAAACTTGGTCTGACCCCTCATCCAAGTGGGACCGATATAATGGATGGGCTGGGTTTGTGAACCACATTTCGGCGGGCCCAACAAATGATTACGAATGTTTTAATGGAAGGGTAACCCTTCTCAGCTTTTATATGTGGTGTGGCCACATAAGTCACGGATTGACTTGAATTTTAAGCCCAAGGCCCACCATATAGAATGGTGCATCTGACTGATGGGGTAGATGTTCAACACACGCATCACGGTGGGGCCCACACAGCTCTACCTAATGGGAAGCTGGAAAAGGTTCTATGCGGTCGAGCTAATGGGAACTTCCCATGAGGTTGAGATTTGTGGGCCCACCTTGATGAGTGTTGAACATCAACACCGTGCATTTAACGGGTCCCCTTTAAATTATGGGATAATCCAAAAATCATCCGTATACAGAACTCAGGTAGGCCATATCATCTAAAATCATGTGAATACATACCTAAAACATATAAAAGCACTTGGTGGGGCCCACCTGAAACTGGGAGGCATCTGAAACTTGGTCTAACCACTCATCCAAGTGGGACATAGATAATGAATGGGCTGGATTTGTGAACCACATCTTGGTGGGCCCAACAAATAATTACGAATGTTTTAATGGAAGGGTAACCCCTCTCAACTTTTGTATGTGGTGTGGCCCATACAAATCACAGATTGACTTGAATTTTTAGCCCAAGGCCCACCATAGAATGGTGCATCTGACTGATGGGGTAGATGTTCAACACGCATCACGGTGGAGCCCACACAGCTTGACCTCATGGGAAGTTCCCATGAGCTAGACCGCATAGAACCTTTTCCATATATATATATATATATATATATATAATATATATATATATATATAATATATATATATATATATATAGCACTTAGGAAAAAAGAATTTTCCCAGTAGGAAAAAATAATTTTACGAATACCAGCATGTGATTTTGTGCCAAAACGAATATAAACTGGGGCCAAATACTGAACGACCTTGATCTTGCTTGAACGACCTTGATCTTGCTTGAACTTCCATATATTAGCATTTGTGTCCAATTTCTCCTTTTTTTATGGTGCGGTCCACTTGAGATTTGGATCCGGTTCATTTTTGGGCTCGTCGTAAAATGATATCCAACAAACGGCCTAGATAAAATACACGTATCACGGTGGAGTCTACAGAAGTTTGGCTTGAAAAAGCATGCCGGACTGAAATATTCCCAGTACTAGAGCTTTTTTTCCCAAATAGGGAACAAATATCATAAATATGCTTTTATCACCATTTACCATGAATTTCAACAAAACAAATGGCCCTAAGGCTGTGTTTGGTTTAACCAAATTTCATCCGACATCAAAGAATTTTGTACCAAATTAGGCCAATTAACTATAAAATATATCATGAAATTTATTGATATTTGGTGCAACCAAACGCACCTTAAGTGAACTAAGAATACAAAGAAGTCATTTGGGTGTGATTCAAAACCTTCAATTTACATGCTTCTTGTTCTCATGAGTGTAATTCAAAAACTTCAATTTCACATAGGCTTTCACATAGGCTTTCTATGGAGAGAGAGAGAGAGAGAGAGAGAGAGAGAGAGAGAGAGAGAGAGAGAGAGAGAGAGAGAGAGCTGCTAGCTTACACACATGCATGCTATATATGGGGTAGAAAGATCAACATTAGTACGAAATAATTTCTTATTCATATGAAAATTAAAGCTTCATACAACATAAGAAGAGAAATCTTAAAGGTTGTACAGTTCATTGCCTACATGACATGGACTCCATCAAAACATACATAATATGTAACAGCATGTCCATTTTCTCTAATAAATAGAACCAATGGATGTGATTATTAAGGCCCACCATACCAAGACTAATACGACCACTAACATGAGTTCCTTTTTCATATATAATCTGCTTCTAATATTTTCAACTGTATGAATCGATACGTTCTAGCCTAAGTCGCTCTTGAACATAAGAGATGTAATCCGTCGCCCGCTTGTCGATGCTTTCTTTACCACCCAAGTCATCATAACCGTTGGTTTTCCTGATCGAAGCTGCCTGATTGGGCATGGGGATTGGAAAATCCTCATGGACATGGAATCCAACAGACGCAGTAGTGGGAGGTGGGGCTGGATTGACCTTCCTAGTGTATTGCATAGAAGGGGGTTTTGGTGTCTTGGAGAAGGACATCACCAGCTTCTCTTTGATGAACCATCTTGGCTTCTGGTTGCTCTCCATACCGTCGGATGCTGTTGTTTTGTTTTGGTTGGTCTGATGATGGTTTGGTTTGTTATCCACAAAATGGGAGATCTTATATATTTATAGCCGTTGGGCGCATCTAAAGATATATAAGATAAACATAAAACCCTTATCAGGTGGGAGGTGGGACCCACGAAGAAATGCGATGGTCACTCATGAGAGTGAGGATGTGACATTGGTCGGTGCCTGCGCACCGTCTTGGTCATTCATCTTGTGGGCCCCACCATGTGAAGAAAGGGGGGCGGCTCTGGTGGATCCTTGTGATGTATGTGCCTTACATCCACACCGTCCATCCATTTTTACAGTTCATTTTAGGGCATAATTCCGAATTTTAAGAAGATCTAAATCTTAGGAGGACCACACGACAGGAAACAGTTGTGATTGAATCCCCACCATTAAAATTTTCATGGGGCCCACTGGAATGTTTATTTGCCATCCAACCTGTTAAGAAGGTCACAAAGACCTGGATGAAGAGACTACACAAATATCAGCTTGATCCAAAACTTTTGTGGCCCACAAGAAATTATTAATGGTCAATTACCACTGTTTCCTGTACTATGGTCGACCTTAAATTCGAATCTGCTTCATTTTTGGAATCATGCCCTAAAATAAGTTTTCAAAACGGATGGACGGCGTGGATTTAAGGAACAGTCATCAAGGAGGGCCCCATGGTCAGGGATCCACCAAAGCCGCGCGGAAAGAAAGGTTGATCTGGTGATCATGTGGACCAAACACGTGCCAAAGTTGGTAGTTAGAAAAACCGTACCAATAGTCCCGAATTGATGCAGCCATCCTGATAGTCGGAGTGGCCTGATTTTTGGCCACAGTACGTGCCAAGTGCAGACTACTTGATGAACGGTCCAGATCTCATAAATTCATACCATGTCAACACGTATGGGTAAGAGTAGTATTCCAATAGCTACTTGCGCGGGTAGGCATACCACTGCTTTGGTCCCTCTTCTACGAATATTTGTCCAATGATCTCTATTTTATCCGAAAATATGGATGGTCGATTGTCAGATAGACTTCCACACAACTTTTTAGGATCTTTACATGATTTGTAAGATATGGAGATCTTTGATGTGTATGAATCTATCAAAAAGAAGATATAAATTTTCCATCTATACTTCTATCTCATGTAAAATAAAATAAAATAAAATGAGAGAGAGCACTAGGTGGGCCCCATGCACCTTGAAGACCACCTGTTAGAAAAAGAGCACTAAGTGGCCTCCTATCGTCAGGGAGGCCACACCTCTGAGATAAATGGACGGCTCATAGTCTGACTCAATGTATAAGTGTGGCCCAGGACCCAGGTAATGAGTTCATGGCCTGATTTTCGCAATATTGGTGATCTTCAAGGTGGGGCGCAGCTTTTGCACGGATCGGATGTTCTGCACATAACACATCAGTAGGAAAAACAAGGCTGCGTACTATGCATGCAATCAGCTGCATGTGGTCAGTTTCACGGGTAAAAAAAATGAATAATACTAAACTTAGCCCACAAAACCACAGTTAAAGAGACGATCCATATTCCAAGTAAAAATGCTGAATGATCAAAGTTTTCAAAGCTCTAATAGGAGAGATTTTTTAGGCATCCGCCATCTACAGTAGTTCCATCAAATAAATGGTTTGGATCCTTCAAACATGACCCTAGATCTAACATCTAGGCTCTGAATTTAACCATAACACTATGTCGAGATGTATGGTAGCAAAACTGTTAAAAATTCACCGTACAAAATATCTTGGAGAAGAAGAATAGATAAGAATAATGTCATTTTCAAACCCTTTGTTCGAATAACAAGAAGAAAGACTCACTTTTTCTTGCTCCCATGGCATTGAAGTATATCATATTGTTAATAGAATAAACTAAAGGTTATTCTGTCACGCACATGATGAGGTCGAGCACTCTATGTAATTACGAGATATATATTCTTCAAATCTGCGAGTAAAGGTAAGAAAATATTTTCAAAAAATCATTATGATAAAAAATGAATTAATAATCTAAAATGTGACTTACTATATTAAAACTAATCATTTATGGATAATTTATAATTTCTATTCAACTTCTAGGTTTTCAGCCAAAAATAATGAGTAAGAAATTTGGCCTAACCATATTATTCTCTTAAATTTTTTAAGCCCTTTTCATGTTAGTCACTCATAAAGCTTTAAAAATCAAGAGTGATGATCAAATTAAATTTTATTATAAATAATAAAAATGAAATTAAAAAGAATTTTCCACCATTGTTCCGATGGAGTCTCACAAATTCGACATGGGCAACCAAGTGTAGTTGGATTAAGTGGCTAAAATAACTTCTCCTACTCTAAAATTACATATGATATATAAAATAAATCATTTTAGTTTGCAAAATATGTTTATTCGAGGGTTTTAATAGTCCTAGTCACTTTCACCTTATATTGGGCCTTCTCAAGTCTATCTTGAACATGAAAGTGTCCACTGCCCGCTCTACAGTATTTTTAATAATGAAAAAGTACCACTAATGTTGTTACTTTTATCTAAGTTGGTTATCAAATACTTCATTTCCATACATGTGGTACACATTACCCATATCAGGACCTTTCATCTTTTTAGATCCCGGATGGACCATAAAAGAAGTCCAACCATTGGTTGAGATTTGGTGAGCAGAAACCCTCCGATTGGCTAAAACATTGATCTCAATATTATGACTTTTGGGGTAAGGCAGATTTACATTAGGGCCCTTAGATGAACGGTTCGGATCATACACGTCGGTTTCCATGTGTAAAGTAGATTTCTTGATTTTTCTTTCTCTTTTCTGCTTTCCATGATTGATGCTTTTCCAACTTGGCTGTGTAGCTTTACGTGACAGAGTGTCTAATATGATGGCCAGACGAAGAGAGAATTTCATCTCTCATCAACATGTCACAAGTTACACACGCAAGTGGGCCATCAGATTCTTTAGGATATATGTATATACTCTAGCCGAGTATTATGGATCGTGTCCTTGCACGTGCTATCAAAACGTGGCCCACATGAATTCAATCCTACCCGCCAAAACCGATGGCTGAATCACAATCCTAGCCGTTGTGTTTACATCATCAACCATTTTCCATCCACTAATCCATTTGGTGACCACCGATCTGACGGTTAGATTGGTGATTCATTGTTTTTTATAGGCTGTTAACTGTCTATGGTAAGGCCCGTAAATTGAACGGTTAGGATTATAACATGTTTATACCAGATGGACGGTGCATGTGAGCATGATACACGGTACTCCGCCGTAGTACCATATTGATCTAGATTCCCGAGAGGATCTGGGGATCTTCCCGGAAAGACCAAGACCACCGTCAGTCCTTCCTCGACTCTTCGTCTTGCTTTTTACATGTAATGTGAAGTGGAAAGGCTTGAGTGAACTCGCTCGCACGTTTGAAACATTCCAGCCGCTCATCCTTTAATCCTCACCATCTAGATGATGTCCCGAAAATTAAGCTGATACGGTCACATTAGTTAGTTCGCACGTGTACAAAACAAATGAATGCTATAGAGAAAGTTGCCCAACGGTCCGAATTTTGTGTCCAGACGATTGTATTCTGCTTGATATTTCAGACTTTAGATTTGAAGCGGTGGAGATAGACTGATGAGCAGCTTGGATCTCTCACACGTGTGAGTCATTTCAGCCAGTGGGGTTAGTACACTTCCAAAGTGTAGTCGATCGAGTACACTTGCGGTTTCTCAAAGTGAGGTTCTCTTTTTATTGGGGGGGCAAAAAGAATCTACTTTACCTTCCAAGATTGACGGATTAGTTTGAAGCGAGCCGTCCGATGAGAGAGGCCCACCATTTGTCTGAAATGAGCTCCAACAATCACCGCTATTGGATGATCTTGAACGTCGATCAAGAGGCTAAGATAATGGACAGTTAAGACCATCTGATCATGTGGTTGGTAGAACCCTCCCATCCGACGGTCCGTTCGCATCAAGCATAAGGCGCACTATCCAGTGTCCAGGCCGGGAGCAGATTCGGTGAGGTCAGTGTTTCCCGAGGTCGGTAAGGCATTGATGTGGCGAGATTTGATTGGTCGAGCCCCGTGTGACGTTTGTGGGAAGGAAGCGGATTGCGTACTGAGTAACTCAGTACCTGTTATTTATTTATTTTATCCACTCCTGAATCCATGTTAACAGATAATTTTAAGATTTTATTCCAGAAACAAGCAAATTAAAATATCAAGTGGACCACACTACAGGAAACAGTTTGATTGAACTTACCATTGAAATTTTTTGGAGGTCAAAGAAGTTTTGGATCAAGCTGATGTTTATGTTTTCTCTTCATCCGTGTCTTTTTTGTCTTATAAACAGGTTGGATGACAAATAAAAATGACTTTAGACCCCTAGGAAGGTTTCAAGTGTGGAAATCATTATTCCACACTGTTTTCTGTATAATGGTCCACTTGAGCTTTGGATTTACTTCAATTTTGGGATCAACCCCTAAAATTAGCAGTAAAAATGGATGGACGGTGTGGATAAACCACATAAACTCACAGTTGGCCCAACTGAGTTTACTCAGTACGATAAAAGCATACTGAGTAACTCAGTACCCAATCCGACTTCCCACCATGATGTATGTGTTTTATTCACGCCGTCCATCCATTTTGAAAGATAATTTTAGGGCTTTATCCAAAAAATGAGGTAGATATAAATCTCATGTGTACCACACCATGGAAAACAGTAGTGATTGAATGTCCATCATTAAAAACCTCCTAAGGCACACTCTAATGGCTATTTGACATATAACTTGTTTATTAGGTCATACGGACTTGTATTAAGGGAAAGCTTGATTCAAAACTTTTGTGCCCCCAATAAGTTTTTAATGGTGGGTGTTCGATCAACACTTTGTGGTCCACTTGAGATTTGGATCAACCTCATTTTTCAGCTCATACCATAAAATGATATGGAAGAATGGGGTGGACGGAATGGATGAAACACATATATCATGGTGGGGCCCACATAACACTGACCACAGGGGAGTAGCCAATCCCTTTTCGTGGGAACAGGACACGGATTGCCTAAGAAAGCCTCCCGCGGGGAGTTTCTGTGCCTGGAATTAGGTGGGGCCCACCATGATGTTTTTGAGAAATTTACCTCATTTATCCGTTTTGTGAGATCATTTTAGGACATGAGGTCAAAAATAATCCAAATCCAATACTCAAGTGGGCCGAAAACATGTGGATCGAATTTCCACAGTTGAAATATTCACGAGGCCATGGAAGTTTTGAATTAAGCTTCTTTTTTTTTTTTCAAATCATTCCAGTAAGAATGACTTTATGAACGGTATGGATGGCCTATAAACATCACTATCTACCCCATCGAGGTTTCAATGATAGGAATTTTCCCAAGCACATTTTCCTTTTGTGCAGCCCACATGAGTCTTGGATCTTGATCAATTTTGATTTCATGTCCTAAAATGATCTTAAAAGATGGATGTAGGCACATCATGATGTATGTATCATATCCACAACTTCCATATATTTCCAAATATTATTTTATGACATGAGCCCAAAAATTATTGTATTAGATGTCTTAAATCTAGTCTGATACAGAGTCTCTCGATGTCATCAATTGACTGTTCGCTGTCACCTTCGATGACATCGAACAATGCTTAATCCATCGAATGTTTTCGGGATTTCTTTTGTTGGTCTCTGGACATATTGGTGTCAATTTTCGATAACATCGAAGGGCATTTGATGACATCGAAGACATGTTCGATGACATCGAAGCTGGGTCGAGTAATCGAGAATTTCCACAAAATCCATGTTTAGTCACTGGATTCTTTTAGTGTCTCTTCGATGACTTCGAAGATTTATGCAGATTCATTTGCGAAAACACAGATTCTGTGAATTTTGTTTCTTATTCTGGTTTTACTTGTTTCTAAGTCTATAAATAGGGATGGATACAGGACTATGAAGTATCCTAAGAGGTTCTAAGTATTTCTAAAAGGTGCTAGGGTTTCCAAAAGGATTCTAGGGTTTCAAGAGGTGGAGAGAAGGTGATGTTTGAGGATTGCTCAAGCCGGGTAAGTCCTCCATCTCTGTAATATGTGCTTTCATAGTGAAATTTTCTGTCGCTTTGTGTCGTAGTTTTTTCCCGCAAGGGTTTTTCACACTAAATCTCTGTGTTACTTGTGATTGCTTGGCGCTCTTGGATTGTTATCCTATATCCATATCAGTGTGATTCCGCAACACAAATCCCAACAAGTGGTATCAGAGCATTCGTTGGGACACAGATCTGAATATGTAGGATTAGCAATAATGGGGAATGCCAAGTTTGATACTGAGAAGTACTCAGACAAAAATAATTTTGAGTTATGAAAGATAAAGATGATTAGTCTATTAACCAAGCAAGGCGAAGCTAGGCTCTTGAGGAGCGGAAACTGACAATGAATGATGAAAAATGGAAGACTCTTGATAGTAATGCTTTAGCCTCCATCCGTTTGTGTCTTACGGATGAAGTTCTCTACAATGTTATGAGGGAGAAAACTGCGGCTAAGTTATAAGCAAAGTAAGAGGATGTCTATGCAAAAAAAAAATCCTTTGAAAATCGCCTACACTTGAAGCGACAGTGGTATAACTTAAAGATAGCAGAGGGTGGAGATATGGAGGCCCACATCAGCAACTTTAATAAATTAGTTTACAAATTGCTGGATATGGAGGAAGTGATGAAAGATGATGAACAAACATGCATGTTGTTGAATTCTCTTCTGGCATCGTATGAGTCATTTAAAGACACAGTGTGCACCACAAATAAAACCCTGAGTGTCGACACTGTTATCTCAGCCCTTCAAAGGAAGGCCATGAGAAAGCTAAAACGGTAACTGGGGACATCTTCTAATGCACTGTTTACGAGGGGCAGGATTCTGAACAAGGTACATGATCTTCAAGTTCTGGATCCAAATCCAAGGGCATGGGCAAAGGTAAGATAAAGTGTTGGAACTGTGGTATGAAAGGACACATGAAGAAGGATTGTGCAAATCCTAAATCTAAGAGAGAAGAATCTGAGGCTTTATACAGGGAGGCTAACGCTATTACGTCAGATGGAATGAGTGGATGTGATGGTGATGTCTTGACTGTGTCTACAATCAGTCACTCATATAATGATTGTAGGGGCGAGTGGATTCTAGACATAGGGGCATCCTTTCAATGACTCCTCATCGAAGTTGGTTTGCCAGCTACAAGGGAGTGTGATGGTGGACAGGTGTTTATGGGCAATGACAGTGCCTACAATGTTGTGATTGTTGGTACGGTGCGCATCAAGATGTTTGATGGGGCGGAGCGTACCTTGACTGATTTCAGGAACATTCCTGATTTGAAGAAGAATCTGATTTCTCTTGGTGTACTTGAGGCAAAGTGATATAAGTTCACGGGTATTGATGGTGCCCTTAAAGTATCTAAGGGGGCACGTGTCATCATGAAAGCACAACGACTCGGTAATCTTTACAAGTTGATAGGGAGCACTACAACAGGTAGAGCTGCAGTGGCCGTAGTGGATTCCACCTCTGCATGTGTGTGGCATGCTGAGCATAGTCACACGAGCGGGCAGGGCATGAAGGTCAAGTCGTGCGGACAGAGATACAAAGCAGGTGGAGCAGCCACCTATGAGAAGAATTGTACAGCATAATCGTAAGATATCAGCGAGGTACATGGACGACTCTTATATTGCATATGCCCTTGTTACAGACGAGGGGGATCCGTCGACTATTCAGATAGCTCTAAGTGAGCCTGGTGCTGAGAAGTGGAATATGACTATGAGCGATGTGATGGACTCGTGGTACCAGATCGACACATGGGAGCTGGTGGAGCTTCCAGTGGGCCGAAAAGTGGTTGGATGTAAGTGGATCTTCAAGGGGATACAACATAGATATAGAGTGAGGCTGGTAGCGAAGGGTTATGCTCAGAGAGAATGGATCGACTTCTCAGAGATATTCGGTCAATGGTATAACAGGTGTCTATTAGATTCATATTGACACCAGTTGGCTAATGCAATCTCGAGTTGGAAAGTATGGATGTAGAGTCTGCACTTCTTCACGGGAAATTGGAAGAGCAGATCTACATAAAGCAACCAGAGCAGTTCGAAGTTTAAAGGGGCCGAGAAAAAAGTTTACAGGAGGTTGTGGTACGACCTGTCGCCTAGGCAGTGATATAAAATTTGATTCCTTCATGGTGAGTCAGGAATTGTATGTTGTCAATCATGTCATGTCTGAAATCAACGTACTAGAGACACTGTTAAGTGGGACATTCGAGATGAAGGATTCGGGGGCTGCAAAGATGGTTCTTACCATTCATATTCATAGAGACTAGAAAAGGAGCAGGCTTTGGTAATCACAGGTAGAATACCTTGAGTAGGTATGCGATGCACCAGGCAAAGCCAGTGAGCGTTCCCTACGCGGCTTACTTCAAGTTTTCCTCAGGACATGTCCCAAAACCGATGAGGAAAAATAGGATATGTCTCATAGGCCTTATTCGAATACGGTTGGCAGAGCATGCCATGGTCTGTATTAGACCGGTTATTTCACAAGCTATCGGTGTTGTGAGCAAATACCCCAGCTAGCAACATTGGATGGTAGTGAGATGGTTACTTCGATACATACGAGGTACAGGAGACTACCTCTTATTTTTGGAGAAGACAAGAGCAAAGGTGGTAAGGCATGTGGGTTCAGATCCGACAAACATGCTCATCAAGATTGTTCCTTCAAAGAAGTTCAAGTTCTGTGCAAATTCTCTGGGCTTGACGATGGTGTAAAAAAAGGACGGAGTGTGCACAAGAAGCATTAATTGAAAGCTATGATGGGATGCAGAGATAAAATAGGAGGTCAAGAAACTTCACGAGGAAGATTGAAGACATGGTGGAGATTGTTATATTATATGTCTTAAATCTAGTCTGATACAGAGTCCATTGATGTCATTGACTGACTTTTCGATGTCACCTTCAATGACATCGAACAATGCTCAATCCATCGAATGTTTTAAGGATTTCTTCTATTAGTCTCTGGACATATTGGTGTCAATTTTCGATGACATCGAAGGGCGTTCGATGACATCGAAGACATGTTCGATGACATCGAAGCTGGGTCAAGTAATCGAGAATTTCTATAAAATCCATGTTTAATCATTAGACTCTTTTAGTGTCTCTTCAATGACATCGAAGGTTTACGCAGATTCATTTGCAGAAACGCAAATTCTGTGAATTTTATTTCCTATTCCGGTTCCACTTATTTCTAAGTCTATAAATAGTAGTGGATACGGAACTAAGAGGTATTTTAAGAGGTTTTAAGTATTTCTAAAATGGTGTTAAGGTTTCTAATAGGGTTCTAGGGTTTCAAGAGGTGGAGAGAAGGTGAGGTTTGAGGATGGCTTAAGCTGGGTAAGTCCTCTATCTTTGTAATATGTGCTTTCATGGTGAAATTTTTTGTCTCTTTGTGCCGTGGTTTTTTCCCGCAAGGGTTTTCCATGTTAAATCTCTGTGTTACTTGTGATTGCTTGATGCTCTTGGATTTCTATCTTAGATCCATATCTGTGCGATTCCGTAGCACAAATCCCAACAAAAATAAGGTAGATCCAAATCTCATATGGACCACACCACAACAAAGACTGGTGTTTTAACACTCACTGTTAGAAAGGCCACAAAAGTTCTAGACTAAGCTGATATTTGATTTTTCTCTTCACTCAGGTGTGCGTGACCTAATCAACAGGTTGTATGACAACTAAACATTACACTAAGCCTCACAAAGTTTTTAATGGTAGACATTCAATTGCCATTGTTTTCTTACGGTGTGGTTCACACAATATTTGGATATCCCTCATTTTCAAGCTCGTGCTCTATAATGATCTGAAATGATAGATGGACGGCTTTGGTAACACACACACACACACACACACACACACACAACACACACACACACACACACACACACACACATATATATATATATATATCATGTGGGGCAATTGAGCACTGTCAGTAGCCACCACACTAGTGATGCTATCATTATGCAATCCGCGTCCCATGGGAACCACTTCTAAATTGGTACGGATTAGGTACCACCCTTATGAGGACCTAGCTAGTGATGAACGTTCCTGTAAGAGGATATGTGAGGCTTACCATTATGTATATGTTTTATATCACCATAATGTTTATTTGCCATGCAACATAAGGTCGCATAGGCCTTTATAAAGGAAAAAACATTAAGATCACCTTAATCCAAAACTTCTGTGCTCCCCGAGAACTTTTTAACCGAAAGCTTTCACTCCCCACTACTTCCTTTGGTTTGGTCTACTTGATACTTTGATCTACCATCTTTTGGATCATGCTCTAAAATAATCTATTATGAACATCACAGATGAAACATATATATTACAGTGAGCCTGGCAGCTACCATGACTGGATAGTTCATCCCTAACTAGGTCTTGGTGGGGGTTGTACCCAAAAAGCACCCCTTTAAATGGGAGCTGATTAGGTGTTATGTAACCCTCTAAATTCAGGGGTCCAGCACGAACCTGATTCCCGATATTCCGAGTGTCATTTATACTTTGTGGAATCGTGAATTAATTATACTTTTAACATGATATTCGAGCAATCATATAACTAAGCTAAACGATGAAATATACTTTCAAATGAATGTATGTAAAGCAAGTAAAAATCTTAAAATATACAATTCCACACGACAGACAGGTCGCTTTCATCATTACTCAATGGTCACTACAGAGAGGCTCGTTACCCCAACGTAGGCCAACAACTCAAACACGATGTCTTATACCACCATGCTCGACTCATGCGTCTTATAGGATCATAACACTAACAGTTATAAGTAGTCTAGTTCAAGGGGAATAGTAGTATCCTAGATTTAATCGAGTATTATCATAAAATATGATCAGTAATGCATTAGACTGATCCGATTGACATAGGAGAACCCCCACACAACCGACATTGGGTATAAAACATTATACGTAGTCCAGCTACTGCCGGTTGTCCATGTTCAACCACGATCAATCGAACAAGCCTTAGGTGGCTGACCCAATGGGGGCCACCCCTTGACTTAAACATTTTGCAAAATCGATTTCACAATAATTGTAGTTTTAATCATTAGGCGATATTTAGTAATTCGTAGAATAACAAGGCGAGTCAAGCATAAATATTTGTTAACCATTTTAGTCTAAATAAACATTAACCAACCTATCAATGTAATGTACAAGCATTTCATTCATTCAGACCTTTTATCAAACATGTTGACTACAAAAAGTGAGTAACAATAAGATTTGAAACAACGAAGTAAGTGTAGTAATGTTAGCACACAAAATTTTAATCACAACATATATTCATTAAGTAAGGTCATTAAGGGTTGATGTTGAGGGTCAAATATTCCATATTAGACCTCAGTTATTACTTGATTTTATGTATATGATAATATTTAACACCCTATTCTAATCATGTTTGTGTTGCAAGGTGAATTTAGGAGCTTGGACTGAAAAAGGGTATTAAAAGCATGGATTTAACGCTCAGAAATCACCAAGGCAAGGGACGAATCTTAGGGGACTGAGATTAAAGAACTCACATGCCAAAGATCCGAGAAAATCAAAAAATTAACGATAAAGTGGCTTGAAAATCGTCTTAAATGCTAGATCACAGGGTTCTCACTATCCATTTAGCTCGAAACTTTATGTCTGGCTAAGGACCCTAAATTAACCGTACACGTCGAAATTCAACCCTTGGATCCCTGTGGAAGTAGCCCGACGGACAGATCAGCCCATAAATCACTGATTTGAGGCCCACCTGATATCTGGATATGCTTCATTTTGGTATCAACCCCTTAAATCGGATGGGAGAGAGGATGGACGAAGCAGATTTCTCATAAGTATCACAGTGGACCCCACATGGGGGCGTGAGAGTGCATAGCCGGTGCACTCCCGCGCCACACCGGACCGCCAAGACCGGTCAACAATTGAAGATCCGATCCGTTTTCTCCTTACGCACAGCATCTGCAATCAACAGACACTGTGATGATCAGTGGTCCACCATCGGGGCCCACATGGCCAATCGGGACCATTCATTCGACTTAGGGGGTGGGGCCAACCGTACCTATGCTCTCCTTTTGGTCCCATGCACGCGTACACACGCAAATCGTCATCAAACGCATGATGAATGGTGGGGTGATTTGATACAGTGGGTCGCACCAAAACTCGACCAAAATCACTCCTTTCCAACCGAAATTTCACCAGGAATCCAATGAACAGGGTGGATTTCTCCGAAAACATCATTGTGGGGCCCACCGAACACGTCAGCGCAGGTTTTTTCACAACTTACGCACGTCCGTGAAAACCGGATGTTGCGGGGAGTTGTATGGCCTAGATCACAATTGGATCTCTTATCCAAACTGTTCAGAAGTCTGAAAAGGGGGTCTTTACCCTAACCATGGAGAAAAATCGGACTGTGGGACGGTTTCCTACCAGAAATTTCAAGCCAAACGCAACTCGATTTTGCATTTCGCGGCTGCACATGCTACCTTCTGCTGCGTAAGGAGTTCTCCACCGACTCCCAGCCTTCTAGCCACCGCCCTTCATGCCTATGAAAGGAGGAGGAGAAACGTGGAGAGAATTCATTCATCTTGGAATGTGAGCAAGGAGGAGAAAGAGAGATCGTGGCCGACCATCCATCTTCCTTCCTCCTTGGTTTGCTTTGTTTATGTTTTTCCTTTAAGAGTCTTTAGCGCCATCATGTCAATGACAGGCTAAACCTCTTAACTAGGGCTAAGAGGTGAAGCTTGTAGCATGATAGGGCGTTTTCTACGGCTTTAATTCATGTTCAATGAACTCCCTTTTATTATAGTTTGATTATAAGGAATATTTTTAGTTTTTAATGCTTTATTGTGAGTGAAATTACAATGGATTTGTGATAAATCTGAGCATGTCCTTTTTATTATTATGAGTGTGAAGTTAGGAAGCCTTGTTGTTCACCATCGTCTTATGGACATGGTTGGATGATGGAATCTTTCCTAATGTTCATAACTTTCTCAGATTGGATGTAGATTGGTTAAATTTTGTTGTTTACTTTGTCTCATGAGTATGGTTTTGTGATGGAATTAATTCTAATTCTCATATGTAACGCCCTGAAAATCAGGGTCGAGTAGCAACTCACTCCCGCAACTCAACTCCCGAGTTCCAAAACATTACTTATGCAACATATATGCTTATGATTAAATGTTGTCTGTGTTAGTGCATTAATCATGAGTGGGATTATACCAAAACAGTAATTCATACTCCAGATCAAATTATAAAACGCAAGCAGAAGACTGAAAAACATAAATAAATGTATATAAGTCAAAAGATCACGATCAGTCTCCAGAGTATGAATACATCACTGAGTCACCATATACATTTAATAGTCTCAAACTCAAAATGTCAAACAGTACAACTACAATGATAATCCCTGTAGCCCTGTTGATCCGGATAGCCTAAGCGAAGCCGCCGGAGATCTGCATAAAAGAGAACTCGTCCTATCGTCATAGTAATCAGGCTCCGCCTTCTGAGTCGCATCATCAACTGCATCTAAGACAGAGTCTGGTGGGTGTTCAGAACACCGTCCTAGAACGTGGGAGTGAGTGATCAACTCAGTGGAATCATAGAGCAAAGGTAAACATGTTATCAATTTAGTCAAGCAGTAATGATAAAGTAATACAATCAAACCATCCTATATACTCTTATTAATGCAAGGATGAAATGTAGTCATGATGCATGCCCTCGCCTATACTCCCTCGTGCGACACCATCTTACGGTCGCGGCATGCTTTCTTCCCTCTGTGCTCTTCAACTCGGGGCACATGCAGTGCGATGTTATGAGCGTGATTACCAAGTTTTTATTAGTCCTTTTCATACAACAGGATTGGGAAACTAAGGTACCTCCCTTATATCATTCCCAAACAAGGATCCATTCTAGGGTCATCAGTCCTAGTAAATCTCATACGATGTTGTGGTTCTAGGTCGCTGCAATGGGCTCGTCGCCAAATCAGTACAGGCCTAGTGTATACTCTAATTACTATGAAAAGACTCGTCGCCTCTATGCAGGTTCAGAGTATGCTCGAGGTCACTACAAAGGGCTCGTCACCAAATCAGTGTAGGCCGACAGCTCGAATACAGTGTCTCATACCACCGTATTCGGTTCACGAGTCTGGGTTGCTCACTGGTCACTACGGGGAGGTTCATCGCCCCAGCGTAGGCCGACAGCTCGACCACGGTGTCCCATACCACCATGTCCGGCTCATGAGTCTTAGCAGATCGAGGTACCATGGTTGAACAGGGTTTCACTGGTGAGTTCGGTACCTTAGGTTCAAACAATAGCGTCCATACATGGTGAATATACAATAGACAAATCGGGTTACTTAGCGAGCTCGACTAATACGAGCGTACATCGTACCAATCGACATGAAGTGTGTAAGCACTTCGTGTGGCCTAACCACTGCCGACGACCAACGCACGACTCGGGTTCGTCAAACACGTCCTACGTGGCGAATGAATCTCAGCCACGAACTCAGGGCCGATTACCAATTGCCTGGACTATATCCTAGTCCCAACTTCATTCAATTTCATCCAGTAATCATATGAGACAGTTAAAGCAATAAAGAACAACGAATTCACTTCGTACAATAATATGATCATGTTGTGAAATGTAACACAGACATGATTGCACACACATTCATTTCATAAATAAAACAAACATCATGATGTAACATACATGTAGGAATTCATACACATAATTAAGGTAGCCGAGATTCATATCTCAACCCTCATACAAAGTACTCTTTAGTAATACTTAGCACACTTAGACATTTCTACAAACACTTAGACTACATACATCGTCATATATGATGTATGTTGTTTACACATATATTAGGTCAAATCCTTTCACTAGGGAGTTGCCCCGCATACCACGCACATATACCCACGACAGATAATCATGGTATGCATGAATCCGGGTTCCATATTCATTTACGCATTTCCACAAACACTTGGGCTACACACTGTATCACATATATCGTATTTTTGTCGTGACGTGATTTAGGGCAAGTCCTTTCTCTAAGGAGTTATCGCATATGTAACAAGCATATATTCACGACAGATAATCATGTTAGGCACAAATCCAAATTCCATACGTATCCAAATATCTCAACATGTACATAGAATGCATTATATGCCACATAGTTCATATATAACTGTAACATGAAATAGACGATGCATTTTGCATGTGAAATAGCACCCACATCAAGAATAAATCATTAACTGACATTGAAAGCCTTGAAAACCACAACCTATACGTCTATAACCCGCACCTTGCGCCGTAGAAGCGTAACGAATTCGCTAGAAACTCTAAGGCTTCGCCAACGATGGTACATCAACCTATAGCATGAGTTAAGTCAGCTATCTCGCCACTTGTAACAATTGAAACCCTAGAACAGATTAGGGTTAGGTTTTCTTACCTAAGAATGAAGTCAGAATCGTCGGAATAGAGATTAGATAGGGATGGTTAAGCGCGTAGAACGGCAGGATAGAGTACCAGGAATCTTCTCCCACTTCTCTCACACTTTCCCTCTCTTTACTCTCTTCTCTCTCCTAGGTTTTCTCAAATTCGTACGGAGTGAATGGGAGAGAGTTTAAGGTCCTTATATAGGCCCAAAACTAACGGAAATAGCCCCAGGGCCATAGTATACTTAGGTTATAGCTAAAAGACGCTTGTCCCGATCTAACGGAGCACTTCTGGAGGCCCTTTTTCTATGTGTGGTCGGACTTAAGCTCTCTGACATTGGATCTAAGTCGAGCTGAGTTTTTGGTCTGATCGGATTTACAGATCGACCGTGGCGGACTAGTTTCAGTTCAACGGTCACTGAAACTCGATCAGGGTTACAAGTACATGGACATGTATGGGAAATGTTCCCTGATCTGAGAGTGTATTTGGGTCAAATTCCGATGGTCTGATTGATTATATCTGGCCCACAAGCTACACATCTCAGATTACTTAAATTAGATTTAATTTCTAAAGAAAACCACGTTTTCTCACACTCTTCGCTCCGGGCTCAAGTTGTGCGTTTCTAGACACTGTTAAGACTTGATTTCCAGGATAGTTGTCAAGTCCAACTAGGCGGTCGTAACGGTATAGTTTCGTAGTAATCGGACTTTCGACGTGTGGTCCAGGTCCGATACGGAGTTTCAATGTGCTCCCGAGAGCAGCTGGGTAATGAGATTGATCATAGATTTTTGGATAACTTAACGTCAATGATTCTACAAGTTTTGGGTCTTGCAGATCGTATTTAAAGTGGATCAAGGTGATTTCATAGCTAATCTAGTTTAGCACTTAGTTAATTTTGTCTAATTCCTAAAGGATTTGATCCTGAGTGATTTCTGCCTGAGGTGGTACTCGGGTCTTTGTACGGAATTTTCTGAGTCATTACATCATACCCCTCATCTCTTGAAAATTGGATCAAAGAAACTTCAGATTTGATTTTTAATGTTATATCCTCTAACTGGATGAAGATGAGAATCTAAATCTAGTTGTGTTCTTGAATCAAGCATAGATCTCCCCGATCTCTACAAGTGGATCCTTGGCACCCTAGTTTTCCACCTTTGAATTTACAAGTTTTAGTTACTTTAATCAAAATTACTTTCTCAATTATTCCAGATTTAGATTTCATCTTTTTTTAGTTCTAAGTTCTAGTTACTTTCAGAATACGTATAAGGTTCAGTCCCTGTGGATTCGACCTCGGTCTTACCAAGATTATTACTACATCGCGACCCTACACTTGGGGTTGTGAATAGTTGATAAAAGGAAACCTAGAAAGCAATGATCCGCACCTTATGATGATTCACCCAACTAAGAGCGCTTCTAGGGCTAGAGTTTTAGTGAAAGATCCCCGGAACCTAAACAATCGTGCATGCTATTGTAAGATTTAAGATTTAGAAAACTCAACCTAAAAGATTTAGATTGGGAAGTAAAATCCATTTATTACTTCCAATCATCAACAAAAAATATTTGAAGAAGGATCTGGGAGTAACTAAGATTAATTTTAAGGGGATGAGAGGGTAAAGGTGCACATGCTCTCTCTCTCTCTCTCTCTCTCTCTCTCTCTCTCTCTCTCTCTCTCTCTCTCTCTCTCTCTCTCTCTCTCTTCTTCTTCTTCTTCTTCTTCTTCTTCTTATCTTTCTCTATTTATTTCCTAATGCTAGGGAAGAAATTCGTAGGGGGAGAGGGTGTTTGAAATGGTGAATTATTTATAGTGGTAAAATAGGTATAAATGGGTCCAAAGGCCAAGTATTCATTCTATTAACCCTATGGGAGGTCGTTTCCAACCACTAGGACCCACCGGAAGGTGTACATATCAATTTAAGCCATGGGATAGGCATCCCAATAGGAGATCTATATTTGGATGTAACCATCCAATGATTGGATGTGTCGATCAATGGGAAAGGTCCTAATTCAGTTCGATGGTCACCGATCGTCGATCGGGGTTACAAATATAAAATGTGTGTAGGGTAATAATCTAGATTAGTATCCTAATTTTGATCACCATCTAACGGTCCAAAAGTCACAACTTGGGTAAGGAGTAGAGGGTAAACATTTAACTTAAGTTCAGGTTATCTCCTACAACATTCACACATTTTATATCATTGGCTTGTGAGCTCAAGTTAAACGATCCGATATGCGACCTCGACTTAATATTCGCGACGGACATCAAACCCAACAAGACGAATATTTTTCTATAGTTTTGAGTTTAACGGAATACGAACGCACATACTAAACCTAATTTGATTAATCGGGATATTTTTAGAATAAGTTAAACCTTGAGATTTCTCATGAGTGTCAACTAGTGTCAGGATTAGATATGTTCATGACGCTACCCATTCACGATTAATAAAAATGAGTATTTGTCTCTAATTATCCTAAATCCGTCAATTTTAACGTGATTAAGGCATTTAGTCGGGCTTGTACAACTCTCTAACGGTTCTGCTCGTGGACATACTAGGGTTTTTGCATGAAATTTTATAGGACGTTACAAGTTACTCGAGTGTTATCCTTACTCTATGGGCCTACTGTAACACCCTGTACTTTTCAGTACTCGGGTGTTATCATGAGAACATAATTTAGTATAAACACAATCACGGCTTATGTCATTATTCACACACTCTAGCTTAATTCCATCCGTTAATAGTGACCTCCATTCATAACCCATCCATTAAATTCCCAAGATGGAGCATCACATCATAAGAGAAGTTTATTTTAGTGTTTCAATCACCTTGATAGACAGATCTAGCGGTCCATTGTCAATATCAAACTCTGGATTATCAAATTCGTAGTCCATTGGCCATAGGGCTAAGGATTTATAATGTGTTAACTATAACCTAAACATGTGAGTAAACCATCACGTTTCCTCTAAATTAGGTAGGGAAGGTTTAAGGACGTCGAAAAACCAAGAATGGGCATGATCCGACCGTTGGATTGTCGGGTATCACTAGATGGAACATTAAACCACCAAATGAGGCCCACTTGAGCTGTAGATCTACCTCAAAGTCAGATGGGTGGCCTATTTTAAGTTGATACCATAATAATTCATTTTAAATGTAATATAATTGTCTCTCTCTCTCTCTCTCTCTCTCTCTCTATATATATATATATATATATATATATATATATATAGGAATTAGAGGGCTGAGATTTAGGGAGCTAGGCTCACGCGGATTGCCAGCTTGACAGGCTGAAGCCGTTTTCCATTTTTGGAAATTACCGTGTGCAATTCCAGTTTGGGCCGAGAAGCGTGTGCCCACGTGTATAGGAAAACTCGTGAGATCAATTGGGTTTTGGTCAGCTCGATGGTCTGAATCAGATGGACGGTTTGGATTGACTCTAGGTGGCCCACTCTAATCAAAATGGATCAGTTTAGGAGGGGCTGGAAGCACACCTCCGTTCACACGCTAGGCCACTTGCACTCGTCACTGTGAGCGTGCACGTGTGCATGGATTGCACAAACGACATGGTTTTTGTCAGTTTTGTCGTCCCGACATGATGGACGGCTCAGATCATGAAAGTGGGACGTGATGGTGCACCATAGATCGAGCAAAAACGTCCATCAACTTAAAATGGACGTTGGCGCGAAACGGAAAGAAGAAGAGAAACTTTCTTCTTTGGGTGTATCGGGTCAACACCTCTTAACCCGGCTTGCCATCTCGGTGCTCTGCGGGAGTACCCTTGTAGGGTGCACATCACATGGATGTGGGATCCATAAGGTCATTTTCTAAGATGCACTCCATCCACCCCTTTGGTCCACCCGAGGATGAGGCTGATAAAAAACTCAGGTGGCCATAAAACCTCTTTTGTGCACCATAAAAGACGTTTCCTAACCATACTACGTTTGGATCGACTCACCGTCCATCATCAACAGTATGAAAGGGTCCTAAACTAGCCTAGGTGCACCTGAACAGTTAGTATTACCATCTAATAAACAGATTCACACGATCTGATGCTAGATTAATGGATTTGGCGAATTGGGTCTCAACTTTAAGATGATTTATGATCAAGGCCTTCCATGGTCCACATTGAATAGTTTCAATGGTTTAGAGGGCTGTCTAATTGCAACCTAAAAGTTGATTTCATAACCCGTTGGTTGAATTAAGGAAAATCAAGTGTTAGATTGATTGACAGAACGTTGTAGATCTAATGAACGATGGATGAAAAGTGTAATTGATGGTTAGATTGATTCATGGTAGAATTTATAGGCTGGTCTTGAGGTAGATCGCATGAATGGTCTTATTTCATGGTTATGACCAAGATTACTCCCCATGAATTGATCTTGTGGTCGATGAAATGAATTGTCTAATCTATTATTGGGTCGAGGGGTCATACACATTAGCTTAGGACGAAAATTAAGGTTTGATCTAGGCTTGCGAGCATATGAATTTAAAGTGTATAAGTATGACATCGCAACCACAATATCCAGCTAGGATGATCGTTCATGGCGCAATCCCTTCTATGAGAAATCAAGGGTTAATTCAAAATGGCTTGACTTTAGACTTTACAAATACATATGGTGGGTCGTCATATCCAACTCAAATGATTATGATAAATAGTTTGTATATGATGATGTGTGAGGTAGCTACGCCTGTTTCCTCACAGGCTCATGCTAAATTTGATTTAAATGGTAACACCCGGTAAAAAAAAAATACTCGAAGCTCTCTAGGCCTACCGTGATGTATGGACCTACCGTGATGTATGTACTTTATCCAGGCTATCTATTTGTTTTGACATCTCATTTAGGGCATAATTAAAAAAATGAAATTCCAAAGCTTAGGTGGACCACACAATAGGAAACAATGGGGATTGAATCGCTAGTGTTGAAAACTTCTTGTGGGGCCCATCTAAAGCTCAAGTTAACCAAGCCACATGAAGTAGTGAGAATAGTCATGCGCACCCACATGTTAATCGCTTCATCTATGCTTAGGTGACATTATTGACAGATTGGATGGCAAATAAACATGGCACAGGCTTTAGGAGTGTTTTACCTGTGGGTGCGCATAACTATTCCCACTACTTCATGTGACGTGGTTACCTTTAGATGAGCCTTATTTTTGGACTCATATACTAAAATAAGCACAGAGCATGAGTAGACAATGCAGATAAAACACATACACTATGGTGGGCTCACGAAGTTTTTCCTGTTCCGAGCTCTGTAATAGAGGGGTCGCTGCTAAATCAGAGTCCCATGACCCATTTCTAAGGGAGCGGATTAGGTGAGACCCCGGCCTCACCCAAGGTGGTGTGGCCCTCACCATGGGGCCCACCTTGAAGTATGTATTCTGTATCTATTCCATTGATTCATTTTTCCAGACTATTTCAGAGCATTATCCCAAAAATGATGCAGATCTAATTATAAGCTGGACATATACCATAAATTGAACACCCTACCATTAAAAACTTCTCAGGGTGCATTTTAATGTCTCCATAGGGTTTATTTACCATCCAATCTATCAATAAGGTTACCTAAGCCTAGATGAAGGGAAAGACCAAATATCAGCTTGATCGAGAACTTTTGTGGCCCATTAATGGTCAATCACCACTTTTCCTATGTGATGGTCCACGTAAATCTACTTCATTTTTAGGATAATTCCATAAAATAATATGAAAAATAAATGAATTGACAATATGGATACAAAATACATAGTGGGCCTACAATAAGGATTGCACCATCTTGGGTGAGTTCCGGATCTCATCTAATCCGCTCCCCATTTCTAAGTTCCTACCTATCAAGATCAAGCTTTTGAAGGCCGGTAGGTAGAGTATCAAAAACCATATACAGTTCAAAACTCAAAAACAAGATCTGACTCACAAGTCTATATATATATATATATATATATATATATATAGAAGAAGAAGAGAAGAGAGAGAGAGCGAGAGGAGAGAGAGAGAGAGAGAGAGAGAGAGAGAGAGAGAGAGAGAAGAGATAGAGAGTTGATAAAGAAAAGAGAGGCTGTGAGATCACATGAAAGAGTGAATCTTGGCCATGACCTTAAGGGCCCGTGTTGGAAGGGATTAGATGGTAGAGGAAGGGATTGGATGGTAAATCCCGGGAATGGCCAGGCGTGCCAAACAGTGTAGGTGATCTGATCCAAATCCGATGGATCTTCAGACAATCCACTGACAACACCATCATTACCTTTAAATCCCATCCAATCCATCCTAATCCGTTCAAATTAGCCTGCGACGTGTTTGGTTCGTGGGATTGGAAGGGATCGGAAGCTTTAATCTTCGGATTGGCCGGGCGTGCCAAACGGACTGGATGTATCAATCCAGGGATATAGCAATTCCATGGATCTCAAGACAATCCGCTGACAACACCATCATTACCTAGAAATCCATGCCATCCACCCTAATATCATTCACTCCCTTCCAATCCACCCGGCCAAACGGGCCCTAAGAATGCCTTCGGATTTTACTGCAACCTTGGTTAAGTGCAAGAAAGAGAGAGAGATGGACAGTTTTAGAAATAGAGAGAAAATTTTAGAAATAGAGAATTTTGAAATTTTGAAAATGCAATCAGATAGGCAAGGTGAATGAGCTTTTGTACAATAAAGTCCAAGCCCAACCCACTTAAGAAATGGGCTCGTATTTTAAACCCAAACTCAACCTTCGGTCCTGGCACTCCGACCCAATTGCCCTAGACCGACCTGACTAATAGATAGGTGACCTTGCCACTTGTACCGTTGTACGGTCGAAAGGTTCTTCCACATACCGGATCCTCCCTCTGCACCAAATCATCTCCCGTGTTCACTCAGTGGACCTTTAGGTACAGCCAGAAGAAATTGAATCCCTCGAACGCGTCATTCCCACAGGACATCAGAGCCATCCAGCATAGGACCACCGAAGAAAATCACACCGATCCACTCGTCGGAGGCCAAACCATCGGTTAGATGGGTCTGATTACCGAGAAATGATCTCATGGTAGGCCCACTTTTTACACCTGTTAGATGCTGACACGTAGCCGGAAAGCCCATTATGGAACGATCGCTCGGTGAATCCTTGGCTGTGGGGCCCACTGTGATGTATTGTCTAATATCCACGCCGTCCATCCGTTTTGTCGGGTCATTTAGGGCACGAGAAAAAAAATTACAGTAAACCCATATCTCATGTGAACCACACCATAGAAACAGTGATGATTGGCCATTAAAAGGTTTTCGTGGGCTTCAAAAGCTTTAGACCACGCTGATATTTGTGCAGTCCGCTTCGTCCAGGTCTTTGTGACCTTATCAACAGGTTGGATGACAAATAAATTATCCGGTGGCCCCTAAGAAGAATTTAATGGTGGACGTTCAATCACCACTGTTTCCTGTGTTATGGTCCACCTGAGATTTGGATCTGCTGTATTTTTGGGCTCATGCCCTAAAAGGAGCTGAAGAAACGGATGAAGGGCATGGATATAAGACAAATACATCAGGATGGCCCCACAGTCAGGATCCACCGACCTCGGATCAAGCCGCATCCTCATTAAATGTAAGAGTAGTCTCTAGTGTCGTCAACTAGAGCATTGGATCTGCCTCATTTTTGGATCCATGTCTTAAAATGATCTGATAAAAGAGATAGACGGCGTGGATGAACAAATACATCACTGCGGGCCCCACGCATATCTGGTCGGACGGCTTGCTGTCCAAACGGGTCGGACACAATCCGCTTCCGTTCAAATGGTTGGGGGAGCGGATTGCCTGTGAGCCTTCTGTGCCCGGAGCTATGTGGGGCCCATAGAGATGTTGGCGATAGACCCACTCCGTCCATCTGAGTGGTAATGATTCTTTGAACGGTTTGGATGGCATATACCCACTCCGTACATCATGGTCAACTCCAGGAAGGTTTCAACGGTGGGCATTGCCGTTCCCACTGTTTTGTTAGTGTGGCCCATATGAATTTTCGATCTAACTGATCTTTAAAAACAGATGGACGGAGTGGATTTCTCACAGACATATCTATGGACCCAAACAGCCCTGGGCAGGCAATCCGCTCCCAGTGGTTGGAACATCTCAGCAGTGGGCCCCCTTAAATGGCGACACGTGCTAGATCCGGAGTCGGAGTGCCTCACGCGACGCAGTATCATTCCCCGCGAGCCACTGATCTCCATTCCTCCATTTCAGAGAATCGAAAATGGCTACTCTGATTCGCAGCCTCTCCCGCAAAACCCTAACCCTAGCCCTAAAACCATCAACCCAATCTCCATCTCTGCTTCTTTCCCGCCATCTCTCGGCCACTCCCAACATCACCCCATCCTCCGATCGTATCAAATGGGACTACAGAGGCCAACGGAAGATCATCCCCTTGGGCCAGTGGCTCCCAAAGATCGCTGTCGATGCCTACGTGGCCCCCAACGTCGTCCTTGCCGGCCAGGTCACTGTCTACGACGGATCCTCCGTCTGGAACGGGTCCGTCCTCCGCGGCGATCTCAATAAGATCACCGTCGGATTCTGCTCAAACATCCAGGAACGCTGCGTTCTTCATGCTGCCTGGTCGTCACCCACAGGTTCGAATCCTCTTCTTCTGAATCATGCAATTTTCAATTTTCTTCAATTTACGGCTTAATTTCTGGTAGATTAGGTGAAATTTAGGGTTAGGGTTACCTTTGTGAATACCTGGACTGTATAAGTCATGCGGTCTTGAAAATTAAATGTATGACTTTGCTTGTTGAATTTGGACTGCTGACTGTCTTATAATCTTCCACTTGATGGTTCCCAGTTAACAATTTGGATTGTCCAATTGGTCAGATTTTCAGCCTCTACTCTGTTCACATTGTCTGTTACAGAAATGGGTCCACAAGTTCAGATGAGTTCAGTGTCGAGTTAGATGTATTTGGGTCGAGGACCCTCTAATCCTCCATTTGAGTTCTGTACACTTAACCACATTATATAGCTAAAATCACGGTTTCAGCATAATCTCCCTTTTCAACTCAGGGTAGTTTGATTTTCTTCCCTTTTCCATCACCAGCCCTGAATCACATATGTTTCGTAATGGGCCGATCAAGATTCAATAGCCGAACATTCGTATCATGAAACTGTCACTCTCATCATGAAACTGCTAAAATGGCATACATTTGGCAGGTGGGTATATCAAATCCAATCAATGTTCAACTGAAAACAAGCCAACCACATACATGCAACAAATGGTAATGAAAAAGCTAAAAATCACAGATAACTATTGAAAAGGTATATCAAAGTCCAACAACCAAAACAAATATAACAAAATCCAAAATCATGTAAATTTAGCAATTGATTCTCCCAAAATTCAACATTTGGTTCAATCCAAAATCACAAGGAAAAAAAAAAAACAAGGTATGCTTTTATAAATAAAACTTTACTCTTTTCCCCTTTGAATAAGAAATAGCAGACAAGTAAAAGAAATTTCTTATTCAGTTCCTAACCCACAATTAGGGGTGTACATCGAGTCGAGCTGGCCTCAGCTCGACTCGGTTCGAACATTGACTGACCTCAACTTGAACTCGGCTCGGTCCTCGAGCCTGACTGGCCAGCTCGGCTCGGTTCGGTCAGCAGCTCGGGCCAAGATTAAGCCAAGTTCGCCATTGAGGCATTTCCACAAACACCTGAACTGCAACTTCAAAAGCCCACTGTTTTACAAACAGAGGCAATGGTTTTACAGGTGTTTTATCAGACACCTTCTAAGTAACATAAAAACCAAAAAAAAAAAAAAAAAAAAAAAAAAAAAAAAAAAAAAGAGAAAAAAGGTATTTGTTTAATGTACATACCTTGCTTGCCACCGGCCAAACCTTCCTTGCCACCAGCCACATTTCATTGAGTCATTTTATCAAACGGTTGGTGAGCTACATCAATGGCAAAGTAACCAAGTCACTAAACTGGTTTGATTTGAGTTCGATTCGAGCTGGATTCGAGTCGAGCTGGGGCCTGCTCGAACTCGGCTCGAACTCATTTTTGAACTCAAAAAATCAGCTCGACTCGGCTCGAATTCAGCTTTGAACCGAGTCGAATCGAGTTTTTTCGAGTCGAGTCGAGCTAGCTAACCGAGCTAGCTCAGTTCGTGTACACCCCTACCCCCAATCGAATACCAAGTCTCCTGACGTGCCAATATCTTCTCCTACTCCATCACGTTGAAGAGTAAGAGGTAGATAGACAGATGTTGCACAAGCTGTAGTGCATCTCTTGTAAAGAGTTACTAACCTTTTTCAAGTCAAAGACTTTATTGGGAGCTTTTGAGTAACTCTTTAGCTTTTGATTAACTCTCCACCTGTGTGAAGAGTTTCAACGTTTCTATAAATAGCTAAATAAAGAGTTTACTCTCATCCAAGTGACCCCTTAAGTGTACATTTGGGTCTTGTTCCTATGCTTATCCAGTGCACAGGAAGCATCAACGTTGGATGTGCCATGCTAAAAAGAAAGAACTCTTGATTGGATGTTTCTAGCTGTTCTAGTCATGGGACACAATGAACAGATATGAAAGAATAATCCTACTAAGGCTACTTATGCAAGTAGGATTCTTAGTCCTCTCTCCAAACTTCCCAGTGTCGCACGCGTTTAATATCTGAGCCGTGCATCTTGTGGGCTTCATTGTGTAGGTGTGTTGGCTTGAAAATCAGGTTAGTCTTGTCTTCATGTGGTATACTAGTGCATTGAATGTAAACTGTTCGCCTTTTCCTCAACAGCCATTTCTTTCATATGATTGTCTGAACAGTTAAACCATGGTTGAGATAAGAACAGGACTTGTGTTTTCTGTTAGAGAGGGTGGGAAAACACCACACATATGGGTTCTTTTTCCCATGGTTCCCCAATACCAATCTTATCAACTACTTCCTAGTTCCTAATAGCTCATTGCCATCCCAAACATGGTTATGAAAATTGGCATTGTGTCAGATGTTATGGCCATACTTTATATGTGTAGAGGCTGTTAATTGTTATGGTCATACTGTATCCGTGTAGAGGCTGTTATGGCCGTATTGTATCCATGGAGGCCTGATATGATACTAGTTATGGGGCAGAACTGGCCCACCCACTTTTTCGAGAGATTGTACCCCCAAAAAAATTGGTTTAGAAACAGGTTGTATCGGCACCAATATGGGTCCAATACAGCCTTAAAGGCCCAAATTTTGATTTTTTTTTTTTTCAAAGTTTCTCTCACTTTTCCACTTTCACAACAAGAATAGGTTTTTGTACAAGGAAATGTTCTCCACAATGGCTTTAGATTCTTTTGGTGGTCGTTTGGATTTAGGAAACCATAAAAGGGTGGAAAGAAAGCATTTTGTGGAAGGTGAATTTCTAGAAAGAGTTCTTTAGAATGTTTGGGCAACGTTTTTTTTTTTTTTTTTTTTTTTTTTGGAAGTGTACTGCGATTTTATTGAAAAGCCACTAAGACAAAAGTCAAAGTGGAAAAGAATACAACCCCAATTTACACCTTAAACAACGACAAAAACTTTACCCTGTACACCCAATCTCGAACATCTCTTCTAAACTTCCAGAAAACCTCCTCCCATGTGCCTTTGCTATTACGGAAGCACCTCTTCCTTTCCATATGTTCCACAACACTGCTAGCAAGACCATACGTCCTATGATTAATTCATCCTTCCCTAGAGCTCCATCATGCTAGGCCCAAAAATGTTTGGATTGTGCAATCACGAATGTTTGGACTAAGGAGGATAGAGAATGGTGGTTGAAACCTTCTAAAACTTAATGAGGAAAGGCTTGACCTGGAAAGTGTAAACCACCTTTTTGAAGGAAACACTTGTTTCCTTGGTTTTTTTTTTTGGTGTGGAAAGGGGCACTTATCAAAAGGGATTCCACAAGTAGCCTGATTCTTGTGTTTGGGTGCTGGAATCTTGGCAAAAGGGTCTCTCGCTGGAAACCCTTCCTCCAAAATGGTTATAAAATGTTTCTTTAAGCACTTTCCAAGTCGAGCCTCTCCTCACTAATGGCTTCTTTTCCTTCCTTTTTATTTATTTATTTATAAATTTATTGTTTTTTTTTTTAATTTTAATTTTGCAATTTTAAAATGTTTCAACCAACCACCTTTTCTCTTTCTTGGTATTTAACCGAAACATAAAATCAGGATTCTACTGTGGGGTCATAATCCTGTCCACCATGCACGAAAGACTTTTCCAACCTTTTATGATTTTCTCTGCGTCCAAATGATCCTTTATGGTCATTATGGAGTAAAGGTTTCCACTGGTTCCATGTATCCAAATGCAAGAAACGAGGCTACTTGGTGAATCCCTTTAAGTGCCTCTTCCCTTGTAGCCAAACCACTTCTTGGTATTTCTTCAAAAATTGTCTTTTACTTTCATTAAGTATTCATCATCCTTTGTATATTAGTTAGAGATAAGAGTCATCACATTATCCAATAAGAAATTTTATCTTCTTCTCAAGCCTGAAATTGCTTGTTGTTGGATTGAAATGTTGTTGAGACGATCCCAATCACCAACATTCCCTTGTTTTTCAACTCCAGTCTTGGGTGTTCTTATGCAATCAAGTTCGTCTACACGAAGCATGAGTTGAACCATTATCTCCTTTAGCATTTGGGTTGTTTATGTTTATTGCAGATTAGGTTGTCGGGTGGCCAGTTTTACCAAGTTATTTTGAATCACAGCTTTTGGAGGTATGTTGTGTAGGATCTCTACCAATAACAGGCAAGATTCTCTTGGAGTTGATTATTTGCCCTAAGCTTTGACACCAAATTAGTCAGGTGAAAAGTAGAGGGCTGATTCTTAATTTCACGAGCCTTGTCTCTTAGGTGCTGCACCAGCGTCCTCACTGTTTATACTTGCTAACTTTTTTAACAGATGCTTCTCTGCTCCTGCACCCGGATATGTAGTTTCTTTAATTCATGCTTCTTGCAACTTTATGCTGGCTATTTTGTTTATTTATTTTATTTGGACGTCAGGAGCAGGATTCATGTAGCCAACCCCAATTAATTGAGATAAGGCTTAGACTATGATAATTTTATTTGAATGATAGCTATAGGCTGGTTGTCAAATTAGTCCGCTAATTTGTGCTTAAACCTGACACACTGCCGAAAACCACCAAAAGACGATCAAGGGAGAAGGAAAAGCAAAACAAGAGGTTGGAATTACAGTTAGAAATTGATAGATCACACCCACAAAAGAGAGAACTCTTCTATAAAAAAAGTCTCAACAAAAAAGTTATCAATGCCATTTGAAAAATGTCTTCTGCGATTTATATAGTCTTGACCAGTGTTATCGAAAGTGTATCCAGACCTGCAGGAACTCAAGGACCCAAACAAATTTAAGTAGGCATAGGTCTAGGTCTCTAGACACCTAGATCCATAGCTCAATTGGCAGACTGAGTGGAGATACCTCGTTTCAACACTTGAGGTCTTGGTATCGATCCCTAGTGGGGGTGGCTAACATGGAGTGTGTGCGCTGACATGGATGTGTACTAACAAGCTAACCCCCCCCCCCCCCCCCCCCCCCCCCCCCCCCCCCCCCCCCGCACAATATATATATATATATATATATATATATATATATATATATATATATATATATATAAAAGGGTCTAGGTCTCTAGACCCGTGTCTGTGTTCGCCTTATTCAACCCATTTGGAAGTCAGGTCAGGAACATGATACCTAGTTAATTTTAATATTTACTTTATATATGTCAAACAACCCC
Organism: Magnolia officinalis; assembly: GCA_021015155.1. Lineage (NCBI taxonomy): Eukaryota > Viridiplantae > Streptophyta > Magnoliopsida > Magnoliales > Magnoliaceae > Magnolia > Magnolia officinalis. The sequence goes on from JAJHSJ010000003.1 coordinate 7,996,980, forward strand.
TTTCTCTAACAGCTCGAGTCGTTAGAGGATGGCATATCAATGTATATCAACAGACTTTAACACTCCCTCGCTTGTGAACAATACTGAGCAAGGGTGGAGGGACACTCACACCATAAACAGATCGGGAAAGATCAAACTTGATTTTTCGTGCCCCCGTGGGAGAATATATTACAGAGGCGTATTTTGTTGCTCCGGGGATTCAAATGCTTGACCTTCCAATTGATACCATGTCAAATCACCACTTGCTCTAAAAGCTTGAACCGTTAGAGGATGGTGTATCAATGCATTTCAAGGGACTTTAACACTCCCCCGCATGTGATATCAAGGGACTTTAACACTCCCCCGCACGTGCGGGGTGAACCTCTGCAGGGAACATATTGGGCAGGGGTGGAGAGACACTCACAACTTACTCCCAAGTGGAGGAACACTCACAATTCACACCATAAACGACCTTCTGTGGGAGAATATATTAGGGAGGCATATTTGCTGCTCTTGAGATTCAAACACGACTTTCTGCTCAGATACCATTCGAAATAACCACTTTCTCTAAAAGCTTAAGCCGTTTGAGGATGGTGTATCAATGTATATCGAGGGACTTTAACGATATCTATTAATTACTTGGCTAATGTTATTGTTGTTATAGGCTATCTATGGGTACCCAAACCCACAGGTACTAAAGGACATGAACCACATGAACTGTGTGAGTGCGGCATTTTATTTTTATTATTGGGGGGGGGGGGGGGGGGGGGGGGGACCGATCCACCCCATTGTTCTACCCCTCAGGTTCACCATAAAAATAAAAAAAGGATCAGGCCGATCCAAAACTTAGGTGGGCTGTAGCATGTAATGATGTAAAATCATGCCTAAAACCACTAAATTCATGTGGTGAGAGTGTGACCCACCATTGCATGACCCATGCAGCTACCTTGGCATAAGGGAAGTCCTTAGAATTTCAAAATCCAACTTTATGCATCACCCTTGAATATTAGTTTTAGATAATACGACAGTCCTTAATTGGGTCAGGGGTCCTAGGTATCGTGCTAAGAATCATTGCAGATATCTAGTGGGTTAAACATTTTGCTTGCCCCTTTAGAGCTGGAAGCCAATGATCCTATTTGCTCATTATCGGTAGCTGGGGTTTTCTGCCCCTTTGTGTTGTTTGTAAACGTTGTTACTTTCCTTTAGTTTTAGGGCTTGTTTTGATTCATGGAAAGCATAGGAAAGGAAATAATGTTTCTTAGCAAACCTTATTTCCAGGAAATTGTGGGAAAGGAAACATTGTTTTTCAACAAGATTTTCCTAGAAATTTAGTATCTATTTTCAAATTTGTTGTTTTGTTTGGAAAAAAAAAAAAAAAGAAAAAATTTCTAGGCACTGGCATGTGTCAAATCACATGTGGGATGCTTGAAGATAGACAGTGCACATGTGGCACGTGTGGGATGCTTGAAGATGGACATTGCACGTGTGGCATATGCGGCATATGTGGGCACTTGAACTTGAAGTGTGAAACATGTGGAACATGTTCTTGAAGTTGTATGGTGGCAATTGTGTCACAAGACACGCATTCACATATTTGACACATGTGGGCACTTGGAGCTAGATGGTAGAACTCGTGCACATTGGCGCCATTGGCACATGTGGCATATTAAGAGCAATTGACGATGGACGATGGTGCATGTGTGGTGCAAGAGAAGATGAATGGTGGTACATGTGGCACATTATCACACGTGGGGCACAAGAGAAAATGGATGGTGCCACATGTGGCATATTAGCACATGTAGAACACTTTGCACATGTGTGGTGTGCAAGAGAAGATGGATGGTGGCATGTGGCATAGTGTCACCTATGGGATATAATGAAAGACAAGGGATCATCTAGCACCTTGGCACATGTGGTACATGTGAAGCGATTGAAGATGGATGGTGGCACATTTGGGTTTAACTATTGAAAAACCCATTTTCCTTCCATCATGGGAAGATACCTTTCTTAAGGGGTGGAAGTGGGAAATAATTTGTTTATTTTCCAAAAAAGATAGAAAGTAAGAAATGATGCTTTTCACAAATTTCACAAAGAAAGGCTTGACAAACAACGGAATGTTAGTTTCATGGGGAACAATGTTTCCTTCCCTTTCCCTTTCCATGAATCCAAACAAGGCCCTAATGCAATTTTTTGTTACTTCAAAAAAAAAGTTTGTCCCTTCATCTTGGTGGGGCGCATTTGATAGAAGGATTGGATGTCATGTACACAACAGAGTGGGCTGCATAGGTCATTCGGATGTTTTAATTGGTTAGTCGTCCCCGCCTAACTGCTCCCTGTGGTGTGGCCCACCCGAGTTTCCATTCGGGTTGATTTTTGGCCCTATGGTCTAACATCAAAGGGTACATTTGGTGGACAAGGTGGATCTGATGCAAACATCACATAGGCCCCATAATAGCTTGGTACCACCACTAATAGCAGTTATACCAGTACTGTGTGAATGCGCCCCTCTATTTATGTTGGAAAGGTGACATCTAATCACACTTAATTTAAATTAGTGTTTTAAGTAGTGGTAGTATGTTGTGTAGCGTTCAACCCTCTGTAGCGTGTAGCATAAATAGCGTAGCATGTAGCTTGAGCTATACGATACTTCTATTTTTTAATTTAAAAATAGAAAAAACATGATAAATAATAAGGAAAAAAAAAAAAAAAAGAGAAAAAAAAATATATAAATGCCTAAAATATGATTTCATTTTCAAGTATAAGCATGCTTAAAAAGGTTATTAATTATTATTTATCAAAAGCCAATTCATATATATAAAGTTATAAACCAAATCAAATAATCATCATGTTAACAACATTCTAAGCGAACCACTTTAATTAATAGTCTAATTGAAACTACAAGTCACAACTCACAGGTATGAAAAAGAAATAAAAATCCCACAGATTAAGAATATTAAGTACATTATAAATGTCATCAATACAGAGGGATTTTTGAAAACCTTCTTTTGAAACGCTTTCTCTTTTAAGTTTAGTTTTAAAAGTTTTTTAATGTGTGAGTTTCACACCAACTTTAACAAAGGATCACCACCATTTTAAGTGAAAGTAAACAAAGAAAAGGTTTAATTTAACTTTATATTTAAGTTTTTCATGATACGAGTTTTACACCATTTTTAACAAACTGAAGCTTTAAAAGAAACAAAAAAACATTGTAGCACTTCACACGGCGCTGCGATGTTTTGAAGCCGTATCAGGCCTCAGGATCAATATGGGAAAATTCAAGTTGCTTGAGATCAATGTCTCTCCTGAAACGTTGCAGTCTTTTGCCAATATTCTTGGTTGCCACATCCAATCATTCCTTTTGTCGTTCGTCGGCCTCCCTCTCAGTGGGCGCCCCTCCTAAATTTATGTGGGACAGGGTTATCAGTAAGTTTCATAAATCTTTGGCCATTTGGAAATGCCGTTATCTGACTCTGGGTGGTCGGTTAACTCTGATCAAAACAGCTCTCACGAACCTGCTGCTGTATTTCATGTCTCTATTTTAATGTCCGACCGAGGTTTTAAAGTCCATTGACAAGATCAGAAGAGATTTTTTATGGTACGGAAAGGACAATCAGAAGAAATTCCATCTGCTGGATTGGAAGGATGTCTGTAAAGGGCTTAAGAAAGGTGGCGCCAACGTCAAAAATCTCAAATTCATGAACAAGGAAATGGTCTTAGAGGCTAGGCGTAGAAAAAAAATGTCTTGTGGTCTTTAATTATTAAAGGGAAATATGGCACCTCCCCAGGGGACTAGTGGTCTAAGGATTCCTCGTTTTATAAGGCGTCACGTATCTGGAAAGGGATTCTGTGGGTTAAATCTTCTGTTTGTCAGAATTGTTGTTTCGACTTGGGCAACAGAGAGTCTATTCGCTTTTGGGAAGATTTATGGGTGGGAGAAGAGGTCCTCAAGATCCGATTCCCTAGTATTTACCATCCGCCCCCCGACAAGAATGTTTTTATCAGCAGATGTTTCTCTATCTCGCCTGCTCAAGTGGTCTGGGATATCAGATGCAACAAGAATCTAAATGACAGCGAGGCATCGGAGTATATGTCTCTTCAGGACTGTCTGTTCAAAACCATGTCCATCCTCAATCAGCCCGACAGACTTGTTTGGTGGCTTGAAAAATCAGGAACCTTCTCGGTCAGCTCCCTCTACTCATTCATATATGCTACATCGATTTCAACCAATGACACCTCCCCTTTGATTTGGAAATAGCAGGCGCCTCCAAAGTTCATATGCTTTGCCTAGCTGGTGGGTCATAATAGAATCTTAACCATAGATAACCTTTCCAAGAGAGGTACGCGGATAGTAATGTGTGTCTCTGTTGCATGCGGGAGGCTGAATCTATGAATCATTTGTTGGTTCAGTGCTCGTTCATATCCCATATCTGCGCGGAGTTCTGTCAGGCTCTCTCCATCAGTTGGTGTGTTCCGGATTCAGCTTCTAACCTCCTATCCTCCTGGCATGGTCTCAGATTGGATAAGAAAATATCTCTCATATGGCGCATGGCCATTCTAGCTATCTGGTGGTCCGTCTGGGAAGAGAGGAATGAAAGATGCTATAATGACACTTCTTCTGCAGCTAGGACAGTGGGTTCCAAGGCTAAGAAAATGTTGATCGAATGGGCCAGTAATGTTATCGAGTTGCACTCTTATGATTTTTCGTTTCTAGGTTTTTAGAGGCCTTTTTCTGCTATCTCAGCAGTCTAGGTTCTCTTTCCTTGTTGTTTTGTTGTTTTCTCTGTTTTGTCCCTTTTGCTCTTTCTTTAATGAAATCGTTGCTTTAAAAAAAAAATAATAATAAATAAACAAAAAAAAAAAACATTGTAGCATATGCTACAAACGCTACACGCTATGTAGCTGTAGCGTTTGTAGCGTACACTACAGGTGATTTACGCTCTATAGCTACGCTACGCAGTGTACACTACGAGCACTATTTGAAACACTGATTTAAATTAAGGCAAAATTAGATGGAAATAACAATAGCAAAATCTCAAGGGATGGTGTGATCAATCAATTAGAGATTAAGATGGGTGGAGCCATGCAGGGAGCTGCAGGGAGAATCCCAAGATGTAGTCTACTTATTCAGCCTCGTGAAGCCTTGCTTGGTCGCTCTTCCTCTTGCTCTCTTGATCTTTGCCAACATGTCCCCAAACCTGTCAAAGTCATTCACTCCAGACCAGAGCTACTCTTCCACTTGTTATTCACATCCTCAGCTTCCATACTAGCAATAAGTTCACATCCTCAGCTTCCATACTAGCAATAAGAGACTTCCTTTTCATCTCTACATATCACTGGAATGACATGCTTGAAGATTGGGAGGGTTTGGGTTTCTTCTTGCTTGTGTTGAGAGAAAGGGAGGGAGTTTTGGGCTTCTTCCTTCGATTTATCTTAATTAGGCATTGTCTTTGATAGAGAGTTTTTTACCATCCGATTGTTAGTTGCAAGATCCTTCTAACAAGGTGCCACTCCCACTTCTAATTGTCTTTTGGTCTCTTGCTTCTGTTCAGCTTCCTAGTTGTTTTACACTTATTTGAAATAAATGCTTCCCAGCTGCTGCACCTGAATTTGTTGCCGTGCTGCTTTACACGTTGTGCAACTATAGCACTGCAATCTAGGGTTAGGATCTGAGAAGAAATGAATGGACTTATTACATTTTTCAGTTCAATGACCAAAAGGCCATCAATAACCAAAGTACACTTTACAGTTTCAATCAAGGTTAAAACTTGGTTTCAGCGTACTGTATTGATCAGTATTGGCTGATATGGTTGGGTTATCAACTCTGACAAGGGTGGCCCATGGTCGGGTGATCAAAACCATCAAAGTAATGAGTCCTGTCGTGGATGGAGCATATCTCTAAAATAACACTTATCAAGCAATCCTAACCATCTTATTAATGCCTATCAAATGGGCGGTTAAAATAAAATGGTGAGTGGCCCAAAGTTTAAGGAAACATTCAGATGGTGATATTATCTTCTCAGTGCTTTTTTTGGTTATACTCCACCGATAGCTGGGCAAGTGATTGGGACGGTATGGAAGCTCTGTTGTATAATATGCCATGTGTATGATTCAGTTGTCACCAACATTTTTAATATGGTGCTAAAGTAACATAAAGTGTCCAACTTGAACTCCACGGAATGATTAATATGGGGATGTATTTGATACTTTTGGCTGTGTATGAGGCTCGATGCTAAGACACCTAAAAATTGTACACATGCCATACATTGACTCAATTAAACTGAGTAAATGGGAGAACCCACTGTTGCTATGTCACAGTCCCAAAATCAGATTGTGGTTGAACAACCCTAATCTCTGATTTGTGGACACATGTTTATTGAAACAGGGCCTTTGGATATTTTCATTTTAAACTGTCCAATAAATATCCACCAATCCGATAGTTGGATGACCAAATAAGGGCAATTTTTGCATGATACATCTAAACTGGGACTTAAAAGTTTGGATGGTTTAATTTGAATTACTTGTATGCCATATATGCAATTTCCAAGTGGTGTTTCTAAGTGCATGTGTATCATCCATCACACTATGCCAAAGCATCAGAGGTTTTCCCTTCAAATATATATTGCAAACTGGACTGTATGCCAACCTGCAATAATGCTTGAGCTTTTTCCGGGCCCAACATGTTGTATGTGGCATCCAAACCATGAATCAGGTGACCCCCACCATGAAGACGAGTCAAGACACCAAAAATCAGGCTGATCCAAAACTCACGTGGGTACACCTTACAAATGGTTTGGAGGGGTAGATTGACACTATGGTAGGCCCCAAATGTAATCTGATTTCTCTGGTGGTTGTCGTCCATCATTATGCCATCTATTGTGGCCAACCTGAGTTTTATTTTGACCTGGTTTTTGGTTAATAGCCTAACGTGGAGGAGCGCACATGATGGATTTTGGATATGCATCATTAGTGGGCTGCACACTCCCATTGCATTAGAAGTCTGGGTGAGCCATACATGGGCAACTCAAAATTGTCTCAACTTATCCAAGTCAACCCAATACGTAATAATTTGTACAAGTGGGCTGTACCAGATTGCTGGGGCTGACACCAGTTTGAATAGGGCAATAAATACCAGTTTCAGCCAATACTTTAAACCTTGGTTCCAAGGGCAAGATCACCCTCAATTTCCTTGTAGACTTCAGGCCGAATATGACTAACATATGTGTATATTTTAGAACTTAAGGAACCTGGCTCAACAGAAGCCCTACTTAGTGAGAGGAGAGCAGTCATGGGCACCACAATTCCAGCCATACATGTTTTAGGAGTTGATAGTTTCAAGTCGTTTTCTTTTCTTGTCTTGTTTCCTATCTATTATTTGGCAACACATGTATTAGCAAATAGGGATCTATTCTAGGCTTTATTCTAGCAGTTTGTTGAAGTTCATGTTGAAACTTGAAACATATATGAAAGGCCTACAAGGCCATGCATATGGATTCATGCTGTGATAGTTGATTGCTAAATAATTTTCTTTACCATAATGAGAAATTCTCTCATGTAATTTGCTAGGTCGACTATAAGCTATTGGGATCATCCCAGTCCCCCTTCACCCTATTGGAGGGTTTCTCCTTTTTCTGGTTTTCTAGTTGAATAACGTTGAAGCCAGTTAATGATGTGCTTGCTGGTCCTGACCAACATAAAGGAGGGTTGATAGCTCTGCCTGTTAATGATGTGCTAGCTGGTCCCAACTAGGGTAAAGGTGGGTTGATGTCAGGTAGACATCTGGTCATTGAACTTTTGCCAAACAACTGTAAGAATTCCTGTTTCAAGTCTTAATGATTGGCAAAACCGAATTTGTATAGCTAAGCCCGAGCAGCTGGGAGAAGGCTAGTGATGGTGATGGTAGGGATGAATTAACCATATCAATTGGACAATAAATTCAACTTGTGATATTGTTAGGAAGCAATTTACTATGATTATATCTATGATCAGTAACCAATTGGTGGTCCTGTGTCCTGAAATTTTGGATTTTGAGGATTCTCTGCCCAATACTTGCCATACTCGGTGTGGCAGTGCCCATTCTTGTGCTCTGGCTGTATAGCCAAGGTTTCCAAATACTATCATCTACTCCATCCAATATTGACTCTTCAACCCTGTCCAACCTATATATCTGTTTGGGAAGGGGGCCCTTCAACAGTAGGAAGATCCTTAGATAACCCTTCAACCGTAGGGCAGGGATCCTTTGGCAAATGCTACTGTCTGCTATGTTTTGGTTCATTTGGCAAATAACCACATTTTCAATGATGAAGTCTTCCATGGGGTTAGTGATTGGAAGATAAGGTTGAACCTCACATGGAGGGTGCCTCAAGGTGTAATGTCACATGTTTGAACTTGCACAAACCGTAAATCTTGCTTCAATCAAAGATCAATATTTACTAGCAATTACTGTTGGTTCAACAAAAAAGATGATGCGCAGTCATGTTCTGTAATTCCATGGATGTGTGCTACAACCCTTAACGCACCTGCATGTGCCATTGTAGCACAGGGGTGTGAGATTTTTTTCTTTCTTTTTTATGTGATGAATAATAAATTATATTACTAGAGAGAAAAGGGAAAGAAGTACACAAAGACACAATGCCCCTAAATGGAGGAGACCTTGAAAGCCTTGCAAAGAAGAGGGCCATGAGTTCCCTAGACAGCAATGATCCATGGATAACCTCCTTATGAAGGGTGTCTGCACAGTCATTAGCCTCCCTGCTCACAGGTGGGTTGCACCATATAGACGCCTTTGCAAAAGACTAGGTCTGTGCAGTCATTAGGTGGGCCACATTGTTAGAAACAAATTGATGGTTAAGAAGAACTTAGAATTCTTCTTTGGCTGTCGACTTGCCTAATTAAAATGTGGCGCACACAGCATGTGGACTTGCATGGTTTTTCGGGTGTGGCATAAGCATGATGGACCTACCCAAGGGATGGCTTGGATCTCACATCCCAAGGTTGGGACATGTGGCAACATCTAGTGATGCCTTAAAAACCATTGTGAGCTTAGCGATTCTCTACTTACCAGATATTCAAGTTTGCTGCAAATCTCACTTGTGTTAGTTCAGCCCAGTTCTCGGTGTTGGTTAATGGTGCTCCTAAAGAGTTTTTCAAATCCTCGCATAAGGCAGGGGGACCCTTTTACATTCTTTTCTCTGTGGTGGTAGCGGATGCCCTGAGTAGAATGCTTTTAAGAAGTTTAGAAGTGGGCCTCGTGAGCTGGTTTGGGGGGGGGGGGGGATAGAGATTTTCAAGTTTCCCACCTTCAGTCCGCGGATGATACTAGGTTGTTTTGTGGCGTGGATATTGAGGTGGATAATTTGAGAACAGTGATCTCTTGCTTTGAAGCTATCTCTGGTCTTAAGGTGAATATATCCAAATGTGAGCTGCTTGGTATTGATACCTCAAACTGCAGAGGTGTTTGGGTGCCGCGTTGGGTCTTCCCTTCATCATGCTTGGGCCTCCCCCTTTGTATTGGCGATCTTCCAAAACACTTGTGGGACAAGGTCAGAGAGAAAGTGGAGAGGAAGTTCTCTGATTAGAAGAGGCAGCATTTTTTTTTGTCTCTGTTCAGATGCCCGAAGGAAATTTTAGGGAATTTGGAGCTGTTGAGGCACGGTTTTTTGTGGCAAGGGACCAAGGAAAAGAAAAGGTTTCATCTCTTAAATTGGGGCAAAGTGTGCAAGCCTTACATCGAAGGTGGAGCAGGCATAAATGGCATTGGCGGTTTGCATCGGAAGAAGGTGGCTTGTGGAAGGAAATCGTCTCTAAGAAGTATGGTTCGGGTGTAGGGACGTGGTGGACAAGGGCCTCTTTGTATATGGCTTCGGCTTTGTGGAAAGGTATCTCCAAGCTTAGGCATCCTTTCGAGGAAGGGGTGGATTTTTTGGGGGGAATAGGAGAAGGATAAGGTTTTGGTATGATGTCTAGATTGCTGATAGGACCATTCGTGAGGATTATCCGAGGATTGCTAGTCTATCCTTGCTCTTGGATATCTCAGTGGCTAGTTGCTTCACAATAATGGGTGGGCGTGTAGTGTGTGGACCCCTCTTTGAGACTTTATCGAAGGAATCTCACAGAGGAGGAAGAATTTCTTGCCTTGTCATCGAGGCAAGCAGGCATTTTGTCCTCCTCCTTGACAGAGGATTCAGTGTATTAACAATCAAGAAATCGATGCTATTTTCCATTTGCTCCTTCAATGGGCTGCCCCATAGGCCCGCTGTCGGTGGTGGATGTGCGTAAATAGCTTTTTCTTTAGCCATATGGGACCCTCCTGAAGTTTGTTGCGTTAGCATGGTTGGTCAGCAGGAACAAGCATGCTCACAATGGACAATTTATGGAAAAGGAGTATGATTATTATAAATGCTTGTTCTCTTTGTTTGTGAAGTGAGGAGCATTGTTATCAAATGCGATCGCATATGCGCATACTTTTGATCAAATCGCATATGCCATGATAGCATATGCGATCCTGTCAAGTATGCCATGACATACTTTTGTATGCGATAAATATGCGATCGCATATGCGAGTATGCGATCGCATATTTCCCAATAGCCAAGAGCGGAAGATTTTTATTTTTATTTTTTATTTTTTCAAATTGGAGAACTTTTGCCTATAATTAGGCACTCATATCCCCTCCATTTTCACTATTCTTTACTCCAAAGCTCGAAATCTCTTACTCTTTCTCTCTTACACCTCTTTCTTTCTTACTCTAATCTCTCTACAATTATTTCAATTATGTTTATTTTTTGTATTTTATAAGTTGTGCTTACTTTTTTGTAAATTGAGTTGTAAGTTATAACTTGTAAGTTGTTTCAAGTTATCCATTTATCATTAAAATTTCTTTCTTCGAAGTTTATAATAATTAGTTATCTTTTAATGTAGCTTGTTGATTGTTTTGTTAAAATTTATATAATATAAGTAATTAAATATATCACTTAATGAAACACACAAACTATAATGAAATAAGTAAAATAATCCAATCCAATCATGTGTACTAATTAGACGAGTTTTTCCGTCTTTTTTTTTTTTTTTTAATAGAATTTTTAGCTTTTAGTTTTTTTTTTTTTTTTTTTGAAAAAAAAAATGCCATGGCATATGCGATTGTGCGATCGCATATGCAATGCATGCGATCAGCATATGCTATTTGCATATGCGATCGCACAATCGCATATGCGATTTGACAACATTGGTGAGGAGTCCATTAATCATCTATTCCTTCACTTCCCCTTCACAAGTGCTCAATAATACCAATTACACCGGTAGTATTAAAAATTCTCGGTATCAGCGAGATATTTCTAAGTATCGCCAATTTTTTCAACTGTGTAAATTCCTGGTGTTGCTTGTATCACAAATATTTTTTACTATGTAAATTCCAAGTGTCGCTTGTATCGCCAATATATCAGCGATATTTCGATAATGTCACCAATGTATTTATATCGCCAAAAATTTGTTTATTAAAAAAATTCCATTTCAATTTTTTATGGGTGTGATGAAATGCATATTTGTATGTGTGTATATGTATGCATGCATGCATGGATGGGTCATGGATTTGTGTATGTAACCATGTATGCATGGATGGGTCATGGATGAATGTATGTAACTATGTATGCATGGATGGACGGATGATCGGAAGGATGGATGGATGCGTGTGTGCGCGCACGCGTGCGTGCATGCATGGATGGATGTGCGTGTGTGTGCGCGCATGCATGCATGGATGGACGGATGATCGGAAGGATGGATGGATGTGTGTGTGTGTGTGCGCACACGCGTGCATGCATGGATGGACGGATGATCGGAAGGATGGATGGATGTGTGTGTGTGTGTGTGCGCACACGCGTGCATGCATGGATGGATCGTGCATATGTTTGTATGTATGTATGTGCATGCATTGATGGATGGTTGGATGGATGGATGGATGGATCCACCATTTTCCCTATGTTTCCCTTAGTCAACGAGACATGTTTTTAGGCCCCATTAAAGGGAAACTTATTATTTGATTCCTAAAAATGCAAATAAGCGTCTTTTTTACTATTTTTTATTCTTAAATATGCAAATATGTGTATTTTAGCATCTCCTGAAGTATCATCGAAAAATTCCACCATTTTCCCATATTTCTCTAATATTTTCCCGAGTCAACGTTACATGCTTTTAGACCCCTATTAAAGATAAACTTATTATGTATTCACCATTTTTGCAATTATTTGATTCATAAATATGCAAATATATGTATTTTAGCATCTCCTGAAGTTTCATTGAGAAATTCTACCATTTCCTCATTTTTTTTTTTATTTTTTTTATTTTTTTTTTGAAGGGATCCACCATTTCCTCGTGTTTCTCCAATGTTTCCCTCAATTAGCGATGCATTTCCAGGTATCAGCGATATCCGATACATTTCCTATCCCCAACCAGCGATGCATGTAATGATACCGATACTAAAAGTATTCGTTTTGAGGTCCTTCGGCATTTCTTGGGTGATGCCAGAATTGGTTGGAGAGCTTTCTCTTGTGTGGAATGGGGGAGGGGTTGGGGAGAAGCGGCAAAAGAGTGTAGAGGTGGACCTTAGGAAGGGTAAAATGCAGTCTCTCGAGTTTAGGAAGTTGCTTGATTTCATTCTTGGGGGATGGCCATACCCTTTGTATTTTTTAGCTGTTTGCAGCTCTTTCTAATAAAATCGATCATATTCATCAACACTTGCACACATCCATGAGAAGGCATATAGTTGATTTGCTTGCGGACTATTGGGAAATCCGTTATATCTGTGAATCCACAGTGTAGCAAATTTATCATTTTAAGAAACTTTGAGCGTCCGCTGGATCATAACAGAAGTAGGTTTCTCAGAAATATTTTTTGTGTAGGAAAGATAATGTATAATCCGTCACAATGTGCTATTCATTAGCCCTTACAATATTTATAATTTATCGAGGATATGTTGGAATTCGTCGTACCTGTAGTTTGGTGAATTGCGAGGTCATTAGTATTCTTGTATTTTGTTAGAGTTTCTAGATTAAGCCTTTTGTCAAGGAACTATCTGATCCTCTGCCTGAGGAAATTGTGTCTTTGGGTCCGTTAGTTCGTGTAGGTGGACCCATGGTTTTGCTGTCCAAAATGTTGTGTGATTGTCCCCACTGTGGATTGGTTTTGCCAAAATACTCCAAGATGACAAAACATTGTATGCTTGTCCTCACTGTGCATCTTTGGTGTTTTCTGTTTCCTGTTAAGTTGGACCATTGTTTTTTTTTTATTGCTTTTTTTATATCCGTCTTGACTATTTATTCTCGAGACACTGAGAGGAGGTTTTTTCCTGGGCCATCACCAATCCATGGAGCCCACCAGATCAATGGTCTGGGAACCATGACTCCAACCCATACAGACTCGGACCAGAGTATGGATGATGTTTCCTCAGGCCAAGGATCATGTGGTTCTGCTTCTTTGTGAGGGTTGGAATGCAGGCTGTTGGGTGGTTGGGAGGTATGTGTAGTGCACCGAATATCCATGCACACGTGAGCGCAAAATTGTTTCCCTGTATTTGACATGCCAAAAAAAATTCTCAATAGCGTTTTCTCATCATACTTGTTTCTGTTTGTCAGGACTCCCAGCTGACACATCCATTGAGAGGTTTGTGACAGTCGGGGCCTACTGTCTACTGCGGTCATGCACGATTGAGCCGGAGTGCATTATTGGACAGCACTCTATCCTCATGGAAGGTTCATTGGTGGAGACACACTCGATCCTAGAAGCAGGGTCTGTTGTTCCCCCGGGCAGGAGGATCCCAACTGGAGAACTTTGGGCAGGCAATCCAGCAAGGTATGTCCGGACCTTGACCCATGAGGAGACCTTGGAGATTCCAAAGCTGGCAGTTGCGATCAATGACCTGAGCCGGAGCCATTTCTCGGAGTTCCTCCCGTACACCACGGTTTATTTGGAGGTGGAGAAGTTGAAGAAGTCTCTATCAATTCCTATTTGAAGAATTCTTTTGTGTGTGTATTAATCAGATGGAGGTGTCTTTTGAGAAGAAATAAGCAGAGCCCAAATACTCTTCTAGGAGACTTTGATTCTGGCCCCCCCATTTGTTTTTGTTTTCCCTGGAGTGGACAGTGAAAGAACTGGTTGTAGATTTTACTTCTATGGTCAGTGAGTGGGCCAGGTGAGTTCTCTTCACCCCATGCATATTGGTTTTGATTTGGTGCGAGATTGAACACATCACCTTCAGACATGCTTGATGTAATTGTGTTTTGATCAAGCCCAATATTTTGGCCTAAATGGCCATTATGCACGATTCTCTTACATGAATAAACATCCATGCTTCCCATTTGGAGCTGTTTTAATGGGACTTTCTCCATCCCGATCGATGCTGAAGGGCTTAGATCTTATGGGCTGGCCCCACTCTCTGTGGTCCAGACCATTCATAATATATATATATATATATATATATATATATATATATATATATATATATATATATATGAAGGTTTTATTAAGAAGAATGGCCCATTGATGGGTGATGAGTATGGGGCACTGATGGGTAGTGAGTACCCATGTTGACTATCATGAATTCTTTTCTTGTATTCAGTACGGATACACGTGTTCTTGCCTGTAACACCCGTACCCTAACCTCTGTGGGGCCCATCGTGATGCCTGTCTTATATCTTGTCCATCCATCAGTTGTACCAGTTTATGTTAGGAGTCGAGGCAGATCCAAAATCAAGTGGGCCACACTACAAGAAAACTGTCGTTGGAGACATTCAAGGGGGGCCACAGAAGTTTTGGATCTGGCTGATATTTGTTCTCTTCAGCCGGTATGGATCACCTGTACAAACGGGCTGCATTGCATATAAACAAAATGGTGGGCCCCAGGAAGGTTTCGATGGCTGTCCTGCCGTTGAATTAGGGATCTGTCTAATGATTGGGCCCATGTACTAAAATAAGCTGGCAAAATTGACGGGTGAAATGGATATGACAGACTTCGCAGTGGGCCCCACAGAACTAAGGGTTACAGTCCAGACATGTTCCATTTTCTTCCCAACTCATTCTTCCACGAATTTCCGAAAAACGGAATGATATCTTCTCAACCGAGTCTTTCCATGAAATGCTGAAACCAAAATGAGATTCGGCAAAATATCTTATAAATCAAATAATTCAAAAGAAACCTTGAAATTAATTAGTTTCCATTCTGAAAATCCAAATGACCAATTAATACTCTACAGCGTAATCTTTATTAATTAATTAATTATTATTATTATTAAATTTATTATTATTATTATTATTATTTGAAAGGTTTGTCAAATAAGTTGAGTAGCCATTATAATTTTTTTCAGAATTTTCTGTAAGACCTCTCTGATTTGAATGAAAATATTTCATTTCTGTTAATTTCTTTCAGAAGAAGGTTTATGAAAACATTCATTGCGTGTTCTGTAGGCCCCCACCTTGAAGATTACCTGAGAGAAATATCCGGCTGTTCTGCTAATCAGGTGACCACAACACCATATGGACAACCAACGGTTTGATTTAACATACAGGTCTGGCCTACCTAATGAGCAGATCAGCCTCAAGGTTGGTCATGATACTAATGTCCTACACAAGTAGCATGTCTGCAGGAAAGATGGTTCAGTTCCTGGTACCATTGCCTATATGTGATCAGTTCTCTTTGACAAATCTCCTTCAAGTCCACAAAATCAGATGGTCTAGATTGGCCTATTGAGGGGAATACTGCAGTATGTCTCATCCAGAATTGGATCGAACGATCTGGATCACTGAAAGATAGTCCACTGGTCCTTCTCTAGCATTACCAAAAACGGCCTTTTGTTTGGATAAATACCAAGCACCTAGTACTGAGACTATCTTATATGTGGGCCATCCCTTTCATTTTCAGAACAAGACTATCTTGCATTAGCGACAACACCATCCCTTATCCTTTTGGTCAAGATAAGGATAAGTCCCTCAAATTATTCCTTCTGCAATTTCGCCAGCCCTTCGCTGTGAAAAGATAGACAAAAGGCAACCTAGCATGTAAAGGTGGGCCCTGCTACAATGAAGATAATGTTCAAGTGCAATGAACCTAATACCTGACAATCTAAAGCATTACAACACACACACAACCCAAGCAACCCACATACCAACTAGGCGCATGTGTGAGATCTGGGACGTTCATCAGACATGTATTTCGACCACAAGCGCATTTCAAAACATCAAAATGCATTAAAGCTTTCATGTTATATCAACATGATAACATGCCCAACACGCTTCCGCCGCACATTCGTGCATGTTATATCAACACAACCGACTCACTTCCACAGTGCATGCATGCATTCATGGACATGGATAGATACAGAACCATGATAGTAATTAGCCTGCTTGGCAGAAGTTAGAAACTGACATAACTACAAATGATAGTCTGTAGAACACATCATTTTCAGAATCCAAATGCTGAACAGCTTAAGAAGGCATCATCACCCCTTTTCAACTCCTTTTGTGGCTCACCAAAAGGGAAGAGTTTGAGAGGCAGACTGTCCATTTTCGGTGGCGTGGGCCACATGGAAAATCCCCTGATGGAGATCGGCATCATTGGCATTGGAGACCAAAACGTTGGCCATCTGCTCGTCCTCCATCCCCGAGCACGAAAACCTGGTCGACGACATGCTGTTGGAAGCTTGCGAGCAAGAGTACCGACCTAGACTGTTGAACTGCTGGGGGCCCATGACCAGCGGCTGGGCCATGGGGATCCGTTCAGTGGCCTGCACTACATGGCGTAGGCTGATGCCCGAAGTCCGAGTCGGCGATGACAGAAGAGAGAGAGCACAATCGGAGTCGAGCCCGGTTATCCCGTTGGTGGCGGAGAACATCTTGCTGCCGCTGCTGCTGCTCTCCGAAGATGCAACAGTGCTGAGGAGCAGGTGGCGGCCGGGGGTTTCTAGAGTTGTCCTGTGACTGAGAGTGGGGTCATTACCGCTCTGCAGGAAGGGGAATTGCTTCCCTCCTTTGTAGCTATGAGTGTAGGAGGTGGGGAATGGATGCTGTTTATCGAGGAACATAGGTGGGTGGCAGCCATAAAGCGAGTCATCTTCGGATTTGATGGATGCGATCCAGTTGGGCTGCTGCTCCGTCATGGAAGTTGATAACATCTGTGGAGTAGTGATACATGACGTGAACCTGGTCGCTGTCAATCGGAAAAATATCAATATCAAGGTGACTGATGCACTTCAATCATATGCATGCATGCAAGGGCAAACGATCCAGTAGTGTGGGTGGTAATCAAGAACTAGAAAAAAAATTCCACATTATGAGACCGCCGTAAGAATTTAATGATGGATAGAGATGTGTTATGTGATTTGATACATAGTGTCCTGGTTCGCGTTTGTACAAGTGGTCCCATGGCTTGGTGATTCAGACCACTGATCTGATGGGCCTCATCATGTGGGGTCGCACAAGATGCATACAGACTTGCTGATTTTCCAATTCTTACAGTGGGTCCCATGGGGTCTGGGATCTAGACCACTGACCAGATGTGCCCTATCATGTGGGGTCACTGCACAAGTTCCCAAGAATGCAGAAGCCTAACCCTTTGACCAATTGTCTACAAATGGGGAAAAAAGACAGCAAGGTTCTATGGGTCCACAAAATCAACAGTCTAGATCACTGAATCATGGGTCTCACTTGCGCAAAGACTGCACCCAAGGACACTATACTAGCAGAGATTCAGAATAAATGGTCGATATGTAGGTTTCATAAGCCCACATGTGTAGGCATGGTCCATCCACATGCCACCCACGTGCCGATGTTTGTGGCACACAGGCATGGTGTCCAAGGTGTCCATCAGGTTGGTCTGTGTTCACTCATCAAGTGCCTCACTATGTATAGAAACAAGTGGACAGCTATGCATTTTTCAGCCGTTCATTCTTTCTTGTAAACTGTGGCTCATCTGGTACATCAACTAGCCTGATTTTAGGGCCGCCTTATCTGCACAGTCAGACTGACCTGATTGATGGCTTAGATCTCCCACTCATCTTGCAGTCTTGCACGTGTAGCGTTTATGGCTTAGCAAAGATCCTTAATATGATAATGTAAAATCGTGGTGTGGTGAATTCAAACCTTGGTGGTTGGTAAACAAGGTTCTGGAGTTCACAGACAACGAATCATGTTGAGGCTTCCTTCTGCGCCTGTTGTGGCCATCGAGACGTTTCCTACAGCTTCTCTTTACCTCGTCGAACTCCACCAACGAATGAAATCTGCATGAACAAAGAGAAGAAAGGGATATAGGAACCTTTAGATAGTAGATAACAAAACATGCCTAAAACCCATAACAAGAAATCATTGTAGACGGGAAATTGAGTAGATGAGTCATTCAGGGAAAGAAGATGTAGATGAAGAAAGATATTAAGGGGCGATTTGGATTCAAGCAAAGTTGGGCCACAACAAGCAGTAGGCACTCAATTGTGTCAACATAAGCTATCCATGGATATGCTATCATGATTTGTCAAACACCAAAATAAGGAATAAGGTTGGATTGTGGCATACGTGGGAAGCTTTATATAGATAGTAGCACATTGACATTGCCACATGTTGAGCACTTAAAGATTGATGATTGCACATGAGAACATGTGGAGTGCTTGAAGTTGGACGGTTGCACATGTGACACATGTGCATGGAAGAAATGTTCCTTGTCCGCACCAAACTAAGGACAAGTAGTTCCACAATTTTAGCAAAGACAACAAATCCTTCCTCAACAGTCATGTAGGGGCTTGTTGTTCTCATTTGCCTAGGTTCTTGTGCATAAATGAGATTGATAAACACTTTTTGTCCCTGGGCATTCAATAAAGATAAAGGTGGCCTTCAAGACTAGCCCCATGACCGTTACGGCCCTATAACAGTAAAAAATAATAATATATTAATAAATAAGCGAAGAAACTGTATCCGCCCCATAATGAACCATTACAAGGCCGATACAGGCCCCTTTTTTTTTTCTTCAGAATGGGTGTTACAACCCCATATTTGCGCAAAGGCTCCCACCATTATCGTTACATAATTTTGAATACCATATTTTGTCCCCGAGACTACTTTGCTTGGAAAACAAAACGTGGGCATGGAAAACAAAATGAGCACGAACTCCACCAAAAATGGAAAACTGTGGACTCTCTCTCTCTCTCTCTCTCTCTCTCTCTCTCTCTAATCGGGAGAAGTGGGGTTCCATATTGTTAAATCATAGAGACTACATTGTGGAAAATTGTAACTTGTACCATCTCTCATAGCAATTGAATATATAGGGGAGATGGGAGGATCTATAAGGGATCCTCACGGATACGCATCTAAACAAATATAGAAATATCCCTAATATAATTAGATATCCTAATTTACCCTAATATACTCTAACATCCACCCTCAAACTCAATGTGCTCTGAAAGGAGTACCTTGAGTTTGAAAGGCAGGATGAGTGACGAAATGACGATGCACGTCAGACGACTTTTGGGACGTGAACTAACAGCATGTCAAACGGCTAATGATTTGGTAGCACTTCCAACGGCTGAGATTTCACCCATTGCTCGTCCGGTGGATACACACTTTCAATGGTTAAGAGTTCAACCTTTACTCTTCTGGTGGCTCTAGATGTTCTAATAAGAAACAAAAAACAAGTCCCGTCATAATGATGACAGGTAACAAGGTCCGGTCCATATGCTCAACACAAACACAAGTCTGGTCCAACATGCTTCCACCTGCAAACAACGAGCACACGGCCCACAAATCAAGCCCACAATAAAAATGGTCCAAGCATACGTGTAACGAAGGCCCAATAGATGAGTAAGCGCGGTACAATGTCACTGAACAGGTAGGCCCTCTAGCAGTAAAAGTGAGACGTATAATCGTTAGACCTTATTTTATTAAATGTAGTTTCAACACCCAAGAGATTAGCAACAATAACGTACTCACCACGCTCATGCGGCACAACATTCAACAATCCCATGGTCAACAACAAATCTGATGGGAGGTGAGCCATACCTGCAACGCAACGTCTGGATCTGACCAGTGATAGATGAGTCCTTGATGGCCATTGGATCTGAAGGGATGGAACCCATATCCAAAAATAAATGCCACAGATTTGGACCACAGATCTAATCTTTGGTAATCGAAGCAAAAATCCGATCGAACAAAACTCAGTGCCATTGGACCCCTGGATCATAAGAGATCTAATGTGCGAGCGAAG
This sequence comes from Magnolia officinalis, assembly GCA_021015155.1. NCBI lineage: Eukaryota > Viridiplantae > Streptophyta > Magnoliopsida > Magnoliales > Magnoliaceae > Magnolia > Magnolia officinalis. Next base: position 8,017,184 of record JAJHSJ010000003.1, read on the forward strand.
GAATTGGTGTTGGGATTAGTAGATCGGCGGAGAAGCAGTAGCGGTTGCTAGTGTAACGTCTTGGGTTTTTGCCAACTTGGAGTTGGATGTCATTGGGCGTTACCTTTGCTTTAACGATTTGAGTTCATATCCGTGCTTACATTCGCACATGTTCAAGACCAAAATGAGTGATGTGGGGTCCACCAAAACCACCCGAAAGAGTGAAAGTTTAAACTTTAAAGAATGGGGACCGACCCCGGCGGCACGTAGGCAAAAAAAAAAAAGCATTTTGGGACAGTCCTAGGAGGTGCCAGGGCGGAAATTGGACAGCAGGGGGCGGTTCCACTGTGCCCCCCTGTTCAGCAACTTTCTGCACTTTCGGATTTTGATAGTTTCGATGCACTGACTTCAAAAATTCATATCTTTTGATTTACAACTCTAAATGAGGTGATTCAAAAGCCAAATTGAAGCTTGATGAGTCTAGTTTCATATAATAATAAATAATAAATAAAAACAATATTTAAAAGAGGTTAATTTTAGAGCGTTTTGGAAACTGTATCAAAAATCTTAGTTTCGGGCAGCTGGTACTACCGAAATTTTTAGAAATTTTCTAGAACTTGAAATTTAATGAAATTTGGTGGAGATAAAGTAGACTTGATGATAAACTACTAAAAAAATAATAAAAATAATCTAGTAATTAAAAGTGCCAAAAACATTATATGAAATAGAACTATTGAAACTGAAAATTTTCTACAACTACACATTGTTAATGGGCCGCGCGTATCTTTTTCATCTTAGAATTTTTATACTCAGCGTCTTCTTAGAAATTGCTTCTAATCATATTAAGAATCATCTTATATGATTAAATTTAAATTTTCTATTTTAGTATATTTTACTAAATCAGGTTGTTTCAAGTATAGTTGAATTAGGGTTCATGATTAGGTCATTATGACCGAATCATCGTTCTCGCTAGTTGCGAATAGTCTACACTATGAATTTAGCTAATCCAAACCCCAGTCATTGTGTATGAGAAATCTCGACTGCCCAATTCATCCCAAAAATGCCCTGATTATCCGAATAAGCTCTAGACCGCTTATTAGTAAGCGACTAGACTCAAAACTATAGAATAATGATCGTCTTACCGGGCTTGACGTCCATCACGGATGTTGATCCAAGATAGTGTCTCGAATTGCTCAACTTGGACTCGCAAGGTAAGTGCATGGGATGTGTGAATATTCCTGAAATCAGTCCAAAACTTTATTGTCTTTCTCTGCTCTTTCGCGAAGTTGTGGCTTTCGGACCATTAGATTGTGGCCAAATTTGGGAGAACAACCTAGAGTAATGTCCTACACAGATCCGTATAGTCACGGGCCTGATTGATAGTCGGTGACCGTTTCTGATCATACCCGTCAATCAACGCGTCCAAATGGCAGACCGATTGTGTTCTATGCATAGATCATCACTAGGGCCAACTATCATACGGTGGGCGTCGACCCCTACACCTCGTAATGGCCCCCAAAGAGTAGAAACACAATCCCCTAGGGCTAGTATAGTAAAAACCCAACCCTTAAGGCCATTTGCACCAAATCTGGTGCTATAAATAGGTCATTTGGGGGCCTCATTTGCTCCCATACGAATTTGCAAAGCCAAGGAGGAAAAGAGGAGGAGAAGAAGAGAGGAATGAGAGAGATAGTGGGGCCCGGTGCCGGATAACACTATCCGATCCCTGTGCTCGTTGGATTCGTGCAAGAGCTCATCTCTATTCCCGATCTCATGTCTTCCATGGGTTAGATTCTCCACTTGCTAGGTAAGAGATTACCCTACATGTCTTTCCATCTATTTCTTTCATTTCTTTCATTTTGAGTCATTAGGGTTAGAAACCCCATTTTGTTTCCATCGATTCTCGCAAACCCTAATATTGGATTGAGTATGTTAAAGCTTTAAGTCATAATTTCAATTGGAGAGGTCCATACTCTTGAGGGAGCCATAATCGGTCCCTATTCCATTAGGGTTTCAGTCATGCGCCGATTATGAGTCCCGATTCGTCAAACCGAGTTGATGGATCAACCAAATTGATTTAGTTAAGCCATAATTCATTGTTTAATATTTAATTAGGACTAAATCCACGTCATTAACGATAGTCTTATGCTTTAATTTAGGTTTGGAGCGTTTTCCCCAAATTCCCGACGCTAGAGCCGCATCCAAGTCTAGGATTTTGACTCAAATGTGAAGATCTACCCCCAAGCTTCTACATGGCATTTTAGAATAATCAAATGCATTTATTTACTATTTGATTGATAACATGCTCAATGAAATACTTGAATAACATGAAACTCTTAATATTATAAAATTCTTGGATGTTGAATACTTAGAAATACTAGGGTTATTAAATTGTATTGTGGTGGTGGACCGAGCTTCACAAATTATCCAAATATGCAGATAGCCCACTTTAGGGAGGCTATCTCAGGCTTATACGGCCGACCGGAGTTGAACACGGACGATCGACAATAGTTGGAGCTACAGGAGATGCTTTGCACCCAATGTCGGTTTGTCCGAGGTCTTCCGTAGTCGTTCGCATCAGTCTAATGCAAGCTCGATCATTTTTATGCTTGGTGATTGTATAACATTCAATAGAATCTAGGATACCCTGTTCCCAATGGATGTGTCCATTCATAACCGTTAGCGCGATACGATCCCACTAAGACTCATGAGACGAGCATAGTGGTATGGGACACCGTGTCCTAGTTGTCGGCCCATGCTGGGGTGATGAGCCTCCCCATAGTGACCAGTGAGCATTGATGGAAGTGATACATCGTTATTCGAACGGCCCCCGTCAGATTACCCAGCCGATGTTTGCATGTCAGAGTACCGTTCGAACGACTCGGGCATGAATGGAATTGGTAACACACCATTTCCTTGTGGTGATTTGGTTTACGTGATAAGCTCACATCTCTGTAATGCCTCAGCCACTGTTCATCCGAGCTGTGGTCCGAGCGTGGGTTGGGGTGAGCCGTTTGATCCGGACACCTCTCGAAAATAGCGCTCCAGTCGGTCGGGGCAGCGTGTTGGCCAACGGTACTGAGCGATCATACTCGGTTTGGGTGACGCCCCATACCGGGTTGATCATCATACATTTAGGTATCATATCGTACCCTTGGAATTGTTAATTTGTGAGATAAACGAGTGACACCTAAATTTGAATCAAGAAACACTGGTGAGGAGTCGTTATATACGGCAACGAGCCACGTGATCCGGATAAGGACTCGTGATATAATGTCGGTATCCTAGCTTCGCCAATATGCTGGATGAATTGAACTTAATAATTACTCGCCTAACATGATCATTCATCGCATCGCATTAGTTTAGAATGTGGCGAAACAAGCGTTGAAGTCGCGTGTTGTTGAGGGTCAAATATTGTATATCAGACCCCAGTTATTACCTAGATTTATGAACATGACACTGTTTAATGGCCCGTTTGATCGTAATTGTGATGCAGGGTGTATTTACGAGCTTGGATGGAAATATGGTATTAAAAGCGTGGATTTAAGGCTTGAGCATCACCAAAGGCAAGGAACGGACTCCATGAGACCAAAATCAATAGATTTACAAGCCAGGGATCCGGGAAGATCAAGCCGTTCATGTTAAAGAGGCCTGAAATTGGTCCAGAATGCAAGATCATGGGGTTCCCGTTATCGGATTGACACGAAACTTCATATGTGGTCTGAGGACAATAAAATAACCGTACACGTCAAAAATCAGCCATTGGATCTCTGTAGAAGTGGCTCAACAAACAGATCAGCCCCTTAAATCCTTAAGTGGGGCCCACCTGTTGTCCGGATATGCTTCAGATTCAGTCCCCACGGTTAAGATGAGATGAAAAAATGAATGGATGGAGCGGATTTCTCGAGTGCATCATGAAGGACCCTATATGTACACTGCATGTACATAGTGTACACATTCAATGGATGTGCACCAGACCAAGATTCGGTCAGCCATTACGCTGACCCGAGCCTTCTCGAGCTGGAACCAGCGAACGGACAGCGTCCACCCGATTTTAGCTAGTGGGGCCCACCCATCATACATATTGATGATCTGGACCGTTAATTTGTTCCATGGGGCAGCAACAATGCATGCCTAGTTGGCAGAATTGCAAAAGACCGCAGCGATGGATTTTCAGACCTTCAAGCGCAATTTGGACGACAGTCTAAAAAACTCAGTGGGCCACACCGAAATCTGGAAAAAACCATCCATGCCCGATAGGTTTTTCGAGGAGAAGCTGATGGACGGGGTGGATTTCTTAGTGAATTGCAATAATGGGCCCTGCCATCATCTCAGCGAAAGTCGGTCTGCGTTTCTACGCTCGGCACTGCGTAAAGAAAAACTTGTGACTGAAGTTTTGAATGGAGTGCGGAAACCTCCACCGACTTGGATTGGTTCAGCAGCCTATAAGAAAGAGGGAAGGGAATCGGAGGCTGGAGGCTGGAGCTTGGACATGAAGCACGGCAGGGGAGCTTTTTCTTTTGTTTTCTTATTTCTTTTTTTTCTTTTGTTTTTCTTAATGTTTGAGAGCTATAGCCTAATCATGAGCGGCTAAGCCTCTTAGCTAGGGCTAAGAGGTGAAGCATGTAGTGAGAAGGGAGATTTTATTGACCTTAATGAGATTTTGATTTATGAACTGAATTCGATTTTAGTTTAATTAAGGGAATACTTTTAGTTTTCAATGGTTTGTTGTGACTGAAATTACAATAGATCTGCGGTGGCTTTGAGTATTTCTTTTCCTCTTGATGTTTATGATGTCAGGAAGCCCTGCTGTTCACCATCGTCTCCTAGGCATAGTCGGATGACGGTACCCTTCCTCACCTTCATGGCATGTTGATTGGTTGGTAATTAGTTTAATTCTGTTGTTTGCTTTGCCTCTTGGGCATGGTTTGGTGATGGAATCCATTCTAATTCGTATACCTTTCATCTCTTGAAAACTATATCAAGTCAGTTCAGTTAATTTCCATGATTTTTTTATACAGGCATAAGATCTCTTTAATCTTTACAAGTGGATCCTCTGAATCCCTAGTTTCCTACCTTTAAATTTCACCAGTTTTAGATAAATATTTTCACCATTATTCCTTCATATTCACCTGATTAGATTTCATCTTATTTTAGTTCTAGTTCTAGTTAGTTTCAGATTACGTACAGGTTTCAGTCCCTGTGGATTCGACCTCGGTCTTACCGAGTTTATTACTACATCACAACCCTGCACTTGGGGAGTGAACACGTGTTGAGGAAATGTTGTCATTTGCGAACCAGGTGATCAGAGTCGCGTGTTGAGGGCGTGTCGAATGATGAGAGCATGCATCATGTCATATTTTCATATGCACATTTAACAAGAATATTTAGGAAATGTTTTATTTCTTTTTTTTTTTTAATCATTACCTGCGTTGACTGGGTTGATAACACGTGTAACTGCTTAGTATCTGTACATTAAATATAACATGCTTAAGTATATTACATGTATGAATACAATTTGTTGTGAACCCGTTAATTCTTAAAATGTCTGAAGTAACAATCTTGGGGATATTTCTTCACTATGTTGGCGTTTAATTATTAAAATGTCTCAAGTAACAATCTTGGGGATATTTCTTCACTATGTTGGCGTTTGACGCCTCCTATTTAACATATGCAGATAACTCGATAATAGGACCAGTCGGTGGTGTGCTCGGGACAAGTAGATCCCTAGCTTCTTCCCGCTTGGTAGTTGTTCTTCTGTTCCTATCGCAATTATTATGATTTGTATAATTCTCATATGGGTGGTCACCACTTTTGATATTGTAACTTTTGAGCATTAGCCCTATATTTTTAGATTTTCGTTACCTTACCTCGCTTCGGATCTGCTAAATTGAATTGCACAACTCTAATTATCTGTGTGAAATAAATGTGAATCTAAATGAGGTCATACGTGCGTGTTCATTTAGTTAACATCTAGGAACTCGGGATCGGAGTCTATGTACTTGAGTGCCGATTTTTGGGGTGTTACAGCTACAGATTCAAAAAAAGCAGTTAATAGGGAAGTTGAGGGTTTGGGGGGTCACGATAGTTGGACCGGACAATGGGAGTTGGGCAGGCAAGTGGTGACAGAGAAGATGTAGAAGGTGGCAATCGAAGAAGATGAATGAAGATATAGGAGGTAGTGCTTGTTGTGGCAGCTCGAACAATGGTCGTGATGGGTTCTGTGCACAGATCAATTGCAGCAGGTGCGACCCGTGTTAAAAAAAATGATGGATGGAAGTCTGTTGACGAAGATGAGTTGGGCTTGGTTGCATTAGATCTACCAAAAATATTGGTGTTGGTGGTGCCGCAACGGGGAAGAGGCAGTGCGTATGCAGGGACATCAATGGCGATGGGTTGTCAATAGAGATCCAGTGTCAGAGACGAGGGTTTCGACGGGGATGGGCAGGTGCAGGGTTTGCGGTGGCACTGAGAACAGGAGTAGCGACAATGGTGTTTGATGGTAGGTTTTACAACCACCATTGGGCGATGCTTGCAGTTGCCTATGCAAAGGATGCGAAAACGAGAAAGATGAAATCAGGTGTAGATCAAAGGCCTCGAACCGGGTGCTCTAATACCATGTTATGAACCTAACCAATACGCCAAAAAGCCCCAGGATTGATGGAACGCATCAAGCTAGGCTCCTTAAATTGTTAAGATCATAACATTCCACCACGCTTTGCATCTGACGTCCACGAAAACCCACTCTGTGGCGACACTCACCTTGGCCGCTTTTCAAGGTAGCCCTTTTTAGGGCATGGCGGTTGCACTCTGGTTATCCAGGTAGCCCTTTCCACGCCGTGGCGGCTTTCACTTTGTTCCAAGTTGCCATTTCCACAAGTCCCCCCTTCCGTGACCCAACATAAGATGTGGTGTTGGCTTTGATACCAATTGCTAAACCACAGAGTATATTGTGGAAAATTGTAACTTGTATTATTTCTCTAAAAGCAACTGAATATGTAAAGGAGATGGAAGATCAATAAGGGATCCTCATGGATACACATCTAAACAAATATAGAAATATCCCTAATCTAATTAGATATCCTAATTCACCCTAATATACTCTTAACACATGCAAAGTGCTTTGATTTGAAATGTTTTAGACTAAACACAACCTAAAGGATCCAAGGCAAGAACAAGGAAGTCACTTTCCTTTAATGCCATGGAAAGCAGTCCATGTTACTGGCACTATAAGGCATCCATTAACAGATAGTTGGCTACGCATGCTTGAAATTTAGGTTAGACTTTAACATTATGGTTTACATTCAGATATAGGAGGGATTTGGGGTTTCCAATCAGGGAAAAGTGATAAAATGGTCGGATGATCTTTTGAGACTGAGAAGGAGAAAATTAAGGCGACGGAAGGATGACAGGGATCATCCATACCTAAGATGAAGAGAAGAAATCAAGAGAGTGAGAAGGGATGATAGCAGTGTTTCCAGGCACATGGCAATGGTGCCAAGTGTCAAATTGTCCTCGTCTCCTCAAGCGTCTAGACAGATGCCAAACTGTTGACGCAGGGATGAACGTGATGAGGTCGATCACCGTCTTCCTCAAGAGGATAACTATTTCGAATCCACGGAGCTTCTCTGGACTCCTCACAGAGACTTCTTGCATCCACGAGGAAAGAAAGCAGAAAATAGAAATAAATTCTAGTAAATTCGAAATTGATTTAATTCATGAAATAAACGAGTTCACAACCCTTTAAATAGGGATACCAGCAATGGGAGAGAAATCAGAAGCAAACTACAACTAAAACTCCTAGAATTCGCAACTTACTATAAATAGTAAACTTACTATTTATAGACGGTCGTGATGTCTGCTAGTGCACAAGGTTTTCGGCCAAATATAGTAAGTGTCCTATTTGGCTTCACCAAACCGTTCTCCTAATTATTCTAAGCTCTTTTCACATTGAGCGCAACTCCTAAAGCCCAACAGATGAAGAGTTATAATCAAACTAAAACTTACTATTTACAGTAAAAACGAAATTAAAACAGGGAAACGACTGTCAATCCAGGGGTATTTCGCAATTCCAGGTTGCGCAACGCGGCGTAGCAGGGTTGGTTGGCTAAAGTAGCTCATTCTACCCCAAAATCATATATTTTACGCCCGATAACTCATTCCGGATTGTGAGATATGCCCGATCTAAGGTCCGACAGTCCAATCACTTCTGTCATCGACCGGGCCTTTTCTGGTCCATCTTGGCCATGAAACTGTCCGCGACCCGCTCTACATCAACTGTCCTCAAGTGTCCAGCACAGGTGCCTCCAGTGGAGGAGCACTGAGAATGTTTTTAAGAATTGGGCGGGTCACAAATATTGTGTGACTCATCTGAGTTGACTCGGATTCGATAGGACTCTAATCTAGTTTGACACCACGAGTCACCAAGACGATTCACACCTGACTTGGATGACTCAGGCAAGTCCCAACTCAACTCAAGGCCGAATGAGTCAGTCCAGGTCACCAAGTCTTTTGACCATGGCACACTTGAGTGTCAGTTAAGCATGCCTCTCCCACCATTGAAATATGGTTTGCAGGAATCCAGAAAGATTTCCAAATGCATTCTTTTATACAGAAACCCATTTTAAACTGCATGTTAAAGATTCGCTGCCACCATACCAATAAAAGAAAAAACAATCTCGCAAACCACTCTTTCTATGGGGTGGACATGTGCTCAACAACTCTTAGTGCCTGCTATTCGCACACAAATTTTTTCCTAGTTACCAATTAGGGAAATATAAAAAGAAAATAATAAACCTAAGAGCACAAAAAATTCCAATTTAGGTATCAAAGTTCGATTGTTAGCAAATAATCAATAAGAAAACATATGAAATCCTGCATCGACCATTCAATCATTGCAGATAATATGAATGTCCTTCAATGAACACCGATAGCACACTGATCAAAATTTCAAAGGGCCTAGCACTGAAAAAAAAAAAGAAGAAGAAGAAGAACTAGAGTTTGATATGTGAATTATAATAGGAAAAAGTAGAACAAACCAATAGAACATGTGAGGATGTCAGGTAGAGAACAGTTTCCTCTACTCGAAGACAATGCTGGTGAGCTTAAATTCAACTCGTGAGAAATCCATGACATAACTATATATATATAACTATATATATATATATATATATATATATATATATATAAAACATTTCTAAAGATCCACTTAATATGAAGAAAAAGGGAAAATGAAAAGAGAATTCTAAAAGACATGTCGGGACACCTCAATTGAAGCACCCACATATGGCACTTTTTGATGACATGATCCGGGCACCTCATCCCGTTTGGTGTCCTTGGAGTGTCATGTTGTCTTGTGGAATATCCCAAGCGTCCCCGGATGTCGGCACAACAAAAACCCCAAAAGGCACCCTCCACCTAAGCTGCGCAGGAAAGGCCCAAAGCCAATCCCACTGGAAATGCCACGGTAACACTTGACTTTTTGTCAATAGTTGGATACTTGGATAGGGTGAGGGAGGTTCTTCAGGACCTCTCTTCTTGGATGTGATTTGGCCGCTTCTCCTTTCATTCCCGTACACTGGGGGGCCAACCTGATGAATGATCCCAGCCTCATATGCGCAGGCCACATGGACAAGGTGCAGGATGAAGAGAACCTCAGGTCCTAATTGAACACTTTCAAGTATTCAAGCTTTTTCTTGGTATGATCAAGTTCTTACAACTTGATAAGTTTTATAATTTTACATTTAAAAATTAAAAATAATAATAATAAATTTATTTACATTTAAAAAATAATAATAATAATAATAATTTTATTTTATTTTTTTTTTTTTTAAAAAAAAAAAAAACAAACAAACTCAATTGAATAGTTGGAAAATTCATCCAAGTTTTTACCAACTTGATGTTGAGTTTTAAAACTGAAAGAAACTCAATTAACTCAGTAGCAAACCCAAATGGGTGATGAGTCAATTTTGATTTGAGCAGCCACTGAACACAAATTGAGTTTCGGGATTTTAAACCTTGCTCGGAATTTCAACTTGGATAAACTCCAGCTCAATTTCTGTCAGCAAACGAATACCAATCTCCATTCCTTCAGTCAATTTACAACCTAGAGAGTTAGTCATGTGATTTTTACTAGAAAATAGAGATAGAAGAATGCTAATTACAGACGTCTTCAAGTGCCGAAAAAAGGCCCCACATACACCAACATGATAAGGTATTGATGACGACGACAACGACGTGCCAAAGTGGCATATATGTGCAGGACCTGTGGTGTTCATCAAATGGGGCCTCCATCCACTCTCAGTTGATGCGTCCTATCTAAAAAAAGAAAAATTCAGGCCGACCCCCACTCACTGAGCAATGCAGGATATTGAATAGACAGTTATCATTTCTCTAACCATCCATTGCCTTCATAATGTTTCTCACTCACCTGAAAAATGGAATGGCTGGATAAAGGGGCAAGGAACATTCACTTTGTAAGCGACCACCACCCAAAGAACATCCCAGGGCAAGGAACATTCACTTTGTAAGTGGCCACCACCCAAAGAACATCCCGGATCCCACACACGTACCACATGGGTGCATGGCAGGCATTTGTGTTTGGGCCTCCAGATGGTGGTGTGGAATTAACATTCCTTACAGATAAAACTGAACCATATGCATGCTATTTCTCAGAGGTCAGATCATTCAAGAAACAATCAGCTCAACTCGACAGCATGCTACAAATCAGAGCATGAAATGAGCCTTCTTTGCCAAATATAGATGACTGAGAAAAATCAACATGACCAACGCCCGTTCTAAGGTTCAGTAAAAATTCCAATAATAATTTAGGCAAACAAAAGAGGTTCATTCCATGCCACCTATTCATGGATTAGTTGAACAGGCAAAGTACTACTCTTTGGCAACTCATCCATGAAACACGTGCCAGACATACACACCAATCCAGACCACCTTGAAAATCATGGTCCTTGTTGTGTAGATGGAGCTTAGCCCAAAATCACTCCAGTTGGACCATCCTAACCACTGAATCAAAGACCAGAAAATGAACAGTTAAAAAGAAAACAGTTGATGATGTAAATTCCATGAGCAAAATCAGACAATTAATACTATCCTATCAGTGTGATTCTGAGACTATGCTGCATCCACGATAGAGCCCATGATTTTGACAGTCTAGATTGACATGCAGATAGGCCGCATGGACGGCAGATAAGTTGCCACAGGGTATTACAATGTTTGCACACACAGAGTCAACAAGCAGCCTTCTATACAATGCACAAAGCACATACATATCACATAAACATTATAGACAGAAGGGAGAGTGGAAAATGTATAACATTTCCAACAAACGAATTGCTATGTATTGATCAAGAAAAAGAAAAGAAATCACAAAAATATACAAGTATGAAAGAAGACAGTCACCCATCGAAAAATCATGGAAAATTCAAGGAAGATTTCTTTTTCCTTCTTCTTTCTTTCTTTCTTTCTACTTTTTTTTTTTTTAACTAAAAAAATCTGAACGGCAAAATTCAAGCAAGATTTCAATGTATAGATCATAAAAGTATGTCCAATACAGCCTTATAACTAAGAGCGGACAAGGAACACAAAACAGCACAAACCAGCAAAGACTCCCACAAAAATGTCCCATCTGGTCACTGAGTTCTCACTCGAAAATAAAGTAGTGATGGAATCTCAAAATGGCAGAAAACATATTGCATCTGGTCTTGGTGCGTGATTTCTGTTATGAAGTCTAGCAATCCCAACCTATCCAAGGAAGCCATGGAAACATTCTTATATGAATCAGGACAGCCTTCACATAATTGCAGATAGTTTTGGAAAGGGCGCAATTTTGTTGCTCATGATGGAAACAGAACCGTGCAAGACCCAAAACTGAACATGCGAAACACTTGTACAAGGTCTAGACCCTCATCAGGCAGAACCTACCATGGAAGGTCCATAGCTCAAGAATCATACTGATTGGACAATCATAACCATCTGATAGCAGCTGACAAAAGGGCACTAAAATACAAACAGAGTAATAGTTAAGAAGTGGTCCACACTCAATGGAAAAAAAAAAAAAAAAAACTGTGGAGATTTAGGAATGACCCATCAGTGCGATTTGGAGCTATAGGCCATCCATTCTAGAGCCCGACGTTTTTGGAGGTTGAAGAAAAGTAACTTTCTGTCCACAAAAGGCACACAAACTTTCCCTTTTGACAATACTTGGACGATTGAACGGTCAACATATTCCATGAACATCCACAATCACAATAAGTGCCTGAAGGAGGATGAATTATGGAGTTATCATACAATGGTTTATGGACCACAATATAGCCCTGGCGACAGAAGAACTCGGTCCTAAGTATCTAGAGATGCACGGGCAATATCACAACCATTAACTTAGTACAGGTTGGATGTCAGATGTTGGATGAATGAGAGAGAGAGAGAGAGAGAGAGTCTAAGTGCCTGAAAGATTGCATAAGCACACTAATTGAATTTCAACATCGTGGGTGTAATATGTTTTTCAAGTTCGCTTCCAAATGAAGCAGAGAAATGCAACGGGCAAGGATTTCTCAATCCAACTCTCACCATATGTGCCTGTGTTTTGTGTGCGCCTGAGATCCAGGCCGTTCTTAGGTCAGTCCCACCATGTACATGTTGCAGCCTAAAAATCAGACTGTGATGGTCTTGGTCAACCCAAAAAAAAAAACAAAAGAGGAGATGAAAGAAAAAAAAAAAGGGAAATTTGAAAAAAGAAATCCATATTCAACATGAACCCACCTTATGAACAGGCTGGCCTTTCGGAGCCTCGGCCATACAAGATCAGCTCACCTGATGAAATCTCAGATCTCTCACACATTTTCTCATTTAGGATATGCAGCTACGTAGGATTAACAATTAGTATCACCAATGGCCTTAGAGACGACAAGGAAAAAGACTGGTAACAAAAGGACTCCTGTAACACTGAATTCGGACTCCTAACAAATGCACCGTGTTTTCAGGTGCATTTGGTTGCACCAAATATATAAAATTTCATGATATGCTTCACCAAATTAGACTGATTAATCATGAAATATCATGATATTTGGTGCAACCAAACACATGTATAACAAAAAATGACAAAATATTAAAGAACCCAACAAACCATAAACATGATTTATCCACATTCAGGCAAAGCAAAATGGCAACAACCACAATTAAACAAGGAAAAGGTATGATATAAAACAAATAATAAAGACAAGAAACTTGAAAACAGTATCTGAGCACAATAACTAGAAAAATCAACCTCCCAAAAATCTATCACATGGGAAATTCTAATGACAGAAAAAGAAAAGGCTGGAAGAAGAATAACAGAAATGATAGTGCATGAGGAAAAAAAATCCAAGGAAATTCTTACTTTCCTTAAGCATTTGAATGACTTACCTACTGCACTGCTGGCAGAACCGTTGCTCCTGACCATGAACCATCACCTTTGGGGTCTTGGCATGAACCTCGCAGACCTTATGCCGCTTGTGATAATCCCGACAGTTGCTGAGATCTGATTTGCACCCGTCGACCAAACACATGGCAGTGTTACTGCCATTACCGGGCGCCCGAGCCCTCTTCGATGAGCCAGGAGGCGACACCATTGACGGGACCCTTGAGTCCTTCCACTTGTCCAATGGCCTATCGGCAAAATCGCCCAACCTCCCGAGCTTCAAATCGACGGAGCAATCTCCTTTGCTCTTTGGCCCTCCTAAGCTACTCAACCCGACGATGGACCCGATATTGGGTTCAGCATCTCTCTCCAGGTCTGCTAAATCCCAAGAAGGTGGTTTCAAGTCCCAATCCATAAAAACTTCCCTCCTCAAAGCTTCTTTATTTTTCCTTCTTTTCCTTTTTTTCTTTTACTTTTCTTCTTTCCCTTTCACTCCTCTCTCACTCAATCTTATGTCACAGCTTTTCTCACCACCTCATTATATAAAACGCCACCACCTGACCTTCTCAATTCAAGAAGAAGAACACCAACAAAAGAACAAAAAAAATCAGTCAAGAAAGATATATGGGTGCTAAAAAAGAGGCAAAAAAAAAAAGAAGAAGAAGAAGGAAAGAAAACCCAATTCACATAACCTTGCCTTAGTGGGTTTCAAACAGTAAAATTGCCAAAAAAAAAGCAAAAGAAAAAGGAAAAGAAAAGGAAAGGAAGGATAAAAAAAAGCCCACAAAATGAAGAACCCAATTCACAAAATCTCATCATAGCAACTCATATATTCAAATTGCAGAAGAACCTCACAAAAGGGGCTAAAAACAGAAATGGGTACCCAGAAAAACCCACAAAATTTGAGAAACCTGTCCACATAATCTCGTCTAGATATGTCTCACACAATCAAAATGCAGAAACACAAGAGAGGACATGAATACCCAAAAAAAAAAAAAAAATCACAACCCAATTCATAAAAGCACAACTTGTAAAGTTCCATACATTCAAATTGCAGAAACAGAAAACCTCAAAAATTGGGGGCTAAAATAAATTATTTAAAAAAAAAAAAAAAAAACACTCATTTACCTCAAAAAGACCCAAAAAAATATAACAAACCTAGTGCACAAAATCTCATCTTTGTTAAATTCCACACATTCAATTGCAGAAAAACCCACAAAGTGGGGTTTATATACATGTCTAAAAAAATAGAATAGTGGTATTAATAATAATTTTTAAAAAATACCCAAAAATCCCAAAAGGGTACCCAAAAACCCCATAAAAATAAAATAAAAAACTCAAATCACAAAATCTCATCTTGCAAAGCCTCGTGAAGTCAAACTGCCAATAAATAAATAAAAATAAATAAAACTAAAAAAAATCAAAATTAAAAAGTAAACCAATACAACTACTTACAGAAAACAGTAACAGCAGAAGACTGATATGTGCTTTCCAACCATTCATTCCCTGACACCACTTCCATTACTGAAGATAAAGATCAAAAAGGGGGGGAAAACAGAAAGAGAAGAGGTGGGCGCAGGTTAAGAATCTTCACAACCAGTTCTCTCTAGCAATAATACCCCAACCAAGAAAGTGAGTATTGTATATAAGAGATTTCATAGAGAGACAAAGGCAGAGAATTATTGGGAAGTGTAACAGTGAGATTGGATAATGCATCAAAAGCAGAATAGAGAGAGAGACGGAGCTGAAACTTCCAACATATATAGACTACTGAGATTTTTGTTTTTTTTTTTTTTTTTTTTTTTTTTTTTTTTTTTTTTTTTTTTTCTTGATTATGTGTTTTGGGTTTCTGGGGTTTTTGGAATTTAGTAGGAAATTTATTTATTTATTTTTAAAAAGCAAGAAAATGAATGGCAAGGAAAGTGACAGGGTGTTGTTGCTATCAGGCTTTTCAAGATGAGAGAGAGAGAGAGAAGGGAAAAAAAAGTACAAAAGGGGGTGAATGTTAAGACATGGGCTGTTGTGTTTCACGTTTGATTGACAATTTTTATTTTTGAGGAAAAATGTTCACATGCAGGAGGCCATCTTCCTCACACGTGGCACTCGTGTAAGGTTATCTAGGCCGCTCAAACTATGGGCCATGGTTTGATATGGAGCATATCTCTGATATTATACTAATCAGTCTATCTTGACAAAGCTGATTGTTGGATATCGGATAATGGTTGGAATTAAAATAGCATTGATTAGGGTCATTACTCTTGCTCGGGTTGTAGACTGAGGAGTTTCAGCTCCCGGTCAAGGGTTCGAGTACCCATACGTGGTTAAATTCCACCGGCGTGAGTGCGTGGTGTGTGTGCGTGTGTTAAAAATTAAAAAAATAAAAAAATTTAAAAAAAAAAAGAGCATTGCTTTAAATTACAAGGGAGAAATCAGATAGAGATAATATCATCTTTCGGCTGTGACTATATATATATATATATATATATATATATATATATATATATATATATATACCTTTTTTTAACCATGGTTGAAATGGGCGCGGCTTCGGTGGATGCTGGACCTACGAAAGTCGGTGCATCGCTGACTGTGGGGCCCACTGTGACATACGTTCCTTAAATCCATTCCGTTCATCTATTTTGGAAGTTCATTTTATGCTGTGATTATAAAAATGAAGCAGCTTCAAATCCTACGTGAATCACACCTAGTGATTGAATATCCACGGTTAAAAACTTCTTAGTAGCAGA
This sequence comes from Magnolia officinalis, assembly GCA_021015155.1. NCBI lineage: Eukaryota > Viridiplantae > Streptophyta > Magnoliopsida > Magnoliales > Magnoliaceae > Magnolia > Magnolia officinalis. Next base: position 8,033,324 of record JAJHSJ010000003.1, read on the forward strand.
TGGAATGTTTATTTGCCATCCTAAGGTCAACAAAGACGTGGATGGATGAAGGGACCACACATATAAGCCTGATCCAAAACTTTTGTAGCCTACAAGAAATTTTCAACGGTCAATCACCACCATTTTTGATAATGTGATCCACCAAAGATTTGAATTTGCTTCATTTTTTGTAACATGCTTTAAAATGAGCTCTGAAAATGGATGGACAATGTAAACCACGGTGGGCTCCACAGTCAGTGATTCACCCAAACTGAGGATGGTTTTTTAATTACAAATGTAAATGAATAACTGTTATTTATTATTATAATTATGTGGAAATATAACTTACATTGGACTGTAACAATGATTTTATTCCATTGTTCGTTTTACTTATATTTAGGGGTGCACATCGAACCGTTGGATCCGTGTAATCAGACTGAAACTGTTGGATCGGTCCGGTTTAGTCCGGTTCTAGGATGCTAACGGTCCGGTTCCGGTTCCAAATATTCCAAAACCGTTGGTTACGGTTCGGTTCTGGTTTAGGGCCCTATAGAACCGATCCGAACCGTTGAACCGAATCATAGATCCTGTCCATCATTTTTCATTATTTTCATCCTGATGACTATTTTTGTTTTTGGCTGTCATTTTGGTAGCCACTAATTCGATGGCTACGATCATCTGATGTATTGTATATTGAATTACTTGCCACGTGTACTACGGGAAGATGACTCTTCCACTTATGGCTCTAACTTATCATCTCCTGTCAGCCATTTAGCACTATGTCATCTTCATGGTAGGATCCACCTTATGCATGGCTTAGATATTGCGCACTTGCATGTTGATTGTGTGGAGGGATGTATTAGGGACCAATCTACCAATTTTCTTGATCATCTAACCATGGGTCCCACTTGTGTGGACTCAAACATCAGGTACTATACAATACAATCAAGGATGATATAATCGCTGTTTGCCAAAATCATACCTTTTTTTTAGAAAATTTCAAAACCTACTTCCTTGAGGCCGACAACTATGCAAGGTTTGCAAACTAAAATTATTAGACAGAATGTGTGAGACCCACCTTGATGTGAGGCCCAAATCTACTCCGTTCATCAGGTGTGCCCCTTAGTTGACGCCCTATCTCAGGAATGAGGCTGACCCGAGACAAAAGCAGATCACACCGTAGAATAGTTGAGATGGGGACTGACAGTATTAAAACTTCTCTAAATTGCGTGGGGCCCACCATATATTGTATATGCCATCTGTTTCATTCATCAGAATTGCTCGACTAGGATGAATGGACACCCAAAATATCAAGCCATTGAAGAACTCTGATGGGTCACACGAAAAGATTTTAGTAACATTGTTAAAAAAAGTGCAATTGGGTTGGGCTTTAAAAAGCCCAGAACCGTGGAACCGAACCGGTTTTCATGGTTCGGTTCCGGTTCGGTTCTAGGGTGCTAATGGTCCGGTTCCAGTTCCAAAAATCCTAGAACTGTAGGGAACTGTTCGGTTCCGATTTCACCCCAAAATCGGATCAAACCCAACCGTGTGCACTCCTACTTATATTGTGTAGCTTTGCTTGTATTAGGTTAATACCATGTGATACATGTACGGTTGAAGAGCCACCACCAATCTTCAGTTTTTAAGATGGTGGTCTACCATCATGAAAGTCTAGCCCTCAGGATAGGTTTTGTATGGAGCATATCTTGGATTTCAAGCCAATCAATCAATCTTAGCCATCTATTGATGAATATCAAATGAATGGCTAAAACTAAAAGCAAAATAGCTACTATTCTATATTACAAGGGAGAAATCAGAAGGGTGCCACTGTATTTTTTCCATGGTTTTGCCCATTTGGAAGGTTTGAATTAGTGACACTAGACCATGTGGACGGTTAAAGAGCCACCACCAAATTTTTTAAGATGGTGGTTAACCATCATGGAATTCTAGCCCTCACAAACAGTAATCCAAATCATTGAAATTAGGCATGGCTTACTAGGGGTCCCACCATGATGTATGTGCCTTAAATCTATACCTTTCGTCTATTTTGATAGCTTATTTTAAGACATGCTTAAAAATGAAGTAGATCCAAATCTGATCATAGCATAAGAAAGCGCGGTGATTTTCCATTAAAAACTTTTTGTTGGCCACAAAAGTTTTGAATAAAGCCAATATTTGTATGGTCCCCATGTTCAAGTGTTTGTAACTTTATCAACAAGTTGGATGGAAAATAAATATTGAAGCGACTTGACAGTGAATATTCAATCACCATTATTTCCTGTTGTATGGCCAACCTAAGGTTTAGATTTGCATCTTTTTTGGATTATGCCCTAAAATGAATTATAAAAATGGATGGATGGCATGGATGTAAAGAACGTAAGTTAAGGTAGGCACCTTAGTAAGGGATCCTCCGAAGCCAGCCAGGCCCATTTAATCAGTGGGCAAATCTGTCCACGATGTCATGACTGGTTAATCAATCTTAGCCATCTAAATGATGAATATTAGATGAACGGTTGAAAGTAAAATAGTGAGTGTTCAAAATTAGAAGGGAGAAATCAGCTGGATGACATCATTTAGGTGTGACTTTGATGGGTTTGATTGATGTTGCATTATGAGCTGTTTCAATACACTTATAAATATTTAAGTTTAAAGAATAACTAATTAACTCTTTTTTAATCACGTTTGGTTAAGCAGTAAAAGTGAAGAATTTTGTCCTTAGTTACTATTTTTACCAAAGAGCTGTTAAAAATTAATAACTTTTTAATTTTATTTTAAAAAAAAACCCTTTCACTCCTTTCTTTACACACCGTCCAAATATACAACCATGAGGTAACAATGGGTCAAGTCAAGGCTAGGCCGAGCTTGATCTAACCCATAAGGCCTTGACTTTTAGCCACAAAACTTCAGGCCTAAGCTTTTTTAAAAAAAAAAAAAAAAAATGAGAGAAAAAGGAGAATAAGATTAAAGGAATACTAAACTTGGTATGAAAATTGATAAATTACTCATTTTCCATTTAAATATTTTTAAAAGTGGATTACACATGTAAAAAAAGAAAATAGTTAAATGAATAAAATTAATAATTTACATTCAAAATATATAAATTCTTTAATCAAGAATTAAAATCACATTTGTAAAAAAAAAGGAATTAAAATTTTATAAATTAATTAAAAATTAAAATAAGAAAAAATTTAGAAAACTCATTTAATTCAAGGTGTGACCAAAGTTACTGGGCTTTAAGGATACCCTCAATGTTGTCTCGTCATATTGACACACTCAATATATAAGAAATATCTAATTCAAATTAAATCTATTTAATACTGGGTCCTACTTAAATGAATAATAAATCAACACAAAATAATGAAATCATATTTTAATGATCAAATTTATAAATGCCCAATAGACTATTCTCTGTATACTTAATTTAAATTCTAGAATTATATATTATTTTCTAATCATAGTATAAAATTTTAATATTCAGGGTCATTTATTAAATGGATTAAATACTTATATAGAACCCAAATGAATTATTATTTTTAGTTCTGATATTTAAAAAAAAAAAATAAAAATCGTAATAATAAATTTTGTTGTATCCAAGGACCAAACGCCTGGTATAATCTGCAAAGAGTATTGCCACGTGTAAAATGGTGGTTGACTATCACAAGCAAAGCTTTCCTTCTCACGTGTGACTTCTGTAGCACATCTGAACCATGCAGAAGGTGGGGCGAATCATAAAGATGATCGGGAGTGAAAATCAGGATGGGCAACTCATCAGGTTGGCTGCACTGTAGATATCAGTGGACAGCCGTTGGCCTGACTTAAATGTACACGTGTGGCCTGCATAATGAGTGGATTAGTTCAGTTTTGCCCCAGGCGATATTTACGGTGTGGCCCATCTTTTAACGGTTCAGATGTTCTACCCTATTTTATTTACAATCGTAGAGTACGGAGCAGACGTACCGGAGGAAGTTCCTGCACAAGGATGCCGGTGGGGCCCACTGAAATGTATGTGAGAAATCCATTCCGTCCATCCGTTTTATGATCTCATTTTAGGCCGTGTGACCAAAAATGAGGTGGATAAAAAACTCAAGCAGGTCACACGAGAGGGAAAATTGGGGAAAGAAACTTCTACCGTTGAAACCTTCCTAGGCTCCACCTTAATGTTTATATGCTATCCAAACCGTTTATAAGGTCATTACCAATGGAATGAAGTGAAAACGCAAAAAAGATAGCCTGATACAAAACTTTTATGGCAAAAAGAATGCTTCAACGGTGCTCACTGTTTCCTCTCGTGTGGCCCGCTTGATTGTTATATTTGGTCGAACGTCCTAAAATCAGCTCGCAAAACAGATGGACGGGGTGGATTTCTCACAAACATCTCGGTGGGCCCCACCCAGCATCCTTGCGCAGGAACTTCCTGCCAAAGGCTTTCGCAGGAAATCCGCGTCCGCTGTTAATGGTCAATCGCGCTCGTTTCTATGGTATGGTCTACCTGAGATTTGTGTCTGCATCCTTCTCAGGGAGATGCCCTAAAATGTTATGGAAGAACGGATGGACGGTGTTGATATACAATAAATGCAACAAGGTGGGCCCCACAGTAATGGCCGCACCTAATCTACTCCCGGAAAATCTTTATCTATTCTGTTAAAAGTGAAAAACAACAACGGTCCACGTTCAACTAAAAAAAAAAAAAAAAAATACTAATTTGGGTTGTGATCAACGGCTAGGATCAAAGAAACATGTTCTGGATTCCCCAAATATAACTCATCGAACGGAAAACACGTGTATTCCGTGCAAAAATGAAAGACACGTGTCGTATAATCCTTCGCCATTAGATGGGCCTAATTCGTTTTCCTCATGTTTGCAAGCTTGATAGGGAGACATGTCCATTTCCATGAATGGGCGTTCCCAAAATGCCCTTGTTTTTGTCGCGATTTTCTTTATTAGCCCACTCTAATGAAAAATGATTGAAGCGCCACAGAATTCTCTGCATGTGGGGCCCATGTTTTGGTAATCCAATCCGTTGATATGGTGTGGCCCACATTAGATGGGAGATTCAGTGGAAATTTTTTGGATTAGAATATCTCAGATTTGGAGGTATTATACTTTTTCTTTTCCATCGAATGTGGACTGTTGCTGCATTTTTTTTCAAAAGGGAATGCATCTGGACTGGCTCCACGTGGCACATGTGTACGAGATTCAGGTGGTCCATTGTCTAGAACCCTCAATCATGTACTACGAAGCCCAAAAATAGGATATTTCGGTCATAGGTCAGGTACAGAGAAATGGACGGCTAAAAGGGTTGGTGAACGGTCCACATTTCAAGCGCCCAACCTGATGCGTCTACCACTATGAGTTTTTACCCAATGGAAGCGGGTTGCTGACTGAGTAGCTTAAGCATGCTGAGTAAACTCTGTGGGGTCCACCATGGATGTATGTGTCTTATCCAAGCCGTACATCCGTTTTTTCATATCATTTTAGGGTATGATTTCGAATTGAATCATGTCCAGAGATCAAGTGGACCACACCATAGGAAACAATGGGAATAGCGATGTCCACCGTCGAAACCTTTCTAGATGTTTATTGAAGGGAAAACACAAATATTGTGGGTCCAACAAGTAGAGAGAGGTAATGGACTGTTTGGATGTACCAGATTCCGATCAGGCGCAGATTCTCATGGAACACAATTTAAGGAACTGCATCACAGTGGGCTGATGGTCCCCATCCAAACAAAACACAAAAGCCATCCAACGACAGACCAAACGGTCTTGCTCGGAAATTGGAGGATATACCAGTTACATATGCCCAGTTTCATACAACCGAAAGCTTTGATACTCGGCTAAGTGTGATGGATGATACACAGGCTCTGAACAATTGTAAATGTGGCATTCAAGCATTTCAAAATGAACCACCTAAATTATGATTTTAGTTAACATGTTTGGTAAACCAAAAATTCTCTTGCATGATTATTTAATTACTAGACATTTATTAGACAGTTGAAACGAAACATATCCAAATCTTATTTTAGAGTGGTACTTTTGGATGGAAGTAGATGAAGGTAAATGTAAAGGCATTGTAAATAGGTAATAATTATTTCCTTTAGTATTGTCCACATCGTTTTCACGATTGATTTGACTTTTACTATTTTTTTAAAAGGCCGAAACATACTGCCAAATATACGTGGGGCCCCCTTGATGCATGTGGATTTTCCACATCGTCCATTCATTATGTCAACCTAATTTAGGGCATAAGTCAAAAAATAAGGTAAATTTAAAGTTCGAGTGGACCACACCATAGGAAAAAACGAATCAAACACCCATCGTTAAAAAACTTACCGACGTCACCACTTACTTTGGCGTGGGCTACTTGAATGTTAGATCTGCCACATTTTTCGGCTCATGTTTCAAAATGTTCTAATAAAATGGATAGATGACACGAATATATCATATCATGGTAGGGCCCACAAATTTAAGCCCCCAAATACCTGCCTAGGTGAAATTGTAATAATTGGTTATTCACGGGCCATTTACTGTGTCCCTTAAAAAAGGACTAAAATGCCTTTTTGGACTACCTTGAAGAATATCACACATGGCCACCGTGCACGTGGCATAGTGCTAATATTCCGAAACAGTCTAATTATCAACTGCATTACTAAAATCATACTAATAGAAAGATCCAAACTATCTAAATATTAGCCATCTAAATAAATGGTTAAAAAAACTTTTGCAAGTTAATTGCTTGTGATCATTGATGTTGTAATCCACCCGGGGTTCAAAATTTTCTTATTTATGATTGAAGTATATATTTCAATAGACTTATTATAATTAGTATTTCAAATATCATATAGGCACTCTAATTTAAAATGTTAAAGTTGATTTAGGAAATCACATATGTTTCTATAAATATATTTAAAAATTTCAATACATTTCAGTTCATCTGTTTACCCTCTTCTAAAAAGAAAATTTGAATTTCAATGTATTTCATTTACTCTCATCCAAAAACAACTAAACCATTTACACTTAAATTAGGGATAAATGGAATTGAATTTCATTTAATACCATTTACATGCTCCCAAATGAACCTTTAATCTCATTTTGAGATTATGATTTAGTTACATCCTATTCCACAACTTGGGCTATTTGATTTATGTTAATGATGCCACATGTACGATTTGCAAGTGCTTGCATATCAAGCATAGTACATGGCTAGAGTATCAAATACCTTTCCATTCATAGAAAGGGTTGCATCCAAACAGGCCCAATAATGGGCGAAGAGGGATAAGAGAGAGTGAGAGAGAATTAAGTACAATATAATGTAAATCAACCACACGATCAACGTCACAAATCAACTGATTTTGATATCGAAGATGCATCTGTGGGGCCCATCACTTGCTTGATTGGTGGCCGTCAGTTTCAGGTGGTGAGCCACACACCTAGCTTTGACCAGCACCGAATCTCAATGTGGTGAACTTTCACTGCTCACATTTCTCTTCTTTAATTTGGATTTGATTCTTCTAGAATGCAGATGATGCACTCTACATGATGTTAGGTGGTACAATTTTCTTTTTGAGTTATAAGATACTCTAGCAGTGGATGACTCTTGATATGCAGGAACTCAGAACTTGTACACGTGGCATACTGACTCAAGTTAAACCAACTATATTGTGGAGCCCACTGTTACTAACTCCCAATCTGAAGATCAGATTGGTTGAACAAATCCTAGCCTCTGATTCATGGACACTTGTTTGTGGAAATAGGACCGTTGGATGATTTTTATTTTTAACCGTCCAATAAATGTCCATCAATCCAATAGTTAGATAATGAAATAAGTTTAATTTTTGGTTAATGATACATCTAAACTAGAAACCATAATTTGGACAGTTTATTTTGACTTACCTGTGTATCATCCATCACACCTTGCCAGAGTATCAAAGCGATTTCTGCCCAAACACATTGCTACGCGGTCCCCTCATTTCCCACTGATGGAGACTGTGGGGTCCATTCTTCCATGGGTCCCACACTGCAAACAAATGAATCCCATTGCTTTATAGGTGTGTCTATCGTTCCCAATGGGAACTGAGGGCCCAATTAATTGGGCAGTGCCTCATAATAAATCTACTTACACGTGTAAACTTGGCCTACACGTGGGAGATCAGGACAGTTCAACTGGTAGGACGCATTGCAGCCCTTTCCTATCTTGAAAATTAGGCTATTGCATTCATCAAGTGGGCCACACTTTTATAATAAAAATAACAAATAGAAAAAAAAAAAAAATTACTGAAAGTTCGTATTCAACATTCACTCTCACATACGTACCGAAGGTTCATGTTCTACTATATCAGTCACCTCATGAAATCTTTTGGACTAACTTTTTTGCTTGATTTAAAATTTTAGTGGTTAATAGCAAAATGGAGACTGCAGGCCTTTGATCTGTCTCTCGCTTTGCTATGGCCCATTAAATTTTTGGACCAGATACAAAAGTTAGTCGTGGGAGTTTCATGAGGTGACTCATCTAGGCAATCGTTTGGATTTATGACAATGTTACTTGTTAAAATTCCTCATGAAGTTCTCATGAGAACTGATTTTCAGGTGAGCATCTTTCTCTGCTCACCTTCTAACTTATGGATTCATTCAAAGTCCAAATAAATTAACGTCGTAATTAAACAATGATAAATATGTAAAAAGCAGTTTCAATTACGCCCCTTCTTAATTCTAAATGGAATGTAACAATGTAGAGATTCACGTGTACACATAGTATCTATTTATATATTTTGTGGCCGAGCCAATCGACTAAATACTTTAAAACCACAATGTAGAGATTCATGTGTAAACATAGTATCTTAAAACCTATATATATATATATGGGGAAAAGGTACAATGCGCTCCAGTTGATTTTAATGCAGAGCTGTGTGGGCCCCACCGTGATGTGTTTTGAACATCTACCCCATCAGTCAGATGCACCATTCCATCGTGAGCCTATGTCTCAAAAATCAAGTCAATCCGTGACTTGTGTGGGCCACACAACATACAGAAGTGGGGAGGGGCCGTGCACCATTAAAACATTCATAACCATTTTTGAGGGCCCATAGAAATGTAGTTTGCAAATCCAGCTCATCCATTATGTGTGTCCCACTTGAATGAGGGTTCAGACCAAGTTTCAGGCGCATGCAAAACTCATGTGGGCCCCACCAAGTTCTTTTATATGTTTTAACGGTGTCTTCACATAATTTTAGATGATATGACCCACCTGAGTTCCGTATATGGCTGATTTTTGAGATATTCCATAATTTAAAGGATACCCATCAAATGCACGGTGTTGATGGTCGAAACACATAACGGTGGGGCCCACACAGCTCAACCTCACGGGAGCTTATTGTCAGCTCGAGCCCATTGTACCTTTTCTCATATATATATATATATATATAATATATTATATATATATATATATATAAAATAGTCTCGCGCCAACCAGACCTTCGTAAACACGTTGATTGTGAGCAAAGGGTGTGTGGCTTAGGTAGGCCCCACCATGAAGTAATTCAAAAATTCTCTCACATCATCACTAATCTGACAACATTTTAGGTGCAGGGCGCATGCCAAAGGAAACATTGGGAGGGGTCACCTACCCTTGATTTTTGCAAAATGTGCTTGGACCATATCGTGTCATCCATGACTTTTGGGCCTAAAATTCAGCTTGACTCATAATTTCAGTGGGGCACACCATAGGAAATAGTTGGCAGAGGGATGTCCACAGTCAAATCATGAACCTTAATAAGGGCATGTTTGGATAATTTTTAACTTATTTTAAGTCACTGAGTTATTTTTTTTCACTTAAGTCAGTCAGTACACATCATTATAAAAATAACTTAATGCTAAAAGACACTTATTCTATTAAAGTTTTATTTATTTATTACTTTTCTACTTATCTCTTGTTAAAGTCTATGTCAAAGAAGGCTCTCTTTCACTGTCCTTATTAAGAGGCCCCACATGATTGGTTGTCCCCATCAAAGGTGAGGCCCACATAGTGGACAATCCACATCAAAGTTGGGCCCCACATGATGAATGACCCCATATTAATGTGGCCTCACATAATGGATGGTCCACATTAAAGGTCAACCCCTAATGATAAATAGCCAATATCCAGACGTGGCCGGCATAACATACAACCCAATTTAAACGTGGGGCCTACATGATGGATGGTGTACATCAAAGGTGGGCTCCGAATGATGGACAATGAACATGGAAGTGGGGCCCCACATGATGGATGGCCCACATCGAGGTGAGCCTCAAATGATGGACAGTCCACATCAAGGGTTGACCTTAATGATGAAAGGCCTACACATCCAAGATGAGCCCCACATGATGGACAATCCACATTGAAGGTTGTGCCCAAATGATGGACAATCCACACTGAAGGTGAGGCCCACATGATGGACGGTCCACATCAAAGATGAGCTTCACATGATGAATAACCTGCCTCAATGCGGGCCAACATGATGGGTGGTATACATCAAAGGTCAGCCCTAATGATGAGTGGTCCACATCCAAGCTAGGCCTTGCATGATGGATGACCCACATTGAGGTGAGCCCCAAATGATGGACAATCCACATCAAGGGTTGACCTTAATGATGAATGGCGTACACATCCAAGGTGAGCCTTGCATGATGGACGATCCACATTCAAGGTAGGGCCCACATGATGGACGTTGGATATTGAAGGTGAACCCCACATGATTGACGATAATATTGATAGTGAGCCTCACATAATGAATAACTAACACCAAAGGTGAACCCTACACAACGGATGGTGGGCATTAAAGGTCAATCGCACTAATGATAAATGACTCAAATCCAAGTTGGGCCCTGCATGATGAATGGCCCATATAAAAGGTGGAGCCTATACAATGAACAATCCACATCAAAGGTTGGCCCCACATGATAGACAATGAATATGAGGGTGTGGACCAAACAAACTTGATGGATAAATACTTATGTGATGTTGGAGGCAAAACAATTTTTATTTTTATTTTTTTTAATACATTTTAATTGACAATACATTGTTTACCAATAAGTTTATTTACTTAATAATTATAAATCAAGATAAGCTACAATCCTAATACCCCCTAAATGACAGTCCCAAAATCAGAATAGCTGAACAATCCTAACATCTCGGAACCCTTGTTGAAATAAGACCGTTGGGGCGTATTTGGATTTCGGGCTCAGGTGGTAGAGTACTATATATTTTAATAAAATATACATTTAATGAGGTTTGAATCCAAACATCAACACGTAATTTGCTGACGGCTAAGTACGTCGCCGGAACCATTTTGGGTCGTTCAGGTGTCTCCGCAATTAGATGACAATGCAGGCTGCCATGCAGTGCTTTCATTGCACTGCACCGCTGTATCAGAGAGATGTAATGTTGCCCTCCACAAGCTCAAGATCCACAAGATCTGTCTCAACTGCACTTTCCATCGACATCATCACAAATCTGTTCCCTCCTTCCACCGCTGAATTCCAATCTCTTGCATCTCTTTGGCTTGATGGAAAAAAAATTCAAAAGATCGATTTTCTCGTAATAGCGCATTATCTTTCTCTTCTTCGTCCATGCTTCCGATCACGTAACACCGCATCCAATGCTAATGCAGCTGGTTTTATCGCTTTCCAAGCTCAGGGAATGATGGTCAAGGACATTGACTGGCGTGTCCAAACTCCATACCTCATCCAACAAGATCGATTCGTAATCGTCCATTACTACACTTTGCATCAGATTGTAGCAATCCAACAGCTTCTCCTACAAACCCAAGCAAAAATTTTTAAAAAAATATAAAAATTGGAGAAATTTAGATAAAAGATGCGATTTTTTTTCTGGGTTTTGTCTTACTTTATTTATATATACACAGAAAAAATTGCCTTTCGAAAACAAGGAAATTGTAGGGGGAAAAGCTCGTGGGAAGCAGGGAGTAGTGCCGAAGCGGCGATTACAGACGGTTTATACTCTAAGATCTTGACTTCTGCAATCACAACCAAAGATTAGAGAAATTCAATTCAATTTTATTCAAGAAAAAGTTAAGAAAGAGGAAAAGATCCGACTTTTCTACCGTTCTGAGCTTTGAAAACGATCTCCGTAACCCTAGCTTTTAAAGCCTGCTTCAATGGAGGGTCATTCTGTTTGAAAAATGAGAGGAAGAATAGGAGGAATGCGAAAGACGTCACCGATCGCATTTGCCATTTCAACACACCGAGAATCAGAAGCTCCATGCGTTGAATCGTCTGCGTATCGAAGATGATTCCCTCCTCGCTCTGTTGCATTGAATCGAATCAAAATCGATTTCCAATGGGTTTTTTCTGTTTAATCCTATTTTTTTACCTGAAAACTAGTTAAAGAGAAGGTGAAATTTTTCATCTTTGAAGCCGAAATTTTTCATCTTTGAAGCCGGAGAGATGCAAGAGATTGAAAGGATGACTGAGATGATGTTTGTGTTCTTGAGTGCAGCAAGACCAAGACTCCACTCCCAAACATTGAGTGTGGAAAGTCAAAATGTTGACGTATATAAGTACATTCTTACCCAAACACTGTGAGTGGTAATCACAATTCCCACGCTAACTTGCTACGGTATCACAAATACCGTGACGGGACAGTTTTACATTGCACTACAATACCATACGCGAAGCCAAACAGGCCCTTGATTGATTTTTATTTTTAACAGCTCAAAATATTTTCCACCAAGAAGATAGTCAAATAATCAAATAATCTTTATTTTTTATTTGTTATACACCTAAACTGGTGGTGAAAATTTAAACAGTTACATTAATTGAATTACTTGCATGCCACGTATGACGTTGTAAGTCACTTTCAAGTGCCCGTGTATCTTCCATCACCCCCTGCCAGAGTATTAAAGTTTTTTCTCATGAAAAAATGAAAAATATATCTCAAAGTGGCTTGACCAAATATCGTATCTCCATTTGTTATTGGGTGTGTTTCACTGCATGACACAATCGTCACTGACCATTAACTGTACAGAAGGTACCACGGCTCTCTTTTTAGAATGTCTAGGACGCATGGTCCATGCAGTTAGTCAATTGTGGGGCGGACCGTAGCATGTGTGTGACGGCCAACGTGTTTAGCGAGGCCGTGCGATCATGAAGGATGCCTCAAAAATCCGGACGATTCAACAGCCAGGCGTACCCATGTGAATTTGGAGGTTTCGTCAACTAGCATTGTCTACCATGTAGCTGCCCTATGTTTGATTGTACTTTATTTTTGAAGCGTCCCACTTTCAATTTGCTGCAGCTTTACCAGACATGCACTAAGGTGGGCCCAACACCCAGCTGGTTGCGTGAACTTTTCGTCCACAACTAGTTGCATGTGAAACAATTCTTATTGTAGAATAATCCTTTTCAAAGATTTTTAAATCCCATCATATTTTCGTGAGAAATAAGCTAAATGATATTCACATTATAGATTTTTTTTTTTCTTCATGAAATTAATGTGTTATTCATGTAATAATTTTTTAAAATTTAAACTAATTCACTACATAATTATATATGAGAGGTCTAAAGTCCACTTCAAACCTTTCATGTGGGTGGAACATCTAATGCATCTAATAAGTTGGGTTCACCATGAAGATTTCCTATGGCAAAAATCAGCCCCATCCATTTGTTGAACGGACCACATTTGTATTTTCTATTTATTAATGGAATGATATTGTTTTTCTTTCTATGGCGATCCTAATAGTTGGTCCAACCAATTGGAGGGGTTGGATGTTGAATTCACTCAATAGTTTGGAAGTTATCCTTTGAGTACACCATAACTTGTTGGACTTAGAGACCTTCTCACTATATATATTAAAATTAAAATATATTTATTAATTTATAATAAATATTTTTATTTTATCACTTTTAACAAGATTTTCCCAATAATATCCCCATAAGAAAAATATAAAAATTTCCTAAGAAAATTCCATGATTGGGATTTGAAACCATGAATTCAATGGCTGTAATGATAATCTGGTATAAACTAAGGGTATTATTATTATTATTATTATTATTATTATTATTATTATTATTATTATTGCATATTAATGTCCTAATCTATCTATAATACCTAACCAAATGACATAAGCATGCTTATGCTAAAGAGAGGACATTCTATACATGTAAAGGTCAAACAATCACCTAACATTGTAGCAATTATAGCAGGAAAATTAAGGACAATTAGATGGCATGTACTTCAATTGCACCCTCACAAGGGGAGCAGATTAGGTGCAGCCCAGCATCACCCAATACAGTGCAGGCCTTCCCATGGGGGCCACCTTGATGCATGTTTTCTATATCCATGCCGTCCATCTGTTTTTATTTATTTATTTATTATGTCATTTTAGGGCATGATCCAAAAAATGAAACAGACCCAAATGTTAGGTTGACCATACCATAGGAAGCAATGGTGATTGACGATTAAAAACTTCTTGTGGATCATATAAGTTTTGGATCAATCTGATATTTATTTTTTCCCTTCATCCAAGATTGTGTGACCTTACCAACAGGTAAGATGACAAATAAACATTAAAGTGGGTCCTAAGAAGTTTTAATGGTGGAGTATTCAACCAACACTCTTTCCTATATTATGGTCCACTTTAGATTCATATATGTTTCATTTTTAGACTCATGCCTTAAAATAATATGAAAAAACAGATGGACGGCATGGATATAAAATACATACGTCAATGTGGGCCCCACAGTATGGGTCGCACCTAATTCGCTTCCCCTCCCCCTCACAAGCAGCCATGTCTCCCCTTCCACATGCAGATGGCAAAAGTCGCCCTATCATCAATCCAATAATGGAATACAGCAAGAAACTGAGTTAAATTTTTGTGGGCAGTAATTAGAAGGTGTGAAACATGCATATCTGGACCGTTGGATTAAAGAGATGTAAGTGTAGCCCACCATATAACGTCACCTGTAGAAAATTTCCTAGTAGGCTAGTTTCACACGCCTCGTGACTATTATATCTTGATTGGGATAGCGACAGGATCTGCATGTCGGAAAACCTTGAGATATTGCTTTCAACACATAGGTGAACATGGGCCGCCCGTTTTTGTGGACCACTCGTCCAGCCATGGGTCTGTTTGGTTGGACAATGCATTAAGATGACGATAGAAATTTAATACTTTTTTAGGTGACATCATTGTCCACGCTTTCCATGGACAAGTAACGTAAGTGGAATTCGTTTCCCACGCTTTCCTATTCTTTTCTTTTCGTATACTACAGGAAAATAAAAGTACAGTGAAAAATGTCCTTTCTTTTCATTCAAAAGATTTTACAAGTTCAGCTTGCTATTGGAAAAGCTCAGTGGGCCTCACAATGATATATATGTTTTATCCATGCCCTTCATCAATTTTGCTAGCACATTTTAGGGTAGGTCGAATGCATCCAGAGCCATGCATATTGCTTTTGTGGAGTGAACGACTTTATATGCATTAGATCCACACCGTCTATCTGGTGCACTATCTAAAGTTTGGTCGTTTTGGCTCAAACTACTCATTGATTCATAAATGATCAGGTGAGCCTCACCATAAAAAAATAATGTGAAATCATGCCTAAACCTCTAGGTTAATAAAAACATGAATTTTGGATTTTTGGAACATTCCTTCATTTGGTGATTAACTACCACGGTGGGGCGTCTCATTTCAACTCTTACCTACCCTATGGTCTACTTGACTTTTCGGCTGGCCCCATTTTTAAGTTTTAGGGTAAACATGAGGCAATGCACGGATATATTTTATCTGCCCTGTCTCCCGCGAGCTGTACTAACCTTAGGAACGGTTGGGCTGTTTTTTAATTCTCTTTTTTTATTTTTATTTATTTTTTATTTATTATTTATTTTGGGAAAATTATGAATGGTTGGGTTGTTTTTTATTTTTTTCTTTTTCCAATTTGTACAACCTAGTAGAGAAAAAAAAAAAAGAAAAAAAAAAGAAAATAAGTGCAAGAAGACACCAAAAATAAATAATAATAAAAATAAATAAATAAGAGGAATAGTATAGAAGATATGAAGTGGTGTCTTGTCCGATTGAGAAAGAACTTGGATATTTTAGTAGACTTGTGAATGACACGCATGTACTTAAAAATTACACACGTGGCATACAAGTAATTCAAAATAAGCTTTTAAAAGTATGAATCTTAAGTTTTATGTCTCATGAACCTTGGATGAGTCAAAAACTACGTATCAGTAAAAATGAAAATTACCCAAGAACCATGCTAGTTAATTTGCAACTGAGATTAAAAAATAAATAAATTGTCGGCATTAAATTAGCCAATGTATAAGTAAGATTTTAATAAGATAAGATAAAGGCCTAAAAGCACATAGATGGTGATATTAAGAAAAGATTTAATAACTAGTAACTTATGCTTATGGAGTAAAATAATAGAAAATGTTAGAGATTGGTATTGTTGGACCAATCTATTTTTGGTAATGTGAGTTAGTGAAATCAGGTTCCCTAATGTAGTCAATTTAATTTGAAGTAATGTATGCCACATGTATAATTTCCTAGTGGTGCCTGTGTATCAAGCATCATACTCTTTCAGAGTATCAAATAGATTCTCATTCCGAATCGGGGTGTCTTAGTGACAATTGGTTTAATGGGTGGGGAGTGGTCCAATCCCATCTGGGTTGAGTACAGTACTTTATTTAAGTATGAAAATGATTAGAAGTATATTATTAGAACTTTGTTGTATCTACCCAGTAAGGACCACCTGGATGACTTTAGAATGATTACATCCATTGGATCTAGTGGGCCCCACCATCAATTGATTGTAGAATAAATATTGATCTGGTCAAGCAATCCAAATGGTCCAACAAGAGGGCTTTTTCAATGGCTTTAAATGGGTTGGGCGGGAACGAGGAAAATAAAATTTTAATGGGCCTGGCTGGACGGGCCTGTACCTGATCTAGGCTCAAATCAGGCACGTCTAGCGCGGTGACATCTCTAAATCTTGCACGTTGGATGTGGATTTTTTCTCTATTTTCTAAGCTTTCATTTGCAAGTGCCCAGACAGATGGCTAGGATCATCCGATGGGGAAATTTTTATGGCATTGGTCAATCCATGGTAGAACTAATGGAATGGACGGTCTAGATCACGTTTATATTTTGCAGGTAGAGCATGAAGATTGCAAGTCAATATCGCCTCAAAGGGACTCAATTTCCTACAAACAACTGTAGGGAGCCGGTGCAACACAAAGCTGTGGGGTCCCCTGTGGTGTGTGTTTGTGGACATCCAATCCATCCATCATTTGCAGCAGATTATGTTAGGACGTGAACCCAAAAATCAGACTGACCGAAAACTCAAGTGGACCACACCATAGGGAACATTTGAGATGAGAACACCCACCGTTGAAACATTTATAGGGCCTAATGTGATGTTCGTATCTCATCCAAGCCGTTTATAAGGTGATTCCCACCAGGATGAAGAGAAAAAACAAATATCACTCAGATCAAAAACTTAAGTGGGTCCGTAAAAGGTTTCAACGGTTGACATTCCTACTTCTTCTAATGTATGGTCCATTTGAATTTTGGCTCTGACATGAGCTAGCTCAAAAGATATATGAAGTAAATGTCACGTAAATATTATAGTGGGCCCCACAGGTTTTTGTTTTTTGTTTTTTCCCGAGAGGTCCCACTTTTTTATGATCTAAAGTGTTCTCATATGGTAGGCATGTTTCGATTGCAGATGCACAGAAAATCGTTAGTATGCAATCTCAACCATACATCTGGGCTCTGTAGAATGTGGACCATTGTTAGAAACTTTTCATTTGGAAACTGCCAGTTAGATCAACCTAGCCATCCTTTATAAACGACCATCCAGGATCATTTTGTAGGTGAATCTCACCCGCCGGTAGGGATGTCCCACATGGTGTTTTTTGTCCTTGTCCGTTGTATTTTTAATTGTCATACGGGGCCACGTACAACAATTCAGAATTCTTTGACGTTAGCGGACGCGGATTTCCTGCCAATGCCTTTTCTTTTTTTTTTTTAACACACGCACACCACACACTTGGGATTTCACCACCTATGGACATTCGAACCCTTACCGGGTGTTGAAACTCCCGAGAGTCTACCACCGTAGCAAGAATAAGGATCCAACTGCATGAAGTTTCTGTGCAAGGATGCTGGGTGGGGCCCACTGAGATGTTTGTGAGAAATCCACCCCGTCCATCCGTTTTGAGAGATCATTTTAGTACATGTGACCAAAAATGATGTGTATCTAAAACTTAAGTGGGTCTCACGAGAGGAAACAGTGGGGATTCAGTGTGAATCATTGAAACATTCTTGTGTCCACAAAAGTTGTGTCAGGGTTTTTTTTAAATTATTTTTATTATTATTATTATTTTAGTATTTTCACTTCATCCCAGTGGTAATCACCTAATAAACGGTTTGGATGACATGTAAACATCAAGGTGGAGCCCAGGAAGTTTTCAACAGTAGGAATTTCTTTCCCCAATTTTCCCTCTCGTGTGACCCACTTTAATTTTGAATCCACTTTATTTTTGGTTGCATGTCTTAAAATGAGTTCTTAAAACGGATGGACGGAGTGGATGTCTAACAAACATCTCGGTGGGCCCCACCTAGCATCTTTGCGCAGCCCTTTCAAGGTGGGGCCCACAATCAAGCCAGGCAAACGTAATGCTGACTCAATTATCAAATGGGTTGGGTCTGGAACCTCTTGGGGGTGGACTCAACCGAACCTAGACCTGATTATTAAATGGGTCTACTTGTACCACCGATTATTAATTAATGGGTCTGCTAGTACCACCGAAAAGTCGACACAATCGATAAATGCTATGAACCCTTTCTAGAGCACGACTGCACTTTCTTTAAAATCTTTTTTCCGTGCAATTTCAAATCCAAAGTCTTCTAACTTTATTGATGAAATTGAATACTTGAAATTCAACATATTTTTTATTTATTTCATTTTCTTCCCATAGGAAAACTAAGATAACTAAAGTAAAATAACTAATATCTAAAAGAGACATTATCAAATGCAGCATTTGTATGTGAGCATTTGTATGTGAACCTTCATTAAGACCGCTTTTTCCTGATGCAGGTAGGTCCAGCAGTAATAATTGTCGCAGAGAAGGGCGTGAGGTCGAGCATAGTCTTCCTCAGGTATAACAATTCCGAATCTTCTCTGGATCCCTCACAAAGAAACCTCAAATCCCTGAGGAGGAGAAAATAAAAATAATTCTAAGAAATTCAAAATAATTTGATTCATGATGAAAAATGAGATTACACCCCTTTAAATAGGGATGCTAGCCATGGAAGAAGTTTCATAATTAAACCGCAACTAAAACTCGCGACTTACCATAAATAGTAAACTTAATATTTATATATGATCGTGATTTCTACTAGTGCGCATAGTTTTTGGCCAAAAATAGTATCCTATTTGGCTTCACTACGTTATTCTCCTAATTATTCTGAGCACTTTTCATGTTGGGCACAACTCCTAAAGCAAAACGGATGAAAAGTTATACTCAAAATAAAACTTACTATAAATAGTAAAAGCGAAATTAAAACATGAATTCGACTATCGATCTGATGGTATTTCAGAAATTTGGCATGGGCAACCTGTCTTTTCTGGGTTGGGTGGCTAAAGTAGCTCATCCTACCTCAAAATCATATATGTACGTCCGATAGCTTATTCCGGTTTGCGAGATACATCCGTTTTAAGTTTTAATGGTGTAACACCCCGTACTTTCGGTACTCGGATGCTACCGAGCAATCTTACTTAGTTTAAGTACAAACCTAGCTCAAGTGAATGTTCACATGCATTCCAATTAAAATCCAACCGTTGAAAACGGTTCCCATCCATATATCACGTTATCCATCCGTTATTCTACGAGACGGACCATCACGTCGTCAAATAACCTATCCTTAGGATTCTAAATTCATTGATAAACAGATCTAACCACCCATTGTAGATTTAAATCTAGGGACCACAAGATCCACTGTTTGTTAAGCCGCAGCTTCCCGCAGGATGATTTGACGCTTACCTACACGATATAACCACCTAACTCTAAAAGGAACGGTTAGGGTCATCCATGTTAGCATGGGGACACTTAGAAACATCAATAAATAACATACTTCAAGCAATTGAACAACTTATATAAAATTTAAAGCATAGCACACGTATAACCATACAAATAATATACCTATAATATATATTAATCTTCACCTACTAATATTCATATAATTTATATATGTTAACGATATACGATAATATAAAGTATATATGACAAAATATATAAATAATAATAATAATAATAATAATAATAATAATAATAATAATAATAATAATAATAATAATAACAATAATAATAATAATAATAATAATAATAATAATAATAATAATAATAATAATATAATTCTTGAAATTATTCTAATAATAGCATTTAGTATTCTAAATTCATAGAACAGGAGTCCTAGTCGTCTAAATGAATCCTTGGACCTTTTTAACCGTTGACGTTCAATTTCGGAAAGATCTGACCATTAGATTGACGGGAATCCCCAAGTAGGACCCTAAACCAAGATGTATGGCTCACCCAAAACCTTAGATCTGTCTCACCTTTGGTAAAAGGATATGGAAGGGCCCACCAAATAGAATGGACGTGTGGACTTATCACAAACATCATGGCGGACCCTACTTAGTGGCGCACATACGCACAGCTGGTGCACACTCGAGGTGCACCGGGCATGTCAGGCCAGTTAGCACGAGCTAACCCATGCTTCTCCAAAAAAGGAGAATTTCCTCCTTTCTTTCGGCGTTGGCAGCAGACGGACATGTGTCCACTATTTTTTATCACGACCCACCATTTGGGCCCCACCTTAATGATCCAGACCGTCCATCATGCGCGCAACGTGGGCCTGACCAAAACCCTAACTATTTCACACAAAGACGAGTACGCATGTGACCACAAATCTAGTCGCTTATGGTCTATGAAAAACTAGCTTTCTAAAAATGGAAAAACACCTCACTGCTGCCACAAGGGCGATCCGCGTGAACTTAGCTCCCAGAAATCTCAACCCTCCAGTTCGAAAAATCCTAGCCATTCGTCTCATTCACGAGGATTATGATTTTCCTAAGAAAACCAGCAACCGAAACCACTCTTCTTGGGTCGTTTTTAGAAACCGGACACCGGGGTGAGATCCTAGCCATTAGTCGAGCATCTGTTGTATTTTAAATTATTTTAAAATAATTTAATGTTTCAAAATATCCATTGGTCATAGGTGCCCTTTGGATGTGTCTTTTCACTTAAGTTTGAAAGGTTGCATCCTTTCAATTTTTGTTTTGAAAAGTTGTGTCTTTTGAAACTTAAGGGTCACACCACTTGGGTTTAAACCTAATAGTCACAATCCTTTGTGAAAGGGTATCTCTACACCCTTAAGGGTGTCTTCACAAAGTCTATAAATAGACTTCTGATTTTAAGTTTATAATGAATTAGAAAATCAGGTTTCCTCTTAAAAATGTGGACAAGTAATTTCTAGTTCGGGTTAAGACTACAAGTGGTTCGAGCCCATGTACAGTGAGTGCACCGCTGGGACCGGGTCATAGTCGTTATATCCTGGAGGTCGATTGCTCTGGAAACCTGTTGCACTTGGGACGCTGTCCAAGGGGAGAAAATTTGATTTCAAGCCGAGTGACTCACGTCACGCCTCGACTTATACAAATTGATAAGTTTTTTAACTTTCTTATTTTAGTTTTATATAATTTAAATAGTTTTTCAAAATCCAATTTCCAACAGCATCCAATGGCTCTAGCGAGTTAGGGTGCGCATAAAACACATGAGGCGATCGAGCAACAAGAGCTCACTCTCCATTTTTACAGCCGCACTTGAGAAACGGCCGTTCTCTCCTTCCCTTCGAACCCACCACTCTAACCTTCCTTAAGCTTCGAAAAAGTTTATCTACAAGCTTCCTAGAGTCCATACGGACCATCTGAATGAAGCGGATTGAAGGCAAGAGAGGAAGTTTTCAAGACGCCATTAATGGCTGTATCCTTCTTCTCCGTTCAAACCGCGTTGAGTCGCGCTGATTGAGGGCGATTTCTGGTCAGATTTGGAGCTCCCTCTAGCCAGAGATGGAAGAAGAAAAGAAAGGAAGAAAAGAGAAAGAAAAGAAGAAGAAAGAGGAAGGAGGGTGGTGCGGCTGTTGCACCGCACCACCACACCCGAACTTGGTCCGAGTTCAGGACGGGTTCAGGTCGAGTTAGGTCCGATTCAGGCCAGCAACGGGGCCTGTTTGGGACTGGTTCAAGTGTTGCTGGCTTTCAGCAGAGCAGAGTAGAAAGAAGAAAGGAAGATGGAGGTTTGGTGCAGTCGTGTGCACGTCCTCCTCTCCAGCAACGTCGGCCGAGTCTAGACAGATCCGAACGAGTCCTGACTCGTTCGGTCAGACTCGGTTCCGCCCGAGTGCTGTAGGGTTTGAGCTGCTCCAGTGCGCAGATATGGCCGTGGCTTGCCACTTTTGCCTCACTCTCTTCCCCCCATTTTCATTTCCTTTAGAGGAGAAACCCATTCACGTGATATCCATGCACGTGAAATCTAGTCCTATCTTTCTAGTCGTGCATGAGGTGGCCCACGCTATGAAGATCACTAGGTCCAAAAAAAAAAAAAAAACGGTTTGTTTCACTCATTAGGAGCTGCACCATCGAAATCAAGGGTAGAGATGATGGCCTGACTCAATGTAGTGATGTTCAAGTGTGGCCCACCTGAGTTTCTGCTCAGGCCCACCTAACGTTGAGAGACCCACCTCATGGATGGGGTGGATCTGATGTACATGTGTGGCCCACCTGATTTTCAATGTCCATATGTATGATTGATTAAATGAACAGATGTCCATTGTTTTGAATGGGGTGGCCAAGGTCTGAACAAGCTTGATTCTTGTATCATGTGTTCTACATGTTGGGACCAACCTTTTGGATGGACTGGATGTTGCTCCTAAGACCCCGTAAATTTGAAGATTATATATTATGTTGTGGTACATGCAGGTAGAGGTATCACTGGACCAATCATTAATAGAGGACCATAGCATTTATTAGCATCATGATTATTATTATTAATATATTAGTTGATATTAATTATAACACTAATGTTGATAAATATTCTATAATTATTAAAGTAACATTACAATTAAGTGCACACCAACTAGGGTTCACACCCTAAAAATCTAGCCTAGACCTAAGTAATCTAAACCATAAGTTATGACCCTAACCGTTAGTAGGTTATCCATGCTAATAGCTGTTATTACAAATAAAATTACTGTTACTAAATACTAGTATTTTATTACGTACAATCATTGATAATAGATCATACTATTTACCATATCGCAAGGATTATTAACGTCGCATAGCTAATCTTAATCATATCATCAAGGATAATGGTTATGTTATGATTACACTTCAATTAACGTTCAAATCCTAAATATCTAAGCATCGAATTAAACTTTAAGATAAGACCCTAAAACCTTAAGTAGTATAAACCCTAGGTCAATACTTCAAACATAAATAATGAGTTAAGTCTGGATCTAATAGTACAATTTTATAACTTATGATAGGATCTGAGCCTAACGGCGTGCGCACATCCTAATAACTTTAACAGGCGAGTCGACAAACAAGGTGATGATTTCTTCCCATTGAGCTTTCCATTTTCCCATTAGCTTAAGTGATAGTTTTATTTTGATTTCAATTGATAATTGATATCTCCATCTTATAATCACATGTGTAATTGTTGGAATTGAATTACGAGATTACATGCTAATACTTATCTTGCATATTTTCTCATGCTTGTGGATTACTTGTGGTTTGCTTATGAAACTTAAACTGTTACATTAGTGGGAAACCCCCACTTATAAATGTACACTCATACTTGGGATGTAACTCGATTGATAGTGATTGTAATGGACCATCGACTTAGTGGTTGTTGAATGGTGGTTTAAATTGGATATTGATGTGGGCCTACCATCCAGGGGTTGTTGTGTTAAGTGGTTTTCAAGAATGTTTTTTATCGCATGGTTTTGATATTGGCCCTATGTGGCTTAGTTTTGATATTCACCCAATGTGGCTTAGTTTTGACATTTGCCTTATGTGGCTCACTTTTGGTATTTGCCCTATGTGGTTCGATGTACTATTTCTATACAACCATGCGATGGTAAGCCCTATATACTGTAATATGATTGGCACTAGTCGACGGGTTTCCATTAAACATCCTAAGATGATAGTCTTATAAGTCGGGGATGATGGTATGGGACCTATGCCCAAGCTGTCGCCCCACACTGGTGACAAGCCCCCATAGTGACCTTGAGCTTATTTAATTTGACTGATTGAAACTGAACTAATAATGGTTTGACTAATCATGCATACATGACACAGACCAGTATCTATTGCTATCGTACATGATGTACGTATTTGTCCGACTGGATGTTTTTCCCAGGTCGATGATTGCATGGGTGACGAGCCCACTGTCCGCACGGATGAGCATCCCGGGGTGATAATTGCATTCATGCATCCACGTATCTAATAAAATCTGCATTGTGTATTGTTTTGTATGCTTTGTCTTATAACTATGCTTACCTAATGCAACGGTGTGTAATCTTGAGGGAAATTCACACTAAGTTTGTCACTCATCCATCAAATATATATATATAACTGTACAGGTAGCACAGGTGGCTTAATTGATTTTCAAGTTCAGACTGATGAGGAGCAGAGTACCACTGTTGAAGATGTATGATTGTATTGTCAAGAGTTGCTACGTGGTTTTACAGTTCCAGATTTGTTATAATATGCTTTATTTACATGTAACAACATTTCACTTTGTAATTGTAAGTTTGAGACATTTGTTTATATAAGTAATTATGGGCAACCTCTTGTATATTCTAAATGTGAGTGCAAATCTCTCTTTATGTTGTTTTGTCCATCCTACACTAAATCTACTTACTCTGAATGAAAGAATATATATATATATATATATATATATATATATATATATATATATATATATATATATATATATATATATATATAATGTGTGTGTGTGTGTGAAATTTTGGCTCTCTATAGGTTAACACTCGGGTTTTTGGGAAACAAGTCATATACTCGGGTCCTGAAAACACGAGGCATTATAGATGGTCCGTATCACTTCTGTCGTCGACCGGGCCTTTTCTGATCCATCTTAGCCATGAAACTGTCTGCGACTTGTTCTACATCAATAATCTAGTGTGAAAATAAGGCAAATTCATTCATCAAGTAGAATATGACTTCAAAACAATAGACAACCGATGATATGACTTAAGATACTACCATGGTCCAGTTTACACACACACCCACACCCATGCACATACCTCACATGGACGCTCGAACTCATGACTTCAATGTTGAAATGCAAAGCATTTACCACCAAGCCATGCATCGAGACCCTGCTCTGGTCTAACTAATAATTGGATTGGCTTGATGTTCATATTGACTGGGTGCCTTGATTTTTTTTCAATTTCTTTTTGCAACAGGGATTTTTTTTTAGAGCCTCCACGAGAGAGTTAAGGTTTTTGTTGTTGTTGTAAGTTCTCTTCATCCGTATAATCTTCTCTGAATAGTAGATTGGTTGTTGCTTTGTGTCGTAGTTTTTTCTTGCAAGAGTTTTTTCACGTAAAAATTGTATGTTTTTTGTGTGGTTACTTGGATTTTCGTTTTCTCTTCTTTGTTTTAATCCATATTAAGGTGTTGCCGCATGATTGATTCTATAACCAGTGGTATTAGAGAGATGTTGATTTTAATTTGAGATATGGTGTCAAAGGGATCGAATATGAAGTTCAAAGCAAAAATTCATACGTAAAAATAACTTTGAACTACGGAGATTGAAGATGAAAACCCTCCTAGTTCAGCAATGGATGTAGTATGCAGTCCTTGGAAAAGCGCATCATCCAAAATCTACGAAGGAAGAAGATTGTGATGGACTTGATTAAATGACAATTAGTACAATTCAATTATGCTTGGCCAACAAAGTCCTTTAAATGTCATTGATGAGATGACTACTGTAGGTTTATGGGCGACGTTAGAGAGTATTTATAGAACGCAATCTCTCACTATTCTAAGGAGACAATTTTATACTTTGAAAATAGTAGAAGGGTCGGATCTATTTGAACATATTAATACGTTCAACAAACTAGTTTGCAAGTTGACGATTGTTGAGGTGAAGATCGGGGAGGAAATAAAACCCTAATTTTGTTTACATCTCTCTTTAAGTCATTCAAGTATCTGGTTGATACTCTTTGTTATAATATGGATACTTTGGACATCAAGACTATTATCGTAGTCCTTCAGTCAAAGCAGTTGTGACAACAGAGCGCCGATAAAGATACTTATTTAGATACGTTGTTTGCTCGAGGAAAACTATTTGAGCGAGAGAAAGAAAATTTGTGATCTAGGTCTAAGTTAGGAGGCAAAGAGAAGTTGAAGTGTGTGAATTGTCAGAAGATGAGACGTTTAAAAAATGACTGTCAATTTTTCAAAGTTAGAAAAGATGAGAAGTCAGATGATTTGTCGAAAGCAGCCAATTCGGTTGAATCTAGTGAAGGCTCATATGTTGACTTAATCTTGCTGTCATCCGTTTTGGAAGGTGTTTCCTTAATATCAATGGATCTTGGATATGGCAGTATTATACCATATGTGTCCTCATCAGAGTTAGTTTACCACATATAGCGAGTATAATTGTGGGCTGATTCTTATGGGCAATGATCATGCCTGCAAGATGATTAAAATTGGTTCGATTCGCATTAAGATGTACGATGGGGTGGAGCGTACTCTGACAGATGTGAGTCATGTTCCAGACTTAAAGAAGAATATGATCTCTCTAGGAGCTCTAGATGCAATTGGTTGCAAGTTCACTAATTATAATGATGTCCTGAAATTTTCAAAGGGGACTTACAGTAATGAAGGCACAGTGGAGTGGTAATCTTTATCGGTTGATTGAAAATACTATATCTATTGGAAATGTAGCATCTGTAGCGAATTTCACTCGGCACGTTTGTGGCATTCCCGCCTAGGCCATATGATCGAGCCATGTTTGAAGGTACTTTATAATTTTAAAACCAAGAAACATGTCAATAAAGGGAAACTTGATTACATGTATTCTGATGTGTGGGGGCCATCACCCGTTGTTTCTAAAGGTTGATCTTCATACTTTGTCACATTTATAGATGAATTCTCTAGAAAGGTTTGGGTTTATATTTTGAAATATAAATCTGATGTGTTTGTCACTTTCAAGATGTAGAAAGCGACTACTGAAAAACAGATAAGGCGAAAAGTGAAAGTTTTGAGGATAGATAATGACGGAGAATTTATTTCAAGAGAATTTGATCAGTATTGTAAGAATAAGGGAATAGTCAGGCACAACACTGTGACGCCCCGTCATTGTGGTCACATGTGGGCGGGCACACGTGGGAGGGCACACATGTGGGCGGGCCCCAAGATGGCTGGCAGGCTACTGTGTGGCTGGCAAGCTATTGTGTTGGTAGGCTACTATGCACACAGTGAAGGTGAAACTTTATCCCATATCGAAAGTGTCGTCTGAAGTTGTGGTGGTTATATGTAAGAGTTGCCACCCTATACTGTATGAGGCCTTTTGGGGCGATCCCATGAATAAAACCGTGCGGGTTGTGCCCAGAGCGGACAATATCATATAGTGTGGGCGTGGGCTGTTACAAATGGTATTAGAGCATAACTTGAAAATACCTGAGGATAACATCACATATCTACTGATAGGTACCCTGCACTCTATGATCGTTAAGAACTTAGAATGATTAGATTCTCGAGTTCAAATAACTTAGAAATTTTCTGACATAGCTCCCTACCGTTGAGATTGTGAAACTGCTTAGTATTCGAGCTTCGATCATTTATAATATGAGATCCAAGATTAGTGGGGTCATCATAGCGTCGATGAGGCCTTTTGGGGTGATCCCAAGAACAAAACCATGCAGGTTGTGCCCAGAGCGGACAATATCATAGAGTGTGGGTGTGGGCTGTTACAAATGGTATCAGAGCAGAGGACGGCTCTGCCCTCGGTGGGGGATATTGTGACGCCCCGTCACTATGGTCACATGTGGGAGGGCACACATGGGCGGGCCCTAAGATGGCTGGCAGGCTACTGTGCACACAGTGAAGGTGAAACTTTATCCCATATCGGAAGTGTCGTCTGAAGTTGTGGTGGTTATATGTAAGAGTTGCTAACCTATACTGTATGAGGCCTTTTAGGGCGATCCCAAGAACAAAACCCTGCAGGTTGTGCTCAGAGCGAACAATATCATACAGTGTGGGCGTGGGCTGTTACAAACACAGTAAAGCATACGCAAGAGAAGAATGGTGTGGTAGAACATATGAACTTGACTCTTTTGGAAATAACTTTAAGTATGTTGAGCAATTCTAGGTTGGGCTAAGAGCTTTAGGTTGAAGCTAATTTTACATCTTTTTATCTGGTGAATAGGTCTCCCTGTAAAGCTATTAATTGTAAAATTCAAGAGGATGTATGGAGTGGTTAGGTAGTTGATTACTCGGTTTTGAGAATTTTTTATTGTGATGCTTACCCTCATATACCGTCTTTTGACATAGATAAGCTTGACCAAAAACTAAGAAAGTACAATTTTTTTTTTTTTTTGCTATGTGATGGAGTGAAAGGTTGCAAATTGTTAGACCGTGCTTCATGGAAGATCATTGTTAGCTGAGATGTTAAATTTGATGAGGGTTTCTCGTTTCGGAAAGAAAAGCAAAAGGAAATGGAAAGTAAGTTATTGATGTGAAATTAAACAAGGGTTAGATACTTAAGGAACCTATGTTGCAGGTTAAGGTACATGAAGAGTTGGAGCCATCACCTGTCAAAAGAAATTCACCGAGGGATTGCATGTTATCATTGAGATGCATGATGACTCTAATGTTGCATTTGCTCTCATTACAAATTAGGGGGATCCATCTACTTTTCGGGAAGCTTTAAAATGTAAAGATGTAGAAAAGTGGATGGTAGCTATACATGAAGAGATGAATTCTCTATATAAAAATCAAATATGGGAGCTAGTTGAGCTACAAGTTGGGAGGAAGGCAATCAGATGCAAGTGAGTATTATAGAAGAAACTGGTTAGGTACATGTAACATCATGAGTTTTTTCATATTTGACATTAGCATATACGTGAGTGATACCCTTAAAAGAATTGTGCATATTCATGTAGACACCATTGGAAAGCTATCGAATCCACCCGATCACTTAAACATCGGGCTTAGCCTTGTGATCTATTCATCTAGGGCCCGGATCTAGATGACACGACACAAATTAATCAAGATAACTGCAACATAATGAAGATTTACCTATGACCTACTCAACTAATGGGTTAGATTGTGATTATTCTATGTACCAAAAATCAAATTAACCAAATTGACCAAATATCCTTTTGACCTAAGAATCGAAGAATTATGGTGATTATGAATGAATTGCCATTTTCGTTAATTATGAATTTGCCACACTATGAACTTAACTAATTCAAACCCTAATCATAGTTCACAAGAAATCTCGCTACCCAATTCATTACAGAAATGATCTAATTATCCAAACAAGCTCTACATCGCTCGTTAGTAGACTATTAAAGATGAAATTATAGAAAAAGTTCGTCTTAATTAACAGGCTTTACGTCCATCGCAGGACATTGAACCGAGATCTCACCTCGAATCATTCAACTTGGGCTCGCAAGATGAGTGCATGAGATATGAGAATATATTTAAAAACTGTTAAGAACATAAGATATTTGTCCACATCCAATCTTTGTCAAAGTTGTGACTTTTGGACCGTTAGATCACGACCAAATTTAGTGCACCAACCTAAGTTAATATCCTGCACATATCCATATATCTGCGATCCCAATCGATTATCGGTGACCGTCAAATTGACTTTTGATCATAGTCATCAATTGATGCATCTAAATAACAGGGTGATTGTATCCATATGTAGATCATTACTAGGTCCAACTATCTTAGGGCTTAAATCGACTCGTACATCTCCTAGTGGGCCCCAATAGTTAGAAATGATCTCTCATAGGGTTATAATACTAAATACCCAAGCATTAGGGCCATTTGCACCTCATCTGGTACTATATAAACCAACTTTTAGTGAGATCTCCCCATTCCTAAGAATTTTTCCTAATAAGAGAGAAAGAGAAAAATAGAAAAATAGATTTTTTTTTTAAAAAAAAGAGAAAGGAAAAGAAAATGAGTATGAATAGAGACGAAGTGTGCACGAAGCGATGATAGTGTTGCTTAGAAGAAACTAGTTAAGATGGAGGATGAAATTGGAGCCAGTGTGAATATTGGAGATGGAGGTTACGGTATATTTTTGAAGGTGGCCACAATGTTTAAGTCATAGTGGAGATTGTTTACTAGGTGCCTTGAATTTTGTTTGATTTCTTTTTGCAACAGTGTTAATTTAGTCTTTTTGCATATATGAGTATAAATACTCGTTAATACAATTAGGATTTTTTTATTTTTTATTTTTTATTTTTTATTTTTTTAAAGTTTTTTGAGAGCCTCCATGAGGGAGCTAATGTTTTTAACTGTAAGTACTCTCCATCCCTTAAATCTTCTCTGAATAGTAAATTGGTCGTCGCTTTATTCCATAGCAATTTTCCATAAGAGTTATACACATAAAAATCATGTGTTCTTTATGTGGTTGCTTGGATTTTCGTTTTGTCTTATTTGTTTCAATCCAGATTAAGGGGTCGTTTGACACCGTGGATTGGAGGAGATTGGAGGGGGTTTCAAATCCCCTTAGTTGTTTGGCGTATAAAGTAACTGGAGGTTGCAAATCCAGGGGGTTTCTAATCCCCTCTTCGAGGGGGTTTGCAATCCACGGTGAGAGCTTGGATTACAGCTAAAATCATTTCAATAGTTGCAAGTGTGACATGTGTCTCCCTGTACACTATCATTCTATTGGGCACATGGCTCACTAATGATGATCAGCACTGTCTAAAAATTGTCCATGTAAATCAGCACCGTCCAAACATAGTCCAGCACCGTCCAAACATTACTTCTATTAATCAATGATTAAAAATCGTTGGTTAGTCACTCAGACATGATCTTGTGCTTGCGGTCCATCCGAGACTTGGAATCTCATCATTTTCAAGCAAAGAGTATATTTCAGTGGGCTTATCACAACCATAGTGTCAAAAATTATATATCTCACTAATTAGAGATATTAAAGTTGATTTAATAATTAAATTGAAACCCCTGTAAATATACCATGCATAGGTATTTTTAGATTAAAGTTGATTCACACTCCAGGGTGCCAAACACACTGTGAGGATTGCAAATCCAGGGGGGTTTCCAATCCTGGGGGTTCCGAATCCAGCGGGTTCTAAATCCACGCTCCCAAACAGGCCCTAAGGTGCTTTCATATGACCAATTCTACAACAGTTCCATCATGGTGGGAAAGATGTTATATGTGGAAGTTTATAGGGTTGTTTATTATCATTCTCAGCCTAAAAAGAGTAACTCAAGGTAATATGTATAGTTAAGTGCTCAAATTAGGCTAATTGACCTCAGGTGGAGCACAAACCAAACTTATAAAGGAATGAGTCATGGGTCCTCTTAGTTTAGACTCATTATACTTGGACCTGGCTTGAATTGGCGTAGCATGGATACTTAATGACTTCATGGAGTGCTAGGATCGAAAGAAATGGAACCGGTTTAGGATTGAGATAACCTGACGCGCACTATAGCTTTCGATATTCATAACTTTGTGATGAATTATTGAAATTGCACATAATATTTTATTGAAAAGCAATCGGTGATCTCAATATTATTAATAATTAATCAAAACTCGTTGGCCCTCAATCGATTTCGCAAAATTCAATTATTCTAGAGGTCAAATTTAACTTTTAAATCTTTTTTGTAAGTTATATTTTTTTTGGAGTAGGATTAGGGTTTTGTGAGTCTAGTCCTACTCTAAAGTTATTGTTTGAGTTATCTTAAGAGCACTTAACGAGTACAAGTCAATTTATACATATTTACCATGATAAATAAGTTTCTACCATTTACACAAATTTTATTAGTTCAAGTCAAATTAGGATTTCTTGACGTCTTTGCATATATAAACTACATCAAGTATGCTATAGGGTACTATTCATTATCAATTTCATCCTCATTTTAGATTATTTTTTTTTTTCTTTTATTATCTTGTGGATCCAAGGCTTACTACAAAGAAATATGATAGTGATCATTTTCTCCCATTTTCTCCATGCATTTGTTAATTACCATATACTAAGAAAGATGAAAATTTAAGACCTAATTGATAATGCATTAACTATAGGTTGGATTTCTCAATTGAAGTCATTTGGACCTACCTACTCTTCTCTCTAAAAATAGAGTTTAATGCTCACCGTCAAAGGAAGGTTGCACTATTTGTGAGACTTTTACAATATCATAATTGAAAAACGATGCATCTTTAACTATTTTATTCAGTGTTAGGAGAAGGATCCATTCTTGACTACATACACAACAATATCGAAATTCAAAGAAAATAGAGAAAAGATGCAAACCACACCACAAATATTTACGTGGTTTTCTTTGATTCGTACATCCACAGATTCACACCAATCCACTATGCTCAAAGGCAAAAATGAAGAAGCAATTATCAATACAATGACAACTTTCTCATGACAAGATATATATTACCCAAATAAACTAGGGTTTACATAAAACTCCATGTGAAATTATGAAATTGCCCTTCAAGCTGGGGGCTAAGCCCCCTAACACAAATCCTAGCATTAAGAATATTCTATTAAAAAAAAGAAATCTCTAAAATAAATTCTATTTAATTTTGCTATATATAATTAAGAAAAAAAAACTATTAAGGAGGTCTTTCACAAACTAGTGGGCCAATTACAGGAGGCGACACGACCGCATACCAACATATGCTAATTATACCTATAAACATTGAACATCTGTACTCCCTATTGACTATTTCTCTTTACCATTGAATCTATCACACTTTTGAATTTTGGAAATATCTTATAAAATTACTTTAAAATTCTAATTGTCTAAAAATTGGTAAAGAACACGAACATAAGTTATATATTTCATTTTTCAAGTGATTAAGATTATATGTTTTATCGGTCCACAATTCACAAGGACTAGAATTTATAACTTTGGAAGGTATTGTATCGAAGAAATTTATCATTGTACATAGTGTTTCATTAAATTATTATTTTAAAAAAAAAATCTATAAGTTATAAGGTGTTAATATGAACATATTCATTTTTATTAATATTATATTTCATCCATGTGATGCTATTTTATTATGTTGCATGAGCCATAGTTATTTGATGTGTTATGTCATGCTCTCTATAAAAATTATTAAATAATTTAGCCATGAGAAGGTTCTAAGTTCAACCTGATAGACCCCATACATGACCACTTGCTAATCGAATAACTCGCACATTTTTTATGTACGTGCAACACCTTTGGGAAATAAAATGAGAAAATATTTTTGCACTTACAGAATGTCG
Source organism: Magnolia officinalis (assembly GCA_021015155.1). NCBI lineage: Eukaryota > Viridiplantae > Streptophyta > Magnoliopsida > Magnoliales > Magnoliaceae > Magnolia > Magnolia officinalis. The sequence goes on from JAJHSJ010000003.1 coordinate 8,066,883, forward strand.
AGAGGAGATTAAAGGAGCATACTGTTGTATGCTTTTTAAAGATACGAAACCTTCTAATTGTGTATGGCATAAGACCATAATACCCTCAAAATTCAATTAGGCTTGGCTAGATATAGTTTTTTAATAAGCTTGTACTATACATAAAAGACACAATACTTAACCTTAGCTTTAGATGTGCAAAATAAATAGAAGTTGAAGTAGTTCAAAAACCATCTCCATCTGTCCTTATAGAAGGAGATTTAACTATGTCGTTAATAAAATGCATAATTCCAATACAATAAATATTAGGTATAGAGACTAATGATTGTCTATCTACCTCATTAGACTTGAGGCACAATGAATATGTTCATATGGAAATATTTGGGTCATAATAGAAGCCCAATAACCCAACGTAGTCCTAGTCTTGTTGTGATGTGTACATGTCAAGTACACCGCTAAAGTGCTATAATGCGTTCAAGTAATCTTACAACCCACATGCATGGACGATTAGTGCTTCGCACATTGCTAGACCACAACTCAACTTTACTTTCATTCTAAGTAGAACTTATAAAATAAATTTTCAAAGTAAAGTGTATACATAAAAAATTGTAAATCCTAAGTTAACAACACCCAAGCCTTTAAATGGGTTGGCTAATGATTCTCATAATATAGTGAACTTACTAGAAGAATTGAATGCGTTGTATACATAATATGTTGGAAGTTATTCTCTTAGTGGATTATAAATTATGATCCAAACGTTGAACATGAGACCTTTACTTTTATGCCGATATTCTCCACTTGTATAGGTTCACATGACTTTTTTATGCATAATGACGGTAGTGATTTGATACATCTTGGCCATAGAATATTTGACCCTTGTTGGGTGTGAAATATTGTATATGCATTGGTTTTATGAGTATAAATGTGTTTAATTAATCTAATTACATATATTTTACTATACAAGATGATTTGAAAAACGAAGGTGAAAAGGATGATTAAAAAGAAGATTTAATGTTTAAATAATAAATAAAAGAAGATTTGGAGGTGATTAATGAAGATTTCAATTGTCAAAGATAGAAAATCAAGTGTTAAAGAAATAGAAATGACCGGTGAAATCACAAAGTCCTATAATAGAATAAACAGACTGTTCGGTCCCACCTAAGATTGGTTTAGTCTGACCGAATGTGCACAAAACAGTCCAACAACAAATTGTGATTTTCAAAAATAATTTGGTTGCAATCTGTAAGACCCGTATCCTAGTCCGTATTGTTCCGTCGACTTTCGTGATCTTTCTCGACGAATTCCAGCAACCTCCGACCGATAATCGACATTTGCGCGCGACCCTAAGTCGTATCCTATAGATTTGAGTTGGCTTAATCCGAGACTTGTACCATTGCGACCGCACCGTCGCCGCTGTTCCGACGCGGCCTCTTACACACCGATCCAATACCCTGGCCGGGAGATGTGGGCCCGCGTTTATTTTGAAGAAACGCCATGCTTTTACGAACCCAAGAGAATCTCTACAATCCATCCCATCAATCAATCAATCAATCAAAGTACACACTCATAGTTTCTTTCTCCCCAAGTCAAATAACCACCAAGTCAAATCTCAAGTCAAGTACACTATCACCTTACATCCATCACTCACACCCATCACATCTCTTACAACCACCCCTTCTCTCTCTCTCTCTCTTTCTTAACACATTTTCCAAGCAACAAAGAGTAAAAGAGAGGTGCACGTCCAAGGAATTCTAAGAGAGAAAAGTGCATGTGTGTGGCCTACTTCCTCCCCCAAAATCCTTCATCCTAGCCCTTCATTTCTCATCACCCTCCATCAAAGTGAGACACAAGGAAATTGACGTTCTATCGGACCAAGAAGATCGAACGGTGGGTGTTTCTATAGGCTTAGATTTCATATTTTTATGATGGGCCAAGTGAGGCTTACCGATTGATGTTATGGATCTCACTTTCGACCCTAGATGTGGCCGATGGCCCACCTTGATTCTCATTATCATTCCATGATGGGGCCATTCTCCATTGACCCTATCATGATGTTTACTTTCTAGTTTGAAAAGGGGTCATCTAGACCTTCCATTTTGGTGGAGAAGGGATCTCCACCGTTGATTTTGATTGGTGGGCCCATATGAAATGGGACCCACTTGATGTATGTTGTAAATCATGCAAGGGAGGGCCCGTAGTGCCGGGGTCCCTCCATCATCACGTGTCTCTCTCCCTCTCTCTTTCCTTCCTTATTTTGTGGCCCACTTAATGAGTTATGTGATGTCCAAACCGCTCATCAAATGGACCCTATGGCCGTCCAAACCCTGTGGGCCCTACCTTATGGATGTTGGGAAAACATAAGTATTAGAGTGATCCAGATCAAGTGGGTCACGTCCATGTGGGACCCACCTTGATGAAATGATTCATGCCTGGACGTGGTTGCTGGAGCGTGAACAGACAATGGGTGTACCCACGTGAAAGGCAAAACAAAAACATCAGTTTGATTCTAAACTTTTGGGTGTGCCGCTCATTCAGGCCCCACCTTGATGTATGAATTCAATCCATGCCGTCCATCTTATTTCCCAACTAATTTTAGGCGTTGAGCCGAAAAATGAAGCTAATCCGATTTTTTGGTGGGACATAGCATAACAAACAGTATTTTCTACCGTTGAAATTCACCATGATGTTTCTGTACCCCAAAATATGTCGAATATTGGGCTTAATGAGTCTGTTTTGGGCCATAAAAACCAATGGCTGGGTCGGATTCCCCTGATGCGGGCCCCACCTGTGAAAAACCATAGGAAAACCATTAAAAAAAAAGCAGCGACAGGCGCTGCTGCTGACCGTCAGAGGACGTAACAGTGTCCTGCGCTGCCATGAAAGGGACCAGGGACGTGGGTCCCACTCATAGGCCCCACCGTGATGTGTGTCGTACATCAACACCGTGCATTGGTGGGCCCCCTTCTAGCCGTGGGCCACCCCAAAAATCAGCCCTATGTGGAACTCAGGTGGCCCACACGGCAGGAAACAGTGGGATTTGGCGTCTACCATTGAAACCCTTTTGGGTGTCCCAGAAGTTTTAGACCATTATGAAATTTATTTTTTTCCTCTTTATCTGGGTCCATGTGACCCTATTAACAGATTGGATGGAAAATAGACGTTATGGTGGGCACCACATGGGACCCACTATGGTGTATGTGTTTTACCCACACTGTCCACACCATTGGACGGTGGGACCACTATGACGTATGTGTTTTATCTATGCTGCCCAACCATTTTGGCTGGGCTACTGGACGGCAGGGGACCTCACCATGAGGTATATGCTTTATCCATGTCGTCCATCCCTATGGGACCCACCATGGTGCATGTGTTGCATCCAAACCGTCCAACCATTTTGAAAGCTCATTTAAGGCTTGAGGCCGAATGAGACAGATCTAGTTATCTGGTGGGCCACTGCTGGTAACAATGGTGAATTGAACGTCTACCATTGAAACTCCCTTGGTCCAGAGGTTTTGGATAAATATAAAATTTATTTATTTATTTTTATTAGGTCTGTGTGACCTTATCAACTGCTTAGATGGAAATGAAATGTTATGGTGGGCCTTGGGGATTTTAATGGTGGAAATCATTATCGCCACTTATGTTTGGAATGCGGTCCTGATAACCTTTCAATATGATTTATTTTCTTTATGCTCTAAGTTGATCTTAAGCATATAGATGAATGGTGTATTTGGTGAGGCCCATTGGATATACATGAAGCCCATTGGTGCGGCCCATATAACGCGGCCCATGTGATGTGGCCCACTTGCCATATGAGGGTCCATTTTGATGTATTTGTGACCCGTCCGTTGAGGCCCATCTTGATGTATTTGTGGCCATTCGTTGAGGCCCATCTTGATGTATTTGTGGCCGTCCATTAAGGCCCACCTTGATATATATGAGGCCCATGTTATGAGGCCCATTTGATGTATTGGAGGCCCATGGGTCGAGGCCCAATGGGATGTACACAAGTCCATTATAATATGTGATTCTACCACGGTTTATGTAATGATGTTTATGGCGGGCTATGCATTGGGAGCAATGATGGTTTGACGCCCACATTGTAAGTACATTGTTGGTTAAATGTTCGCATTGTAACTCTCCCTAGGGCCCATTGATAGACCCATACTGGTTGTGTGTAGGCCGTCTAGGCCCATCCTCGCTATGAAGATAGTTCATCACTTTATAACATGTTTAGTATAATTTCATGACTCTTGCCATATGCATCATATATATGCTCGATATGTGTAGTGACTGATCATAGCATATGTCATTAGGCAGATTATTTATGGGACTCACCGATAGGAGTTACCCACATGAGAGCATGGTATGCGCAAAATTGTTGCATGACTGGACAGTGTGATTCATGCATCTCGCATTAGTGTGTTATGATCATTGTACGCCCTAGCGACATCAGGGCCGTGACTCCATAGGTACATCGTGGATGACCGTATCGGATACCGGAAATACTTAGTTTTAGCACTGTGGGTACTTATGATGTCATTGGGTGAGAGTCCCAGAACCTTTTTGGTACTAGGAGATGCTCCAACATCTAGACCGAGTGGATACACGAGCACCCGAGTGCCGAATAGCAGTAGGCCGCGTCTCTCACTTTGTCGTGGTCGGTTGGAAGGGGGTGTGGCCTTATCCGCTAGAGTGAGGGGTTGTAAGCTAGGTTAAGTTTGACCAGCTCGCAAATGAGTCCGCTATCGATGAGCCGGGTAGGTATTGGCATACTACTGGTTAGGCGGCTAGCGTGGTCTCTTCCACTTGTTGGGCTGTGCGGCTAAGAAGGTGGTAGTCAGTGTAGAGTGTATTAGACCCCGATGATATCCCAGAGAGAAATTATACTGATATGTGTACTTGATGAGGACTGACATGCTTGCTTTGCATCTTGCATATGACATTTGACTACATAGGCCTCGCATCGCATGGCCTTGGTACGGCCGATAGCATTCATGCCTTACATCGCATAGCCTCGATATGGCTGATAGTATTCATGGACTTACCGCATATTTCCGCATTACTCTGATATTGTACACTTGACACTTGTCTTGTGCACACACTTACACCACCCTCTAAGCTTTTGTAAGCTTATGCACGACCGTTGCGTGCAGGTATCGTTGGATCGCAGCAGCGCTGAGGCAGGAGCGCGTATCGGATTGTTTTGGTGTTTTTGATCACCTTGTAATTTCCCTTTCTGCATTGTACTTAAAGTTTTTGATATAGTGGATATGTGGTGATGTTGTTTTGTGACTTGGTTATGCTTATGGTTATGCTCCATTATAAAAAGAAATTCATACTGAAAATCCTCCTTGTAGGATCTTAGGATCGAAATCTGGCAAATGGGTGCCGGAAGCCGAGAACGGGACACTACAGAGGCTGTCGGCACCGAATTCGGGGATTAGAAATTTTGTGAGCCCATTTTTCGAGTTTGGGGCATGACATAATCAAAGAGCAATTCGGTGTGATCAAAGACAGGTTCGGTGCCATCGAAGTGATGTTCGATGTGACCTAAGGAAGATAAAGACTTCAGATGCAAAACGAGAAAATTTGGCTGTGACCGAATACTATGTTTGGTGCAATCGAAGGTCCCAGTCGGTTGACCTTCGATTGCAGCCAAAACGTAACTAAAATGCGTAAATTAAAGTCGGTTCAATTTTTCCTATTTAAATGGGTAAATTTAACAAGGAGTTTTTAGGGTAAAAATGGTAGAGCAAGGAGTTGTGGAGCCTCCGTGGAGTCTTTCTTCTCCATTCCTTTGATTCTATTCGGTTTTTATATTTTTCTTTTTGAGTTTTAGTTCAAATCATATCTTGGATTAGCTAATCTCTTAGCTAGGGTTAAGAGGTGAAGCGTATATTTATTCTTAATGTCTTAGTTTTCTTTAATTCAAGTATTTGATTCTATTGTTGAATAATTCATTGATATTTGGTTTGAATGAAGATTTATTTCTAGTTTACTTTAATCCATTATTGACTCTGAACACATTATATACTTAGGAAAGGTAATAGTATTTTTCTTATTTATTTTGCAAGAGATTGATATATAAAATCCATTGATCTATCGTAGACTCCTGGCACGATAGATGCTTAGAATTTCCTATGATGAATACTTTGAAACTTAAAATTAAACTAATTAGATTGAAGTTCAAATCTGTTTTAATCTATGAATGATGATTTAACTACTCTATTACCCTGCTGGATAGGATATGATTTCAATTCCAGTTGAGTGATTCAATTAAATCAAGTGAATCTAACATTAAGATATAGCTATAAGTGGATCCTTGGCGCTCTAGTATTTTATTTATGATAATTCCCTTCACAATTACTTCTTAAAATTCAGATTCCAGTAATTAGTTTAATTCTAGTTTTAAAATGTTCCAAAAATCATACAATTACAAGTCCATGTGGGTACAACCTCGATTTCTTTGAGTAATTACTACATCATAGCTCTACACTTGGGATTGTCCGAACAACCCTTCTTAATGTAAACACTCGTCCAGGTTTCTTTCTCAACCATCTATTTATCTGGTCACTTGTTTAATAGTGTGTGTGTGTATTTATATAATCCTGCTCTCTTGCGCACCTTTGCACATGTGTTATGGGCCTAATCCAAATGGTCCATGTGATGTGGTACCCTATTAAATAGTAGGGTCCAACTTTCAACCTAATCCAAAACTCTGGTGAGCCGTAGTAAAGAGAGAGGCAAATCAAGAGAATAAAACCATTTCCTTTTGTCATGGCTCATCAAAGTTTTGGCTCAGGGTAAAAATTGGGTTGTAAAGATTTGATGGAGTGCTGCATCACGTGAACCATTCAAATTTTGGGTTCATATAAGGTGAGATGAGTTCTCAAAAAATCCTCATCAAGTTCTCATGAGAACTCTGGTGTGCAGATATATATATATATATATATATATATATATATATTGTGCGCCCGTTCTCACAAGAACTTTTGAGAACTCATTTTCGGTGATATGAGCCCAAAATCTGAGCTATTCACTTGATGCAGCACCCTATGAAACCCTCAGAGCCTAACTTTTACCTTGATGTAAAACTCTGGTGGACCATGGCAAAAGGAAATAGTTCTCCCTTGATTTGCCTTTCTCTTTTGTCATGGCCTACCAAAGTTTTGGATCAAGGTAAAAGGTGGGCCATAGGGGTTTCATGGGGTGCTGCATCATGTGAACGGTTCAGATTTTGGGTTCATATCACCGGAAATGAGTTCTCAAAAAGTTCTCACGAGAACTGGTGTTGAGCTGAGCATTCGTCTCTCTCTCTCTCTCTCTCTCTCTCTCTCTATATATATATATATATATATATATATATATATATATATAGAGAGAGAGAGAGAGAGAGAGAGAGAGAGAGAGAGAGTCATGCTCACGTGCGCACCTTTGCACAAGTGTTATGGGCATCTAATCCGAATGATCCATATGATGCGGAATCTCATGAAATCCCAGGAGACAAATTTTCACCATGATCTAAAATTCTGGTGGGCCATAGGAAAGACAAATGCAAATCAAGGGAGGTAACTGTTTTCATTTTTCGTGGCCCATCAAAGTTTTGTGTCAAAGTAAAAATTGGGCCTAGGGGGTTTCATGAGGTGCTGCTTCATGTGGACTGTTCAAATTTTGGAGTCAAATCACGTATGATGATGTAACACCCTGAAAATTGGGGGTCGTTAGACTCCTAAGTTCCCGGGTATCACTTATAAACGATTTTACTAATTTGCGTTTAATCAGGTTTAAATGGCAGAATGGAATTACTTGAAACATGAAACACAATTACAACTAGTCTACTGAAATGAAGAAGCTAAATATATACAAGTCCCAAAATAATATAAATGGGTCGCACAAGGCGTTGCCCAACAAAATTATAAAAATATGTCCAAAAAGAATGATAAGCTGAGTCCAACACCCAGCGATCCAAAATCCGACTACTAGGCCGATGGAGAACCACCCATCAGCTGAAAGTAGGACAGCTCGTCCTCCTCATCAAGACTCACGCCGCCAGGCTCCTCGTACTCTGCGTCACCTGCATCTACAGGAGAGTCTGGTTGGTGTTTTAAAACACCGTCCCAGAGTGGGAGTGAGTGATTAACTCAGTGGGTGCGATTAATCCTAAGTTACAACATGCATCAATTATATTATGAATTTAATGAAAGACAAACATTAATAAAACCTTAACTAATCTTGTTAATGCATATGCATGATAAATGATATGATGCATGAGCTTGCCACGACACTCCCTCGAGCGACCCCGTCTAACGATCGCACATGACTAACACTCCCTCATTGCGACCTCAACTGCCGAGTCGCCACAACCTAGCTAATGCGATGCATGAATAATGTTAACCAAGTATTTAATTAATTTCGTTCATCTAGTAAATTGGGGAAACTGGTACACCCCACGATATCAATGCCCTTAACTAGCTGCGAGACCAAGGTCCCTCAACGCGCGAGGTCAAGATCATGCGATCCTTGATCCCATTGGGTTCCTCATCCCCGATTTCAAGCACATGGGGAGTGCTGGGAAAGGGATCGCTCGCGGTCACTATGGGGAGGCTCGTCACCCCAGAGTAGGCCAACAGCTCAGACATAGTGTCCCATTCCACCATTCCCGGCTCTCGAGACGGTGGATCAGTTTCAAATGATTATCAATGGGCTTCAGTGGGCAAAGGGTGTTCCAGGTTCCATTCAGGCGTGAGCAGACATGGTTGACAAATATGGTTGGTCAGTAAGTGGACTAAACCGTGCGAGTCCAAGCGAGCGCGTGACGGACGACATCAAGTACAAGCGACCCATGTAGTCCAACTACTGTCGCTCGTTCGCACCCGTCCAAATCCACGGTTTTATCTTCAGGATAATCCTACCAACGGGACCACCTTCACTCCCTCAGTTTCCTAACCAACCTAGGGATTTAATGGTATTTAGTAACACTTCAACAATTCATGTTTTATCATCTAAACTCAAGTAACGTCGTGCACTCGTGCATCAACAAGGGAATTCAGATTTTTCTATAAATGCAAGTCTTAACAATATTACTAAATGAATGTGCACGTGTGTTGTGGGGGTTAGCGGAGGGATCAAGAGCTATAAATCATTTCGAGCACCAACATGCAACAAGGAGTAGTGCTAGCATAATATACATCGAGGACTTATGTGAGCACACATACTATACAATAAGGATTAATGGGACATACAAGCCATAGAGAATCATCACACAAGAATCAAGCAATAAATGAACATGCATTCACCAAATTCATGCCCAATCATGTTAATGAACAACAAACAATACATAATCATTTCATATCATTTGGGGAATCTATCATGTAGGGTTTAGCTAAGGTTTCTCTAGATTATCCAAATACTTCACAAAATAATCATAATCATTAGATTCATACTAAATTTGGCGCTAGGCCACCTAAGAATAATAGTTCGCACTTTAAGAGGAGATTTCCATTCTTTGAGATCTTAGGGTTTGAGAATTTGGGTAAAACCGTCAATTCCTAAATCAAAATCAAGAAAGACAACATTAATGCCTAGAAATCTACACTAGGTTGCTCTATTGAAGGAAAAATATACCATTCTTACCTCCGCTTCTTGGTATGGGTGGTTGGTGGAGGTTTTATAGTAGCCACCGGTTTGGTTGAGGAAATACCAACTCTACAAGCATCAAGATTTCCCTCATCCACACAAACACTCTCTCCCTTATCTTTCTCTTTGTCTTTCTCTTCTCCTCCACCCAAAGTAGGGCATGAAATTCGTATAGGAGAAGGGGGTGCCCAAATGAGGCCCTTTTATAATGCCAGATTTGGTGTAAATGGTCTCATGGGTTAGGTTTTTACTATACTAGCCCTATGGGAGGGTTTCTCTAACCTCTAGGGCCCATTATGGGGTGTACAAGTCGATATACATAGTAGGATAGTTAGCCCTAATGATGATCTACGTATGGATATGATCGACCCGTCATTTGGATGTGTCAATCAACAAACATGATTAAAAGTCTGTTTAATGGTCACCGATGGTCGATCAGGGGCGCGACTATACGGATATGAGCAGGGAAATATCCTTACTCCACGTGTGAAGTTTGGTCACGAACCGACGGTCCGAAATAATCAACTTTGTATGAGAGTGGACAACCCAATTTACTTAAGTTTCAGCTTCTTCCTTTAGGGTATTTGCACTTTTCATGCACTCGTCCTTTGGCTCAAGTTGAGCGGTTCTGGACAGTACCTAGGTCCGACTCCCGCGATGGACGTCAAGCCCAGTAAGACGGACATCATTTTATAGTTTTGGAACTAGTGGCCCACCAACGAGCGGTCTACAGCTTGTTCGAAAAATCGGGGCATTTCTGGAATGAATTAGGTATTGAGATTTCTCGTGGGCACCGATTAGGGTTTGGATTAACTATGTTCATAGTGTGACCTATTTATAACTAGTGAAAGTAGAAATTTGGTCATGATTACTCTAAACCATTGGTTTTAGGCTAAAAGGGTAACAGGGTTCATTTGGTCTATTAGCCAAGATCCGAGCCTTGTCTGACTTGGCTTCGGTTGGATATTTAATTTAGTTATGATTGTCTTGATTTATTAGCGATGGGTCGGTTATATTTAGGCCCTCAGTGAGTGAATCATGGGGCTAAGCTCGATGTTTGAGTGATCGGCGGATTCATTGGCTTCATACGGTTGATTGATCGGATTTGTGCGGTTCTTTACTGGTACTACCTGTGTATAGGCTTACTTCAAGTGTTAAGGACCAATAAGCAACAACATAAGCTAAGAATAAGAGTTCTGTGCGAACTGGTGCGTGGCTGAGCATTTGACTATATATATACATGAAAATGTATCATGAGGTTGACCTTTGTGGGCCTCACCATGATCTATTTTGGACACCTACCCCATCAATCGTATATGCATAAGAATCAGGTTGATCCAAAACTTAGGTGGGCCACATCACAGACACAACAGTTGAAAGCGGATACCCACCATTGAAACCTTCATGATAGTTTATAGGATTTACTAAGATGTGGTTCACACATCCAACCCATCCATTGTGTGTCCCACTTCGATGAGGCATTATCCTAAATTTTAGTTATATTCAAAAACTCAACTAGACCCCACCAAGTGCTTTTAGATATTTTAGACATGATTTCATCTGATTCAAGTGACTTACCCTACTTGAGTTTCACTCACAACTGATTTTCAAGATAAACAGACCTACCAAATGCATGGTGTAGATGTCTAAGATCGATCATAGTAGGGCCTAGCCAACTTTCAATCCAAAAGCGTACCCACAATGAATTTAGATAACAATTGGTCAATATAATTTTGAGAGCAAAGTCCTATTATAGATGTAGAGACTTATGATTACTTACTTCAGAATACGATGTGTTTATATTATTTTTATGAGCGGCACGTAATCCAATTAAATCTATCAATTAGATAACTCAAACTCTCGTGTGATTCTCCCTAGAATCTGCGCCTAAAATAAAACACTGCCGTAATATGGTTATACGGATCTTTTGTTAGGTAGGCCATGTTGTAAGTGGGACCAATCCTACCCGTCCAGTTGGACCTTTAATAAGCAAATATTCCCTATTGCCATTATGTGTTTTGTTCCATTTATATGCGTTTTTCAGTCCACTCTGGCATTGTCCGTCTCAAGTGGGCCCATGTGAAACGTCCGCTATAACTTTTTTGGCCAGGGCAGGTGGACTGTAGGCCCCACCTGATTACTGGACTGAGTGAAAACACGTGTGATATGATGGTGCGTGGGCCGAAAAATCACCTTTAACACTGTGTCAACCAAAACACGTCAGCATTTTTGTTTAGTGTGGTCGTGAGGGTGATCGGAACCGTTCATCAGGTGGTAAGGCCCATTTTGAGTAGGCCATAGTGAAAATTTCTCGCCGTGTAAATGATATAAACCGTCAAACGAATCTACACATTGATCAAATGGTTAGGATCATCTGCAGGAAAATCCGTTTGCCCAGTCGATGGGCCCACCTTTCTTGAACAACTTCAAAACAACCCCACACGTGCGACAATAGCTTCATTGATTATCTAGGGCCAATGCTGCACCCGTGCCAAAATTTTCACACGTGTGATGGACAACTCAAGTGAGCCTGACCATTGGGAGAATTAGGGATATGGACTCTCACCAGTAAATCCTTCACGCGTCCCACCGTGGTATTTATATGCCATCCAAACCGTTCATCAGATGAGACCACCGGGACATATCATCTTCATCCAAACTTCTGTGGCCTAATAAAGCTTCAACGGTCAGCGTCCCATCCCCTGTTTCCCTGTGTTGTGGGTCCCGATTTTATGGTCGATGTACCAAAATCATCTGGCAAAAATGATGGATGGACTGGATGTCTGATACACATGTCAGGGTGGGCCCATATATCTGTTTTGTTTAAACGGGGCTTGTTATACGAAATTCACCTCCCTCTGGTGTGGAATACAAGAACGTTGAATATGGACCGTTGTTTCCCATTTTCTATCTATTCTTTCTGGAAACGGATTGGCTCCTCCCCCTGCCACCAGCCAATGGCTGATGGTCGGTGCTCTGTGGGCCCAACCATGATCTATGTGTTTCATCCATGCCATCCATCTGCTTTCATAGATCATTTTATAGTATCTGACCAAAAATGAGGTATATCCCAATCTCAAGTGGACCACATTACAGGAAAGTGTTGAATGAACGTCGACCATTAAAAACATTTTGGGGGCCATAAAAGTTTTGGATCAAGCTGATATTTGTTTTTTCTCCCTTCATATGGGTCTGTATGACCTAATCAATGTCAAATAAACATTACAGTGGGCCTTAGGAGGATTTTAATGGTGGATATCCAATCGTTATTGTTTTCCTGTGTTGTGGTCCACCTGAGATTTATATCCCTCTAATATTTTGGTTCAAATTCTAAAATGATCTGTAAAAATGGATGAACGGAATGGATAAAACACATACATCATGGTGGGTCCCACAGAGCACCGACCATCAGCCACCGGGCTGGTGGCAGGGGGAGTATCCAGTCCGTTCTCATCCATTCCCTGTGAAATGTATGGTACGTGTCATCACTTGGACCAGTCTTTTCCTTTGAGAAAAGAAACATCCACTGTACGAACGGCCCGGATCGGAGGACATGGGATACGTGGACACGTATAGGGAACTTATCCTTCGAGCTTGAAGACGTGTCTTCTGAAAGAGTACGTACTCTTTTGCAGGATTAATGAGACGTGTCAGAAGACAGAGCTACGATTGTGGACCGTCCGATGTCCACGTATCCCTGTCGGACGAATAGGATAGAGATCACGAGATTAACGCTAAAGTATTCGCGATCGCTTGCGATTATTGGTCTTCGCGTTACACATGATAAAATCAAAACTCTATTTGAAATCCAGACCATCCATCAGGAATTATAGAATTTAAAATATTGAAATTAAAGCAGGTATTTTTGTTAATAATGTTACATACGTGTGGAAATTTTAGTCTATTACACGAGAATAACCAACGAACCATATTCAGCGTCAGAATGTGGCCTAAATAATAATTTTTAAATATTTATTTTTATTATATGACATATAAAGATAGCTTGTTATCTGATTAGTGGCTCTGATGGGTGATATATATTAAAAGTTGGCACGTGTTATGAGAAATCCACCACATATCTCACCCGAGTGAAGATCCTTAGATATTTCAGAATATTCGCTCAAATCATTGGTTCTGGTCAAGAATATTCTTTGTCGGCAAATAAAAAATAGAAAAAAAATAATCAATTGGAAGATCACCTTTGGTGGTCCACGGGACTACCAGTTTATGTAGACAACAAAATCTATAATGTAGTAATGATGGGACCCAGCAGTTTCTTGTAGGTGGGTCTCTGTATTTCCTTCAATGGGAACCGTTGGATCACCCTTTCGTATCCTTATTTGTATCCCACGGTAATGACAGAACATGATAACTCAATGGTCCCACCCCAGATGGGCCACCGAGCAAAAATCTGACAGATCGTCCAACCGCTTCCAAACCACACAATGGACGGTATTGATTATCTAATCAACCCTGACTGCATGATTATCCATATCATCACTTTAGTGCCGGACGCGGATTGCGTCCTACCTTGTTGTATCTGTTTATCCATGCCGTCCATCCATTTTTTTAGATAATTTTAAACTATCTGCACAAAAATGAGGCAGATCCAACGCTCAAGTGGACCACACACAGATGACTCTTGCATTTAATGCAACCGGCATATTGCATTTAATGCAACCAAGCTTATTATTTGGTGTGGTACACTTGACCGTTGGATGTTACTTATTTTTCTATTCAAGCATTAAAGTGATCTGAGAAAAGGGATGGACCGCTTGGATAAACAGATATATAACGGTGGGACCGCCCACATAACTAACCGTTCGGCGATAGAGACGGACGGGGTAGGACGCAATCCGCGTCCTTTCGTACCGGACAAGGACCGCTTTCCGGTCCTAGCAGGGACTATGTGGGCCCCACCATGACGTATGTATTTTATCTATGCCGTCCATCTATTTTTGCATATCATTTTAGAGCATGAGCCCCAAAAGGAAGAAAATCCAAAGCTCGTGTAGACTACACCACAGCAAGGAATAGTGATAATAACACTCACCATTGAAACCTTCCTAGGCTTGATTAAAACTTCCGAAGCTGTTGAGAAGTTTTTAACGGTGAAAATTCAATCCCCACGCTGTGGTCCGCCTTGGACTCATGCCCTAAAATGATTTGGGAAAATAGATGGACGATGTGGATAAAACACCAACGATCTGATTCAACGTACAGGTGGGGTCCATTAAAGAGTGGATCAGCTCATTTTCAAGAGAAGGATCTGCTATTTTTGTGGATGGATATGTATCTTACACAAGTAGCATATTAGTTAAAAGTAGAAAAGTTTTAAATTTGATTAAAAAAATTATTCAAAAAAGCTCTTTTTAATAGAATATCAAGCTAGGAAAGGTTTTTATTTTATTTTATTAGTTATTTCTTCTTACGTACCGTCAACCCTAATGACTGCGTGTCAAGGGCCGGCGAACAACCATATTCGGATTAATATGGACCGTTCAAAGTCTCTACTTCCGTGACTTCTTTGAGAAGTCCTTTATTATAATCGATATGGATAATTCCTTTTTCAGTGATAAGATGGTTAGGATCATTGGACCAAAGTGACTTTTAACATGGAAGGGGCAACTGAATGTGGGCCCTATATCATGGACAGTGCAGATCAATGGTTGAACATTCTCTAATCAATATGTACTGTTCATCATCCAACAAGTGATTGGATGATTTGGAATTTAATGCCAAATAAATTACTATGAGAGATGGCAATCAAAGATGGGGCCTACATGATGGTCAATTCACAAAAATTACTACAACTTTTTTATTATAAAATCCATATGGACCATCTATTTTAGTTACTAATGGTTAGATGGCTTGGATCATCCAATTAAAGTGATTTTTTAGGAGGGAAAGACAATCGAATGGACAATCTCAATCAATAATTGATCTTCTCTTTTATAATCAATATGAACCATCTAGTTTTTGAATCATTGATCAGATGGTTAGGCTCATGTGAGGGATGCACAATCAGAGGTGGGCCCTAGATGATGGACCTTTAGATCATCAATTGAACTTTTTTATTTTTTTTTACAAACAATATCATACATTCAGTTTTTAGCCCTAATTGACGGTTAAGATCATTAGACCAAGTTTCTTTTAAGAGGTGGGACAACCAAATTTGGGCCCCACATAATAGAGTGGTCTCCTTCTATATTGTAATAAAAATAGATTGCATCAAAACGATTTCTTAGAAGGAATTGGCAACCAAAGGTAGAGCCCACACGATGAATAATCTAAACAGTTTATCTGACCTTCTACGTTACGGGCTATCTATTTTTTCCCCGATCAGATGGTTAAGATCATCTGATCATAGTAAACTTTATTAGGGATGAGCACTCAAAGATGCTCCTACTAGATGGATCATAAATTAACAAATTTAATAAGAATAATATCTTAAATGACAATCTATGGATCTCTGCTGGATGTGGTTTTGATATTAATAAGGTTGATCTAAAACTTGGGTGGGCTACAACATAAGGAATAGTTGGGAGGGAAGGCCCACCATTAAAGCATTCTAGATTGTGTGGGGCCCACTATATTGTGTGTATGCCATCCTATCCATTCATCAGACATACCCCACTAGAATGAAGGGATCACACCCCAAAAAATCATCCTATTTTATAACTTAGGTGAGTCACTGATGTAGAGCGGGTTGTGAACACTTTCATGTCTAGGATGGACTAGAGAAGGCCCGATTAGAGGTGGAGGTGATCTGGACCATCAGAACCTTACAACAGGCGTATTTCGCAAATTGGAATGAGTTACTCATACCATATATGATTTTGGGTAAGAGAAGCTACTTTAGCTAACCAACTCAGTTATGCCGGGTTACACGCCGAATTTGCAAGATTCCATCAGATCGATGGTCGAAAATTCATTTTATTTTTGTTTTTATTATTTATAATAAGTTTTAGTTTGATTATAACTCTTCATCTTTTAAACTTTAGGAGTTGTGTCTGCTTAGAAAAATTAGGAGAATAACGTGGTTAAGTAGATAGGACAGTTATTATAAATAGTAAATTTACTATTTATAATAAGTTATGAAGTTTAGGGAATTTGAGTTGAGTTCGATTTCTAAATTTTTTCCCATGTTTGGTATCATTATTTAAAGGATTGTGAATTTTTTTTTTGGTTTTAACGAAGAATTTCAAATTTTTTAGAATTTATTTCTATTTTCTTATTTTTCCTTATGGATTCAAGGTATCTTTGTGAGGAGTTCAGAGAAGCTACGCGGATTAGGAGTAGTTATCCCTATGAGAAAGGCTGTGCTCGACCTCGACCTCTACACGTCCTTCCCTGTGTCAGTCACACGACGTGAATATAAAGGTTTCAGCCATGATTTACATTGTTCCTTTCAGTGTGACCAACTCGAACTTTAGATAAGCCTATTTGTTTTGGCTTCAATGTAAACCCAAGACAATGAGCACAATTTACAAAGTGGATATCATGCCGTTATAATTGTATGGCCCACATAGCTCGACACTTGATGATGAGGAAGATACATGATAAGCATTGTAAAGGAACGATCTTACATGAAACTAGAGGTGTACATGAGTTGAGTTGAGCTGAGCTTTGCCCAACTCATGCTCGACTCGGACTGCTTGAATCTTAGCTCATGCTCAGCTCGGCTCGGCCTTTGAGCTCGGAACAACAGCTCGTGCTCGGCTCGGCCGAGTTCGAGCAGAGTCTTCGAGTCGAGTTCGTCGTCGTTGGCGAGCTGCAGTGGCAGGGGCGGCCGTGCGGGTAAGGGAGGAGGAGGGAGAGAGAAGAGGAGAGAGGGTCGTGCGGGTAGGGGAGGAAGGAGAGAGTAAGGAGATCGGACGGCCATGCGTCGATGCGTCCATGCGGGTAAGGGAGGATGAGGGAGAGAGTAGAGAGAGAGACAGAGAGGGAGGAGCTTCGCTGGGCTGAGAGAGAGGGTTAGGGTCTACGGTTCGTGCGGGCGTCAGGTGAGATGTTTTTTGAAAATAGGTAGGGTAGGGTTTTTTTTTTTTAAAGGGTATATATACCCTATACCGAGTCAAACCGAGTTCGAGCAGTATTCGAATCGAGTCGAGTCGAGCTGGGGCAAGATCGAACTCGGCTCGAACTCGTTTCGAGCTCCAAAAATCAGCTCGACTCGGTTCGAACTCAGCTTCCATCCGAGTCGAGTCGAGCGAGCTACCGAGCTAACTCTGCTCGTGTACAGCTCTACATGAAACTAGTTGACTAACCACCTTGTGGTCCAACTAGTGCATGATTTTGATCATGCCATGTGTAACCAACCCATCCAAAAGGTTGCTCAAACTATTTAAGTTTGCCTAGCGTGAAAATCAGTGGGCCACACGGACTTTCAATCAGATGGATGTTTGTTATTTTCTATGGTGTATTAGATGATGAGTGGATCACCCGTCTTTTTCATTAAATATTTTTTTAGGGGAACCCACCTTTTGGTCATGCTATATGTTATAAACAAATGGTGCATATGTAATTATGCACTAGATGGCCTACAAATTATTTAACTGAAATGTGCTAGAATTTTTATAATTATAGACTAGTAATAAAATAATGAGCTAAGATTCTTCTCCCAAAAGAAACCTCTCTGAAAAATAAAAATGTATGTGAATATGTTAAAGACATTGTATGTTTTCTTTGTACATTTTCATCCACACAACAAAAGCTCGATCCTACATAAACCCATCTTGATTGGTGCGTCTTGACTCGTTCCCGGTGTACTTGAAGTACATCATCTTACTTAGTGTGCTCGAAGTTGCAATTTGAGAGACATGAACATGGTAAGATGTATAAAGTTGTAGACAAAACTGGCTATGCATCTCCTACTAATGTTAACATATCATCCATAATTCTTTCCTAACGATTTCTTCACTTATCTATTATTGGTGTGGAATGGACTCACTTACATGAATGTGTTTTTGCCTGTCTTAAAAAGTCAATAGCGGTGATTTATATGTGGGTGTTGTAGGGTCTATGTGGATATGGTTGAAGTGGTACTGTTGTAGGGTCTATGTGGATATGGTTGAAGTTCATATGATGGACCATCTCCATTAAGTGATTTCTCACTGGTACCAATACCGTAAGGGCCTGTTTGATTTTCGTTTCTCTGTGGTAAATACAGGTAAATGTAAATAATCATTATTTACATTTCTACCTGCAAAGCTGTCGGGTGGAAGTACTAGTTGGGTGATCATGTTTGCTTGCAACGGTGATGGCGGTAAATACGGTGAAATCCCAAATGACGTTGTTTGATTTGTAGCTTGCAAATGAGGAGCAAGAGTACGGGCGGGGCCCACATGGAGGGTAGTAGTATTCGCCTTCGCAATAGATATGGATGGAGTACGGCGCGGTTCGTACATGACCCTGATTGGGTACCACCCCGTCCCGTCCATCTCTGAGGAGCCACCGTGCTGTCTGCAATTTATCCACACCGTCCATCCGTTTAGTAATGAAAATTGGAAGGCAATAGCCCAAAAATTTTGCCACATCCAACTCTCATACGGACCACATAGTGGGATGTAATGCCAGCCATTAATAATTTCTCTGGAGCCTACGGTGTTTCATGTAAGCTGATATTCGTGTTCCCGCGCGTACACGTGTACGTTAACCTCTTGAACAGGTTGGATGAGAAATAAAAATACCGCCAGCCGCTCGAATTTAAATCAAGGTGGATGACATTTTCACCACAGCGCCCTGTGGTGTGGCTCACCTGAGCGTTGGATTTGCCATAGCTGGGGCCTTATTCAGAAATTCTGTGGGCCCCACCAATGGTTTGGGATTTCATGTTCTACAACTGGAGCCTACTTTGTAGTGATCCAATCTGTTGATCCGCGCCATCCATTAGTTGTGGCTCACTGTCCACTGTCCCGTGTACTGTCCATGTACATAAATAGTCCAGTATGCTCATCCAATGGGCCACAATGTTCACCTTAAATTTACAATTATGTCCATGTTATTTAGTAACTGTAGGTCATGTGATTAGTAGTTGCCTCAAAATTTTGAGGGGTGATCTACATGGTGGATTGTTGGCATGAATCATGTGTAGGCCATGCTTGCATACGGCTCCCCAGTAAGTACGTTGCAGTAGTTGATCGGTGTGGATAATCCAATAGCATGAAGGTGTCGACGGTTGAGGCTCTATCAGTTCCTAATATATTAATTTACCACTTACGAATTACCAACTCAAGAAAGCAAGGTCCTCAGCAAACTTAAAACATGTTCTACAACAACATCATACATGTGAATGCATGTTGGACATCCACCACTACAAGTTTAATGGTTCAGAGAGATGAGGAGAACCACCAGAATGACAATCAATACACCTAGTAGAAATAGTACTGCAGTACCGTCGTTTTCATTTGAACTACGCTCCGCCTTCAGAGGTGGAGGGGTTGAAGTCGAGGCTCCATTGTAGAAGATATCATGACGGCTAATATGATTAACATCGATTTCTTGACCAGGCATAGCTTGATGTATAACCGCACTATCATCGTCACTAGTCAGTGGTGGGATTTCTCTTTTTGGCATCTCTGGATGCTTTGGTTTTGTATGAAAAGCTTCCCACGCACGGACCGCCAATTCCTGCGACTTGTAAGATTTGAATAGTGCCCGGTGGAACCCATCTACCTCGGCATTACACGCCTCCCAAGTAAAGTAAATATCAGGTCTTCTTCCCCTAAAAACAACATACACCTTTCCCATCTAACAAAAAAAATTATTATCCGTTAGAAAACATATTCATATTCCCATATTGTTGTAAAGAGAGACATTAGAGAAACTGAAAGTAGGCATTATATATTCTGTAGAACTATATTGGAATTACTACGTCGACGGTAATGTAACATGTGATAGCAAAGGATGGACTTATTAGATGTTGCGCAACGTGAAATATCAAACATAGTATATGTCAAGCAACACAGAAGACAGATAAGAGTACTATCTATATTAGATATTAAACCAGCATAGTAAAGCGTTAATTATCCGGTGGTGTAGCATCAGAAGATAAGTCAAATTGTCCAAAAAGAAAACTGAAACATGCATCAAATGTTTTTTAGTGGAGCATTCAACAACAACTCCTCAGCAAACTTATACAGGTGACCGATGGCTTCACTGGTTGGACATCAGCAACATCCGGAGAAAATCCAGCCTCTTGTGATTAGGCAAGTTAAGGAAAGCATACCCATATTCTTCCTCCTTGGAAAGTAGCTTTGTTGCAAGAAGTACTTCTTGCCCATTCAGTCCATCCAACTGCTCCAGCTCCGGAATGATAACAGTCATTCTTGCGAAATTCTTTCCTTTTGTCATATTTGTCACAATCGATTGCAGAGTTTCAGCCATGTCGGTCAAACCGTGACCAATCACATCAGTTGGACGCGTAGCACTCGCCCTCTTCCTAGAGTTCGCACTACTATTTGAAGTGTTGGAGTTGTTTCCCTTTGCAGGTGGAGTCGTATGTGGTATGTTGGCGCCTTCATGAGTGTCCCACTCCCAATGGATAGTTGGACCACTGTCCCCAAAATCGTCAGATCCAAGATCAACTGATGTGGAATTAAGGTCCACAGTCTGTGTCATCGGATCATCAGGATTTCTGAAGCCACCAAAAGAGCCCGCGTCAAAATTAAAATTTCTAGTGGCACGATCGTTGCCAAAAATGTACTTATGGTCATCATATCTTGAACACGGTTTACCATGAACATGTTGTGCGTATGGGTGTGACTGTACAGAAAACAAGAAATTTGAATGTCAAGTTTTCTGGATAAATAGTCAGCCTAAATTACAAACCGCCAATTGATTTAAAAGTGTGAAAAATAATATTGTATAACAAACCTTTATGTAGTCGACCCAAACATCATCCGTTGCGACCACTACCTTCAAACTATCATCCCACCCGAAACCACTCGCATTGCGCAAATCCCGTATTGTAAAGTACAATTTTTTGATAGTACGTAAGTGGTTAATGACGTGCTTCGATGTGAGAATGATCCTCAACTTATCTCTGATGTTGTCAACACATGGTGTATACGTCTCCTTCTTAAACCCATGCCCACTCTTCTTCCCATTCGCTACTTGCTTCACCAGACTATTAATCAGACAGTTGTCCATGACATCCGTCCAGCGCAGTATACCACCGGGGGAATGCGCTTCATCTACTGATTTTTCAGCATTCTTCTTTGGTGTCCTTCTTGGTGTTGTTGCTGCATTACATCCGGTAGCCCGTTTTGTGGGTGTGGACAGTTGAGATCTTGCATTCATTGGAGGTGATGAGGATGAATCTTCAAGTATCTAACAAAAAAATCCAGGAAAAGTGAAATGAGAGGAACCACCTGAAGTTCTAAAGTGGCCAAAATGTTCATTGTAATATTACCTGTGACTGCGATGATCAAATTATACAATGAGTAACATGCATCAAAAGAACAAAAAGATTTTGTGAACATCAATTTTTTTTTTCAAAAAAGCAACATTGATAAGTAACTTATGCCCTTTGACTTACTGTACTATAATCGTTCCACATCTTCTGTGCAATGCTGTCACGAAATGCCATCCATGCATCCCTCTCTGTCTGAGGGGCATTAAGCACATTGTGTAGGTCATTGATAGCAGCATTCTCCAACGTTGATGGTGAATGTCCTGTATCACCATCTCTTGATGTACTATCCGTATCCACAATTTCGTCATCTCCTGATAAACGAATAAAATTGTGAAGGACACAACAAGCGAGGACAATCTTGACCTGTGTCACTACTGGGTATTGAGGAGCCGTTTTTAGAAGGGAAATCGAGACTTTAATACCCCAAAGCAACGCTCGATAACATTTATGAGTTGTGCATGGCGATAATTGAACAATTCTTTCGCATTTGCAGGATTACGCCTGGTACGATATTCATTGAGATGGTAACGGACATCTCGATATGGAGCCATAAATCTAGGAGAATGCGCATACCCAACATCCACAACGTAATATTTCCCTTCACGTACGGTAAAACGATCATGTTCATTGGTCAGGGCACTTTGTAAGATGCGTGCATCTGAAGTAGATCTCTCCCAACCCGCAAGCATGTAGACGAATTTCATATCGAAATCACAAACCGCCATTACATTATGAGAAATTATCCCTTTTCTATTACGGCAGACGCCACTCTCATTACTAGGAACGAAGGCAAGTATATGCGTCCCATTTATAGTACCGATATAATCCTACGGGTGCATATAATGAAAGAAATCATTATTATTTATAAGGTGAGAAAATGCTATTTGCTTCAACGATGAAATTGCAAATGAAGTAATAAATTACTAACTTGAAAGTAGTTATTCCAATTTGGATTACTGGTAATTTGAGGTGGAATTTCTGATCCGGGTAGTTGTATATAGACAGGGTATAAAGACACTATTGCGTCTAGAACCCGGTTAAAATAACGACTCACCGTTTCACCGAACCATATGAATCGATGTCCAATGACTCTGTTACGCACATTATGTCCTAAAATATGGAGAAACATCACAAGTTGTTCTTCCATACTTACATGCTTCGCGTCTTTTAATTTATTATTATCCCGTAGTACTGAACATAGGTGGAAAAAAGTCATCCTTCGCATTCTTAAACGGGAGATGCAATCGTTGTCTGTAGCCCTAATTATTCCGTTGATGATCCAAGCTCGTTTATTATCCGCACGCCTTGGTGGATTCCATAGTAAATAGTTGCGACAATATTCACCGGCTGTCATAGCTGCTGCGGTAGATGCAAATATAATTGCAAACATATTCATCTCCTCTTCTGTCCATTCGCTTGGATCCATTGTCCGGAGATTGTAGTATCTACACAACATCATCCCCCAAAATCAATACTGTTTTCCTGTGGTCTGGTCCACTTGAGATTTGGATCTGTCTCAATTTTGGGAAACAACTCTAAAATAATGATTGAACATGGGCCAACCACTTGATGATTCGGTGGACCATGTGCCACGGTTGATCTGCTAGGGGGGATTTGAAAAAAATCAAGCAGAACTGATCTGCAGATCTACTAGGGTAGCATCCGTGGGTGGAATCCGCACCGTTCATCATGATTGCCATATTCCAAAAGTTAGGCTGGTGTGGTCGGCAATGTGGAGGGCCAGTTTTCTGACTAGATCATTTCCTCACGTGTGATCTTCATTGAGTGAGCTGGCGTAGCCATAAATCTAGGAGTAATTTTAGCCATTGATTCATCATCCAGAAATTTTTGGGCCCTATCATGAATGGATGAGTGGGCCATAATGTTCCTTCATCCATTGTCATCTTTATTTTCTACCGTTAAGTTATGGGCCAGTGATCAGCTGGATGGGCGTAGGTCAGTACAACCTTTCACTAACTTACAGATACACTATTAGTTGGACGGCGTTGATAAAAAGTTGTAAAGGTGATCCATAATGATCCTAATTTTGTTGGGATCTTACCTATGAATGATGTACTAACGAAGATCAATGAGGTCGCTGGAAGACGTACATTGAGGTGGGCCCCACAGCGCCCTACCCAGACGGAAAACAGTCTGGGTGGAAGTAGGATTGCGTACTGAGTTACTCAGTACGCTTTTGACCCTACTATGAATGTATGTGGGTTATCCAAGCTGTCCATCCATTTTTTTCAGATCATTTTCATGGTTGAATCTCACATTCAAGCATGCCCAGAGGTTAAGTGCACCACACCGAAGGAAACAGTTGGTATAATGACTTCCACCGTTGAAACCTTGCTAGGGCCGACGGTGATGTTATTATTCATCCAAACTGTTCAAAACATCACTCAGATATGGATGAAAGGATATTCACAAATATCAGCTTGATCCAAAAATTTTGTGGGCCCCAAAAATATTCAATGGTAGAATTTCAATTCACATGTTACCCGTGGTGAGGTTCACTTGAGATTTGGGTATATAAGATTTTTGGGCTCAAGACATAGATAAAACTGTTAACATGGATTAACGGAGTTGATAAAATGTGCAAATGACGGTGGACCCCATAGAGTTTATTCAGTAAGCTTATCGTACTGAGGAACTTTAGTACGAGATCCGTTTTGGTCCGGGCGGGGGCCTTTGCAAACCCATGTCCATATCCTCTGATCATACAGGGTTTGGAAACGGATTGGCTAATCCCCTGCCACCAGCCATTGGATTATGGTCAGTGCTCAATGGGCCCACCATGATGTATGTGTTTCACCTAGTTATGGCTACATTTTGAGATTCAACTGACTTGTCGAGAGGATGAAGACCTGTAGAAACCGGCAACTCGTTTCACCTGTTTCAACAGAAGATGATAAGTATGTTGCATTCATACCAAAAAATGAAGAAGACGAACCAAATCGAAAAAACACATACCAGGAGCCTCGTGACGATGGAGGGTGATTGAAAAAACGAACGTCGTGATGTTTTTATAACATTACGGTTTTGCAGGCACAATGATTATTTACTCCCATGGAACAACTTCATATTTCAACCCATCAAACGCACGCCACTGGTGAGAACTGATGGGTACGAGTGATAGTTGAGTGTAAGAGTAGGATAGGATGGAGCTTTGTAGCTGGGTGAAAGACCCTCCGTCTGATCTCATGTATGGCCCACCGAAACTGACTTTGGCACAATCCATTCTGACCAGTACTTCCGACAGAAGGATTCAACTGTTTAATCCAAAAATCAAACTTCCACCATTATGACGTGGATCACAATATTCCAGACCCCATCCGTTAGGCCACTGCAACCATTGAAGGAGTTGGTAGGCCCAGCATCGTACATCGTGACACCGTCCAGGGTTAACGAATAACATCAGCCACCTGATATGATGGAGGGTGCAGATCTCATGTGTCGTCCCGGTGTGACTCCACATGAAGCTTCCGAGATACCCAGTCGTTGCATATGCATGCACTGAGACATTACATGCTATATTTCGTTCCAGTGTGAATGACCATTGCATCTCTTCCACTGGAAGAAATCTCGTAGGAAATCTCACTTTAAATTCAAACGGTGGAAAGATCTCTGACAGGGGTAATTCTGACCATTTCATGTTTGAATTGTGAAATCAAACAGGCCCCAAGTGTTTTAAATGATTTTACGAGTGTTTTCAACCATTGATTTTTTGTTTCAAACGTTGAAGTATTTTTTTTTTTTTTTTGTGATAATTCTAACAATTGAGATGCTATGGTCCTTTATGATTATTATTTTTTTAAATTTTTTTTTTAAATACACATATCCATCCACTCACGCCGTTGTGGAATTTCACCACCTATGGGTACTTGAACCCTTGACCGGGTGTTGAAACTCCTAAGAGTCTACCACCGGAACAATTGAGATGCTATGGTCTATCACTACATTTGCATGGAATTTAAACCGAGCATGATGTTTAATGGAGGAATGGAGTCAATTTGAGTGTATGATTAGGCATAATTATAAAATTTATCTGTAGTAGGGCTACCAAAGTAGGTGTGGTGTCGAAGCACCATATTGGTGCCTCTTCTTGAAACTACGACTTCTTATAAATAAGATCTTATATCAAAGGGAAAAAATGTTAGAAAAGAGAGCACTTGGACACCCGAGCCCCCCTAGGGTGTCACCACTTAAAGAATGAGAGAGATGAAGAGAAAGGCGATGAGAGAGAGATTACTTCTGTTTTCTTCCTTCCCCACATTCACACTTCCACACATGTAGTCTAGTGTGTGTGAGGCTCTCTATACACTGCCCTAGCCCCGCCCTAGAGAGAGAGAGAGAGAGAGAGAGAGAGAGAGAGTTGACATGAGAGGGACTGAGAGAGATGACTATGAGGGCGGAGCCACGACGCGGAGGGCCGGTGGGCGGTGGTTGTCTGGTTGTGTGTGTGGTGTGTGTGTGTGTGTGTGTGAGAGAGAGAGAGAGAGAGGGGCTGTTGGGCCGGCATGAGTTGCTTGAGAGACGGAGAAAGAGGCAAGGAAAGAAGGGGATAATAAAGAGCGGTTAGGATTTTTTTACCTTTTTATGTTTAGAAAAAAATTAAAAATTAAAAATTTATTAATTGAGGGGTTTGATTCCAAGTTCGGTTCTACAGAACCCCAAACCGAGAACTGAACTGAATTAACTGGTTCTTTGATTTTTGGAACCGGTGCACTCTAGAACTGGACCAAACCGTACAGTCTAGTCCATTATAGTCCAGTTTACTAGTTCCATCGGTTCCATGTGCACCCCTATACATCGTGGTGAGGCCCACGGAGCACCAACTAACAACAACTTGCTACTGACAGCATCAATAGCTAAATTGTGTCCCTCGGGAGGGGATTAGTTGAGACCTTGGCTTCACCTAAGATGGTGCGGCCCTTACCATGGGTCCCACCTTTATGTATGCATTATTATTATTTTTTTTATTAGCTTGTTAGTACACAACACTGTCAGTTCACACTTCACTGTTAGCCACCCCCACTAGGGATCGATACCAAGACCTCAGTGTTGAATAAGTATTCTTTATGTATGTATTCTATATCCACGCGGTCTATTCATTTTTCCGGATCATTTTAGGGCATTATAAAAAAATCAAGCATATCCAATTATGTGTACAATACCATAGGAAATAATGGCGATTGAACTCCTTACTCTTAAAAACTTCTTAGGTTGCACTTTAAAATTTTCATTGTTTTTATTTGTCATCCAATCTGTTGATAATGTCACATAAGCCTGAATGAAGGGAAAAAATAAATACCGGCCTGATGCAGAACTTTTGTGACCTAGTAATGATCAGTCACCACTACTTCCTATGTTATGGTCCACCTAATAATTGGATCTGCTTCGTTTTTGGAATAATGTCCTAAAATGATCAGGAAAAACGAATGAATGGCATGGATACAGAAGATATATATATATATATATATATATATATATATATATATATATATATATATATATATATATATTATCAATGTGTCCTAACCATTGCACTCATCTAGCACCACCTTCCCATTATGATTGTGGGGCCATTATGATATGTGATACATCAACTCCATCTATCCGCATTTTTGCAAGGTGATTTTAGGGCATAGGCCCAAATATGCAGAAAATCCAAATCTCAAGTGGACCACACCATAGGAAAAGGAAGGGATTGAAAACCCACCCTTGATAACCTCTTGAGGGCCAAGCACATTGGATGACAAAAAAGAATTATAGTGGGCCCTTAATTTAAGTTCAAGTTACCTAATTAACAAATCGAGTGGATGGCATAAAAAGAATTACAGTGGGCCATAACATTTTTTTTAATAATAGGATTTAATTTCTAGTGTTAACTCTTATGGGTCCACCAGAGATTTGTATCTTTTCTATTTTTTGGTTCATGTCCTGAAATCATAATCCATGAAGGATGAACACCGTAGATTAAACAAATTAAACACATCATTGTTAGGGCCTACAGTGCAATCCTCAGACAGAGTGGATTCGGCCACCCTATGCAAGTAACAAAAGATTAAAAGGGCTTAATCATCATTAAAAAATAAAATAGACGGAATTCTATAACCAACTGTCAAACTCAAAACTGTTGAAAAATCTTAAATCTAATGTTCCTTCGACTGGTCGTGGGTCAGCCACGACCGGTCGTAGGAGCTGCTCAACTGGTTGTGGCTTGCACGACTTGAAGTCCAGCGAGCTCAGTTTTGGTGTTTAGGATTCACGACCGGTCGAAGGGGTGGCTCGACCGGTTGAAGGAGTCTCACGACCAGTCGTAGACGTGGCTCGACCAGTCGTAGTTACGCAAATTAGTTTTCGAATTTGATGCGGACTGCGGATTCTGTGTCGCCTTTCGCAAGGGTGTGGAAGGGAAAGTTGCCTAAACTATAAATAGGTGTCCCTAGGGTTTTTCTAGGGTATGGAAAATAATTTTAAGGCTTTCTAAAGGGGTTCTAGGGAAATTAAAGGGTGTAGCAAGGGTGAGATTCAAGGTTGTTTAAATCAGGTAAGTCCTCTTTCTTGTAATTCCTATTTTCATAGTGGAGATCTGTCGCTTTGTGCCGTGGTTTTTTTCCGCAAGGGTTTTCCACGTTAAATCTGTGTTCTCTTGTGTGTGCTTGGTGCCATTGGATTACTATCCTGGATTTAGATCTGTGTGATTCCGCAGACCAAAATCCCAACAAGTAGGGGTGTGCAAAATGGGTCCGATCCGGCGGATCCGCCCCGATCCGCCCCGATCCAAACAGGATCGGTAGGTTGGATCGGTTAGGTTCGGGTACAAAAGGGCATATTCGAATGTAGTTCGGATTGGATTCGGATAACCAATAAAACTGACCGACCCGAACCGAAATCCGAATCGACGCTGTTGAAGCTTCTCTTTCTCCCCTTCTAGCTAACGAAAGCTTCTTATTTTTTGACTGGACGGAGAAGAAAGAGACACAATTCTCTGTTGGAGACTGCCTTGCGCAAGAAAAGTCTGGAAAATCGTATTCCTATAAATAAGACCCTTTTGTCCAACGGTAAGGGAGGAAGGAAATCAAAGAAAGAAAGTAAAAGTAAAGAGAAACGTGGGAAAAAGAAAGAGAGTTAGGGAGAGAGATCGACTGCTGACTGCTTTCCGTCCAGCAAAAGAGCCACGGCTAGCCGCTGCAAGGAAGAGGAGAGAGAGAGAAAAAGAGAAGAAAAGAAAAGACAAAAGAAAAGGGAAAAAAAAGAAAAAGAAAAAAGAAAAAAATATCGGTCACGGATCGGGTCATTCAATCTACCGTTAGGATCGGATCGGGTCAGGTGACCAGGATCTGACACCGGATCTGATCGGATTCGGATCAGGACACCCAAATTTCATATCTGGTCGGATCTGTTGAAATCCGATCAGACTCAGACCGTTGCCTAGCTCTACCAACAAGTGGTAGCAGAGCGTTGTTGGGGCACAGATCTGAATCTGCAGGATTAGTAATAATGGCGAGCACCAGGTATGAGATTGAGAAGTACTAAGGAAAAAATAATTTTGAGTTATGGAAGATCAAGATGATGAGTTCCTTAATCAAGTAAGGCAAAGATGGTGCTCTTAAGGAGCGAAAGTCTACTATGACTGAAGGTGATTGGAATACTCTTGATAAGAAGGCTTTATCATCGATCCGTTTATGTCTCACGGATGAGGTTCTATACAGCGTCATGAGGAAGAAAACTGTGGCTAAGTTATGAGCGAAGTTAGAGGATGTGTATGTGAAAAAATCCTCTGAAAATCGCCTGCACTTGAAGCGGCAGTGGTATAACTTCAAGATGGTAGAGGTTGGAGATCTGAAGGCTCACATCAGCAACTTTAATAAATTAGTTTGCAAATTACTGGATATGGAGGAAGTAATGAAAGATGAAGAACAAGCATGTATATTGCTGAATTCACTTCCAGCGTCGTATGAGTCATTCAACGACATTATGTGCAGCATGAATAAAACCCTGAGTGTCACACCATTATCTCAGTCCTTCAAGGGAAGACTATGAGGCAACTAAACAGCGACATGAGGACATCTTCTAATGCACTATTTACAGTGGGTAGGAATTCTGAAGAAGGTACAGGTTCTTCAGGTTTTAGATTCAAATCCAAGGGCAAGGGCAAAGGAAAGGTAAAGTGCTGGAACTGTGGGAAGGAAGGATATGTGAAGAAGGATTGTGAAAATCCTAAATCGAAAAGGGAAGATTCTGAGGCTTCATGCAGGGAGGCCAACGCTGCCACGTCAGATGGATGTGATGGTGATGTTTTATCTGTGTCTTCGCTCAAACGGTCATATGATGATTGTAAGGACGAGTGGATGTTAGACACAGGGACATCATTTCACATAACTCCTCATCGGAGTTGGTTAGCCAGCTATAAAGAGTGCGATGGTGGACAGGTATTTATGGGCAATGACATTACCTGTAATGTTGTGGCTGTTGGTACAGTACGCATCAGGGCGTTTAATGGGGTGGAGTGCACCCTGACTGATGTCATGCACGTTCCTGATTTGAAGCAGAATCTGATTTCTCTTGGTGTACTGGAGGCAAAAGGATGTAAGTACACATGTATTGATGGTGCTCTTAAGGTATCTAAGGGAGCACGGGTAATCGTGAAAGCGCAACGACTCGGTAACTTGTACAGGTTGATCGGGAGCACTTCAAAAGGTGGAGCTGCTGAGGATGTAACGAATTCCACCTTTGCACGTGTGTGGCATGTTGGGCATGGCCACATGAGCGGGCAGGGCAGGAAGGCTGAGACGTGCGAATGGAATACAGAGTAGGTGGAGCAACCACCTGTAAGAAGAATCACACGGCATGATCCAACATATCGGCAATGTACATGGACGATTCCAATATCGCAGGAGGATTCATCTTCTATTCAGATGACTCTAGATGAGCCTGATACCGAGAAGTGGAAGGTGACTATGGGCGATATGATGGATTTGTTGTATCAGACCGACATATGGGAGCGGGTGGAGCTTCCAGTGGGCCGGAAAGCGGTTGGATGCAGGTGGATCTTCAGGAGGATACAATATAGATACAAGGTGAGGTTGGTAGCGAAGGGTTATGCTCAGAGAGAAGAGATCGACTTCTTAGAGATAATCGCGCCGACGGTATAGCAGGTATCTATTAGATCTGTGATTGGCACTGGTTGGCCTGTGATCTTGAGCTGAAAGATGGATGTGGAGTGTGCACTTCTGCAAGGAAAAGTGAAGAGCAAATCTACATGAAGCAACCAGAGCGGTTAGAAGTTAAAGGGGTTGAGAAAAGACTTTGCGGGAGGTCGTGGTTCAACCTGTCGCCTAGGCAGTGATTTGATTCCTTCATGGATGAAGGATCGGGGAGATGGTTCTCGGCATTGAGACCGAAGGAGGAGTAGGGTTTGGTAATCACAAGAAGAATACCTTGTGTGTAGGTATTGATCAAGGATGTGATGGGCCAGGTGAAGCCGGAGAGCGTTCCCTACGCGCCTCTCCTCAAGTTTTCTTCAGGACATGTCCCAAAATATATGAGGAAAAGCAGGATATCTCATGAGCCTTATTCGAATGTGGTTGGCAGTGTATGTCATGGTCTGGATTAAACCGGTTATTTCACAGGCTATCAATGTTGTAAGCAAGTACCCCGACAAGCAATATTGGGTAGCGGTGAGATGGTAAGAAGACTACGTCTTTTCTTTTAAGAAGACAGGATCAAAGGTGGTTGAGCTCGTGGATCTTGATCCGGCAGACATGCTCACCTAGATCATTCCTATAGAGAAGTTCAAGTTTCGTGTAACTTCTCTAGGCTTGGCGATGACGTAAAAGAAGGACGAAGTGTGCACGAGAAGCTATGATGTGATGCAGAAATAAGAGAAGAGGTCAAGGAGCTACACAGTTGAAGATTGAAGATTTGGTGGAGATTGTTGAAAAATCTTAAATCTGATGTTGCTTCGACTGGTCGTGGATCAGCCACGACCGGTCATAGGAGCTGCTCGACTGGTCATGGCTTGCACGACTTGAAGTCCAGTGAGCTCAGTTTTGATGTCTGGGATTCATGACTGGTCGAAGGGGTGACTCGACCGGTCGAAGGGGTCTCACGACCAGTCGTAGACTCGGTTCGACTAGTCGTAGTTACGCAAATTCGTTTCCTTGATGCTGACTGTGGATTCTATGTCGCCTTTCGTAAGGGTGCGGAAGGAGAAGTTGCCTAAACTATAAATAGGTGTCCCTAGGGTTTTTCTAGGGTATGAGAAATAATTCTAAGGCTTTCTAAATGGGTTCTAGGGAAATTAAAGGGTGTAGCAAGGGTGAGATTCAATGTTGTTTGAATCGGGTAAGTCCTCTCTCTTGTAATTTCAATTTTCATAGTGGATATCTGTCGCTTTGTGCTGTGGTTTTTTTCCACAAGGGTTTTCCACGTTAAATCTGTGTTCTCTTGTGTGTGCTTGGTGCCATTGGATAGATTCGTGTGATTCTGCAGGTCAAAATCCCAACAAAAACAAGTGGTTTTTCACCATTTTTCAAAACCTTAAGCAGGTCTTAGAAAAGAGTTTAAAAACAGCCTTTTTTTTTTTTTTTTGGAATTCAACCAAAACATGGTAATTTATACGGCATTGTCTCTAAAATGTATATTAAACATATTAGACATTGCTAACCTTCTAGTCAGTGGATATATAGCAATGGTAGAAAATAATAATAGCATATGATCAAATGAAGGAAAAATGGATATGACTGTCTGATATTTTTAATAAGCTGACCTTTTTATGTTTTTAATAAGCTAACCTTTTTAGGGCCAGATAGATGGACAGAACCATTTGATGTTCTTCAACACCATTTGATGTTTTTAATAAGCTAACCATTTGTAGATATGGACAATTTTACTCCTATAATTAATTTTAGGATGAGTTGAAATATTACCATATTTAAAATTAAGGACATGGTAAGGATTTTAATAAAAACAAAGTATTTAAGAAATTTAAAAAGAGACAACATGACCAACCATCTGTTGGAGTGTTCACTCAGCTTTGTTACAAGGAGAAAGCTTTGAAACTTTACACAAGTCAGATGGTTGATACATGGCAGTATATATATATATATATATCTATATATATATATATATATATATATAATATATATATATATTATAAATGAGAGAAATGAATAGAATTTAAACTGTATAAATTGTGGGTTTTGATTCATATGAATTTTAATTAAGAAAATGATGGTTTGATTTTCTAACTAGGTAATTGGTGGATATTTAATGAATGGCTTAAGGAGAATAGTCATTATTTCAAATTCAACGAATAAATTATTTCTAATATGAAATAAACATGAGTGCATGTGCAATAAAGCTCATGTACATGTATATGTCACATGTGCTAGCATGACACATAGGTGCGACATCCAATCCATCCATTGGGTTTTCCTTTGCGCATCTCACTTGACGAGTGGATCAACATAATTCTTGGGCTAGGGCATGATATAATGATGTTGTTCTGATGGTTGATTTGAACTCAGACCTATCATGCCATGCTGGCACAAGTTTGGCAGGTACATGAGTTTTATTACATATGCATGTTAGTTTAGGAAAGATCTAGAAACATCGATCAAATATAGATGTAAGAGTCAGCCAAGCGCATGTTGTTATTTTCAAATATCTCAGTAAATAAAAATAAATGAACAATAATTATAATTTATTTGACTTATTTGGTGATGTTAGTTATATTTGGCTATGATGATGACATGCTTTCGTTATTTGTTTTAACTATATGAAATATTATAAGGATTAAGATTTTATGATAACAATTGTAATGTTTAGAAAATGCATTCACCTCTCATCTATCACCATGCATTTGACCTTCAAGTTATATACTCTAGTACTTTCTTAAACTAATATTAAAAATTAATAATGATATATAGTCCACTTACATTACTTTATCATACAATTTGAAAAAACAAATAAGCTTTAAAGGAATTTGTAATCATAGTACCTTTTCATGATACTATGTGAAAATGTCAAATTCAAACATAGCATCAATCTATGTTAATAATGATTTGAAATTAATAGCTTATTTGGTTTTCCAATTACAATGGTAAATGGCTGTGAATGAATAATGGTTATTTACTTTTATAATTATATAGCAATATCACTTCATTTAATTGTAATGATTATTTTGCTAGATTATTTATTTCATCCAAAATCCACCTTTAAAATAGTAGTTTTATGACGTAAAAATCTAATGATTATAATTTATATACCTATTTTCCTTGTAAGGGAATTTGACCCTTGATTTTTGAGCTATAATTTTCATTTAAATAAACACTTAAATAGTAATGGCTCATTTATTTTGCATTTAATAAGAAATTATAAAATCAAATAATTTTAAAATAATGTAAAAATGTTATCATTATATTTTGACCATAGATAAACCAAACTCAAAAGTAACCCGTCAAATATATGAGTTGTTACAGGATTGACGATATATTTTGTAATCATTACATATTTACTTTACATTTTAAAATATGATTGTCGTGATTTCGACGAATTCATACGGAAACTCTGTGATTCACGAAACATATACTATCCACATCAAGTAAGGTTCATGAGTGTATTGATAATGTTGATTGAAGTGCACCTACACCACGTGCTAACTGAGCATGTGGAACATGAGCATGTGTATTTAAGTACACACATCTAGACCGGTCCAATTAAGAATCCATTAGTAGTACTGAAAATCACATTCGTCCAACAATCATGGATGTTTATCAATACACAATTGCATTTGTACCAGTGATCAATTTTCCCTTCAACCATTTATTTATTGGCCACCAATTATATAGTCAATGTCATTCTATTAGTATCTTTTTTTTTTTTTTCAATCACGGGTAAGTTTTTAGTATAGATCCAACGGAGCACCCACCTTTTTTTTCTCGATCTGAACAAAACCTAAATAATCAAACTAGATCTCTACCCGTACGGATGAACCCATAAATATGAAAATACCCGCACTTGTTCCAAGTGCTTTACCCTAAAGGTTAAGGGTATTTTTGTTCAAAACCCTATTTTCGTATCCAAAATTTATTTTATGAGTGTAAGTTTTCGGTATCCGAAAAGGAAGAAAAAAAAAGGAGGGCATAATACGGAGGAGTCTAGGTGCTAGTTTTTTATTCAATCTCCTCTCTTGAAAGGGACCCATGACGTGCCTTGGTTCATGCTACTCTTGCATTAGTCTTAAAATAAGGAAATGTTGCAACTGCATGGTTCTTACGCATGCTTCTCTAGAAATTGCACCAATGGCATGCATATGCAACTTAAATTAAACCATTCAAATCATGGGGCCCACCCGGGAAATATCATAGTTCTGATCAGATAGATTTAGAAACGTGTAATTTTTTATTATTAATGAACATGTCTGTTGAATGTGGACCGTCCGCTTCATCTTAGCCGTCCATTAGGTATATATGCGTCGATCAGTCAGTTAGAACATCCCTTTCATTGTAATTCTTACTTAGAATCTATGATGCGTTTGATTTGATCGAGTTAGATGTTTGCCACGTTTCCATATTCACCATCGTTCATTTTGTGGATGCGCGCTAAACATGTCTGCGGGGGACCGTGATTCCGTACTATCCCCGGTAAGGACTAAGGAGGTCGGTACTGGTCAGTGCTCCTTGGGCCCACCATGATGTATTTGTTTTATCCACACAGTCCATTCATTTTCCCAGCGCATTTTAGAGCATGAGATAAAATTTTATGCAGATATAAATCTTACGTGGACTACACCATAGGAGATAATGATGATTGAACGTCCACCATTTAAAAATTTCTGAGGGCCACGAAAGTTTTAGATCAAGATGATATTTATATTTTCCCTTCATCCATATCCGTGTGACC
>JAJHSJ010000003.1:8102935-8149072 GCA_021015155.1 Magnolia officinalis
AGCTTTGATACTCTTGCAGTTATGGGGGATGACACGCAGGCACTGAGAAATTGTACACGTGGCAGAAAGTAGCTGGACGGTTGCTGTACCAATTATAGGTCTGATCATTCGCCCTGGTTAAAGTCCAGATTGACACGTATAAGGCACGTTTGACATTTTATGGCACAAAACACGTTGATCAAATCAGGATCGTCTGTTATTTCATATGGGTGGGGCCATGATTCATTGATCCAGACCTTTGATCTTATGGGACGAATGACACCAAAGTCTTTCAATGTTAAAGATCCTAGAAAATGATGCATTGCCGTTTTTTCTCTTGGCTTCTACCTCTAGACCACTTATCAAGGTTAAGAAATCTAATATGCGGTTACTTTTAACAGATCATAAAATCAACGGTCTGGATGACCGTCTAGATCGTTGTGTCTCCAATCATATCAACCGTCTAGATCGTTGTGTCTCCAATCATTGTGTCTCCAATCATATCAACCGTCTAGATCGTTGAAATATCATAGCAACTAACGATTGGAGATCTACAGTTCACATGTCACGTTTCTTCCTATGTGGGCCCACTTTTCCTGTTTGGATGCTGGAAATGGACAGTCTTGATTGGTGACTGGACATCTACGTCTAACGTGGACGTGCATCCAAAGAGAAGCGACTCAAATGCGAAAAAAAACAACGTAGAGTAAGCCCAAAATAAAGTCGTCTCCGCATCGGACCGGCCACGTGTGAACGCTGCATGTGGACAGATGATTACCTCTTTTGGACCGTCCATGTGTTCATGCATCCAAAACGCAAGTTTAGGCCTTTGTCTGCTTGTATTTGTTTTCTTTCACGTTATTTTGGGCTGGATCTTGAATGTATCGGGTCGGATTTGGGTAACCCCTCTCTATTGTTAGTATGTGGTGTGGCCCACCCAAGTCATGGATTGACTTGATTTTTAAGCCCATGGCCCATCATGGAATGGCGCATCTGATTATAGAGTAGATGTTCAACACACATCACGGTGGGGCCCACACAGCTCGACCTCATGGGAAGTTCCCATGAGGTTGAGGTTGAGGTCTACCTCATGGGAACTTCCCATGAGGTCGAGTTGTATGGG
The DNA here is from genome assembly GCA_021015155.1 of Magnolia officinalis. Classification (NCBI taxonomy): domain Eukaryota; kingdom Viridiplantae; phylum Streptophyta; class Magnoliopsida; order Magnoliales; family Magnoliaceae; genus Magnolia; species Magnolia officinalis. The sequence goes on from JAJHSJ010000003.1 coordinate 8,104,038, forward strand.
TCTGACGGTGATGTGTGTTGAACATCAACACCGTGTATTTGATGGGTTAGGTTATGGGATATCTAAAAATCAGCCATATACGGAACTCAGGTGGGCCATACTATCTAAAACCATGTGAAGACAAGGCTAAAATATATAAAAGTACTTGGTGGGGCCTACATGAGTTTTGGATGTTGTTGAAACTTAGTCTTATCCCTCATCCAATTGGGACACACACCATCGATGGTCTGGATTTGTGAAACATCTGGGTGAGCCCAATAAATGATTATGAATGTTTTAATAGGAAGGTAAACCCTCTCTACTTTTATATGTGGTGTGCCCACCCAAGTCATGGATTGACTTTATTTTTAAGCCCATAGTTCACTATAGAATGGTGCATCTGACTAATGGGGTAGATGTTCAACACAGATCACGGTGGGGCCCACACAGCACAACCTCATGGGAAGTCTCACGGACCTTATAGTACCATTTCTCTTACTTGTATATCTACTAAATATTTAAAAGATAATAGGGCCTTTATTTATACAAACACTACGATGATCCAACACTACATTGTATCAATATTCATATCCAATAGCCTTTGGAACCTGATAAAGTATGTCAATACATCGTAGATCCTATGAATAATTAAGATGGTTTCAATGAATGAGCATCACTCAATATATATATATATATATATATATATATATATATATATATATATATATATATATATATGAGGTTTGGTATAGCCAGCTTTTAGGTCCTGGAGTGTCTTTATGTTTTTAGGCTCACCGCCCATTATGAAAGATACATATGAATGATGAGGTATATGTAAAACAAACTAGGGTGAGGTTTAGGGAGATTGGCCTCTTGGAAATCTTGAGGGGTCAATGTTAAAGTATCTTTTCTCATACGTGTAGGAGATCCGGCTCTGTAGGCCTTACATGATGCGTGATGGACATCCATTCTATCAATCAAATGCACCCATTTATGGAATAATAATGGAGAATATGAAAATAAAATAAAATACTAGATCAAACTAGGAATAGGAATAGGTTTAAAGTACGCAGTTTTTCTATCATGATAGACTTTGTGTATTGTGAAAAGCCTGCAGTTTTTCTATTACGATAGACTGTGTATTGTGAAAAGCTCACTATTCTTAAGAACGCATCTTAAAATATTTACAATTGGGCAACAGCCAGCCTGAATCCACTAACCGTTTATTGCAATGGAAACACATGCGAAGTACAAAGTGTGTCACTAGAGCCTTTACAGTTGCACTGCCTTACAGTCCATGATCGCGTGTGCGTTAAACACACAAGCTTGCATTATTCTATTTCAATTCTCCAAGTTAGAATATTAGAGAACTCAAAACTTATAAACCCCTATAATTCTCTCTCTAAACAATGTGGGACTAAAGTTTTTTATTTTAAAAAAAATCACTTTTCAAATAAATTTTCAGAGAGAACAAATTTAAATCCCTTCTCCTTTTCTTTTTTTTTTTAAGGTAAAAATATAAGACTTCCAATGAAATATGATTTAGACATTCAGCCCATCCATTGTATATGTCTCCTTTAGATGAGCAGTTACACCAAATTTCAAGCCATTTCAAAACTCAGACAATGTCGCCTACATGAGTTCTAAATGAGGTTATTTTTTTTTACACATCCCATGACCTGGAGAAGACCTACTCACACGCTGAGGTAGGGCCTACATTCAACCTCATACTCCATTTCCTATGTTTACATGAGCGAGCACACATCATGCACACGTGTAGTACTATCAAATTAAAACTAACTTCATCTAACGGAGCATTTCTTTCTTAATGGGTCTAAAAATTGAGACCCGGACCCGTTAAAATCGGTCGGTTCAGATCCAATAGGTAACTGTGTGTCCCACCACCAATCAATGGCCTTAATATGATTTCCTAAACCGGGTCAGTCAAACCCGTCTACGAGAAGTATTTCTAGTTTTGAGTTTTGCAACTGAAGTCAACAATTTCGCTCACGCGTGAAATTTTTGGTCGTCCACGTACCGAATCTAAATGTAGGAACTTACGCATGCAATTATCATGAAGAAAAGTGTTTAAGATACACGCGGTTGTATGGAATCTCTGTGAAATACCCTCCTTATAGTACCCATGGAAAGTAGCTATGGTGATCGCAGCCGATCATCTTTACGGTCCATCAGGTAGGTATGCCATATTCAAAAATTCAAGGGAACGAAAATCTCATGGCCATCATTTGATAAAAAGACAGTAAGTGGTCCACATTCAGTTAGTAAATTTCACTGGAAAATGGAGGGTTGGATTTGTTCAATCATTTCGAGTTTTGAGGTATAGCTCATCAATTTGGTGGACCACCAGATCTGCTTTCAAGATCATCATATATGTTTGTTACGTATACCAAGGGGAAAGAACTGCATGGAATTTTTATGGTAGTTGCATTTCTCCAACAATAACGTAACCATAACGTAGCTCCCTCTTCAGCTTGGAGCCTTGGACCTTGCAGGGGCTCTATGGGGCCCACTGTGATGTATGTGTTTTCTCCACCGTCCATTTATTTTTATAGTTCATTTTAAGCCATGAGCCTAAAAAATAATGCAGTTCCACGGCTCTAAGTGGATCACACAATAGGGATTGAACGATTACCATTAAAAACTTTTTAGGATCCGCAGAAGTTTTGATCAAGCTGATATTTTTGTTTTCCCTTGATCCAGGTTCATATGACCTGATGAACAGTCTGGATGGAAAATAAACATCACGGTCCCTTGGATGATTTCAACGGTGGGCGTCATTATCACCAATGCTTCCTGTGGTGTGGTCCACTTGAGGCTTGAATCTGCCTCATTTTTGAACTCATACCCTAAAATGATCTGGCAAAATGCATGAACTGCATGGATAATACACATACATCATGGTGGGTCCCACAGAGCCCCTGCCAGCAATTCGCGTCCAGCTTCTTTACACTGCAAGTTATGATCTACCGTCTTCATTTATTAGGTTCAACCATCCGTGGCCCACCAAAAAAACAAAAACAGAAATCGTACTCACTAAAAGCCAAACGTCCCCGATAAAGTAGGTTGGACTTAACGGCTGAGGAGAGGAGTTTCTCGCTCCTGTTTCAATGGATGGCATATACAAAATCACGTGGTGGGGCTCACCCGAGTTTGGAATTACCTGATTTTTGGACTTTCCATTCGTCCAGGTGGAACACATTTTCAATGGATGGGATGGTGTATACGAAACAATGCTAACCCTACACGTAATCTGAAAGGTTTTACGGTGTTTGTCTCATCCCAGCTGTTTCATATGGCAGGACCTACATTTCTTCTTTGGGAGCCGATTAAGTGAGCCTAGGGGTGTACATCGAGTTGAACCGATTCGGTTAGGCCACTAGCTGACCTCAGCTCAAACTCAGCTCGGCTCCGTCATTGAGTCTGACTGACCAGCTCGGCTCCGTTCAATTAGCAGCTAAGGCCAATTCTAGCCATGCGCTGCATTTCCACAAACACCTGAACTATACCTTAAAATTCACATTTTCTGTAAAACAACAACAAAGGCTTTTTAAGTATTTTATCAAACACCTAAGTAATATAAAAATCAATAAAAGAAAAAGGTATTTGTTTGGTATACATATCTTCCTAGCCACTAGCTACACTTCGTTGAGTCATTTCAACAAACACTTAGTGAGCAACATTAATATTAAAGTAACTGAGTCACTGAACTGGTTCGATCCAAGTTTGATTCTGGATTTAAGTCAAGTCAAGCTGGGCCAGCTCGAACTCATATTTGAACCGAGTTGAATTGAGCTTTTGTTTTTAAAGTTGAGTGGAGCCAGCTAACCGAGCTAGCTCGGTTCATGTATTCTAGGTGAGCCCTTGACCGTAGGGCCCACCTTGATGTATGTGTATATATCCATTCCGGCTTTGAAGCTCATTTTAAAGCATGAACTAAAAACGAAGTAGATAAAAATTTCAGGTAAACCCCAACAGTGGCAAATGACCATGAAAAACTTCCCGTAGGCCACAAAAGTTTTGTATCAAATTGATATTTGCTTTTCCCTTCTTCAATATCTGTGTGACCTTATCAAAAGGTTAGATGTAAAATAAGAATCCCGGAGGGCATGCCCAGGATTTTTTAATGGTAGACATTCAATCACCACTCTTTCCTACGGTGTGGTTCACCTGAGATTTGGGTCTCCTTCATTTTTTACCTTCTACCCTAAAATGATCTGGAAAAACGGATGAACGGTGTGGATACACGATACATACATCAAGGTGGGCCCTAGGGCTGAACCTAATCCGCTCCTCCGAACGGTATTTTAAAATAGGGTTATTATACAACCGTCGTAAATGAACCCACCTCAAAAGCCTTCCCCGCAATGATGTAAAAGCCATTAAAACGAGTACTTCCTTTGTTATGATTCAATGACAGCCCTCCATGTGAGGACAGGAGTCGAACACGTGTTAAACATTTCGATGAGTCAATCACGGCCCATCATATGAGGTCAGGAGTCAAACACGTGTTAAATTTTCGATGGATGGCTAAGGGATTAGAGATCCACCTCAGTCATCACGCCGGAGATATTTATGGATGACGCGAACGGGATAACGGTTCCGAATCTACCCTGGTCAGGCTTCTTAAATCCGCGAAAAAAATAAAACAAAAAAATATAAAATAAATTTTATAAAATCAAATAAGTTCTATATAAGATATGGAAAATAAAATAAACGAGTTTACAACCCTTTAAATAAGAATATTAAGCAGAAGAAATTCTGAAACTCCAACTAAAACTCACATCTTACCGAAAATAGTAAAAAATTAATAAGTATCCTAAGCTTCACCGTGTTGTTTCCTATTTATCCTAAGCACTTATGTTGGATAAAGCTCAAATGGATGAAGAGTTATAATCAAAATAAAACTTATTATTTATATATTTATAGTAAAAGTGGAATTAAAATATGAAAACAACAGTTAAGCTGATGGTATTTCACAAATCTGGCTTGCGCAAGATGGGTTGGGTAGCTAAAGTAGCTCGTCCTACTCCAAAATCATATATTTCAAGTCTGATAACTCATCCTACTCTAAAATTGTATATTTTACATTCGATAACTTATTTTGGTTTGTGAGATACGTCCGTTTTAATTTTTGACAGTCCGGATCATCTCTATTTTTTATTGGGCCTTTTCTGTTCCATCTTGGCCATGAAATTATTCGCGACCCTCTCTACATCAATGGACTCATAAATATGCCATTGATGGAAAGTAATACTAGTCCACTGATTGTTTGATTTTTGGTACATGGCATGTTGATAATATCCTTGACGTAAAAAATACGTAATTAAACATACAACTGTCCAAATTCAAAGGACACGTGTGGATTTCTCAATTAGTGTACCACATTCACAATTTGTTTTGGGTATGTAGAATTTTATAAATCCATTCTTACGTGAATGAATGGCCCGGATTTATGCCAAGCGTTGAATCCGAAATGGCTTCTCTTTAGTCTCAATGGGTAACGATATGCACATTGTGATAGGGAAATGAAATAGTAAATGCTTTTAAAAACTTTTTAACTTTTCAATGTATTAAATACTATTTTTAAAAATTAATAAGTATTTTAAAATACTGTAAATGAACCACACGTGTAAAGCGTGTGATGGAGATGCAAGGGAGAGAGGCTCATCCGTTTTCGTGTTTCTTTGTCTTTCTTTCCGTGTCTGGTGATGCTCAAGGAGAGAAGTATCAAATGCTTTCTTTATTTTGTCATATGCTCTTTTTCCTATGGGAGAGGACACTCTTTATTTTGGCAAAGGCTCTTCTTTTTTGGGAAATGAATTTATTCTCGTTTCCCTATGTTAAAGACACCGAATTTCTCTCTCAAATAGATTGCATACTATATAACTTAAATTTTAACGTTTGAAACTTCTACAAATCTTATCATTATCTACTTGTTACATCCACATTGTATACATTCAAAGCTCAAGTGGACTGCACTACAAAAGTTGCGGGAATGAATGACTAATATTAAAACCTTACGAGGGTCTACCATGAGGTTTATTTATTTATTTATTTATTTTTAACACACGCACACACTCACGCCTTAGTGGGATTTCACCACCTATGGATACTCGAACCCTTGACCGGGTGTTGAAACTCCTGAGAGTCTACCATGAGGTTTATTTGCCATCTAACTCTTCATAAGGTCACACGGGGAAGTGGGCTCCCTGTCATTCTACACATGTGGCATGCATGGACAAGATTAGATCTGTTCAATTTGTTATTTCCTATGCCCCTAAGTTAGGTGGGGCCCACTATGATGTTTGTGAGAAACCACCATGTCCATCCGTTTTTCCATATCATGTTAAGATCATATCTATTCATTTTGTTACTTTCTATAATGAATGGACCTTGGTCAAAAATTTGCTATGTAATTTGGATGATGGAGAGGACTGCGGATTTCCTGCTAAAACCTTTAACAGATATTCCTGTGCTGCAGATGCAGAAGCTAGGTGGGGTGTGATGTTTGTGAGAAATTCACTTCATCTACTTGTTGTTTTTCTAGATCACGTTATGATGAAAAAAAAAAATGAGGTAGATCCAAAACTTAAGTAGGCCTCACGATAAGAAAATTGTAAAAAAATGAGGTAGATCCAAAACTTAAGTAGGCCTCACGATAAGAAAATTGTAAAAAAATGAGGTAGATCCAAAACTTAAGTAAGCCTCACAATAAGAAATTTGTAAAGATTGAATGTCCATCGTCAAAACATTTGTGAGCTCAGAAGTTTTGGATTAGGCTAATATCTTTGTGTTTCTAGTTCATCCCAATAGGATTGACCGTATGGATAGTATGAACAGCATATGAACATCACAGTAGAACCTGGGACGGTTCCAATGGTGGGCATTCCCTACCCACTTTTTCCTGTCGTGTAGACCACATGAGTTTTGGATCTTCATCATTTTTGAGCTCATGTTCTAACATTAGCTGTAAAAAAGGATGGACTAGGTGGATTGTTCACAAACATCACAGAGTGCTGTCACCGGCAATCCGCCATGGAGGGGCATACAATATCGTAATCCGTGATCTCGAATAGGGCTGTCAACAGGCTGGGCTGGGGTAAGTCTCGGCCTGGATTTTGAACTATTTCAGGCCAGTACTTTTTCAAAAATCTGATTTTTAGGCCCGAGCCTGGCGACACCCATGATTAGGGGTGTACATCGAGTTGAACCGAGTCGAGCTGGCCTCAGCTCGACTCGGCTCCGCCACTAGCTGACCTCGGCTCAAACTCAGCTCGGCTCGGTCCTCGAGCCTAATTAGCTAGCTCGGTTCGGTTTGGTTAGCAACTCGGGCTAGTTCAAGCCGAGTTCGAGTCAAGATCGAGCCGAGTTCACCAGTGCAGCATTTTCACAAACACTTGGATTGCACTTTCAAAATCTCACTATATTTAAGACAACAGCAATGGTTTTACAAGTATTTTATCAAACATCTTCTAAGCAATATGGAAATAAAAAAAAAAAAAAAGAAAAAAGTATTAGTTTCATATACATACCTTCCTTGCCACCCACCACACTTTGTTGAGTCATTTTATCAAACACTTGGTGAGCAACATCAATATCAAAGTAACCGAGTCACCGAACTGGCTCGATCCAAGCTAGGTTTGATCTGAGTCGAGTCGAGCTGGGGCAGCTTGAACTCAATTTCGAGCTCAAAAAATCAGCTCGACTCGGCTCAAACTCAACTTCAAATCGAGCTTTTTCGAGTCGAGTCGACCGAGCTAACTGTGCTAGCTCGGTTCTTGTACACCTCTACCCATAATCTCGAACCGAACTAGCTCCTTTCTAATTTCATCCAAACAGGTCGCAGATGCAATTCTACGAAATTACATTCTTATGTAAAAAGACAAATAATTATAGAAAATGCTTCCTCTACAAGCCCTTGTAGAATAAGCTAATTCAAGCTTGCTGCAGTGGATCCCACCGAGTGTGTGTATCACATCCAACCTGTCCACTAAGATTGCCCCACCATGAATGTTGGGTTTTCAAAAGATCAAGCTGATCCAGCCATCAAGTGGGCCATCACATGAATTTGAAGGTTTTTGGATGGTTGTCAATTGTTTTCTATGATAGGGCCCACCATGTTGTGAATGTGCTATCCAACCATTACATTACTTGAACCCACCACAACGACAGAATAACCCAAAGACCAGGCATAGACAATCATTAAGTAGGCCCCAACATAGAAAACAATTTACAACCATTCAAAATCTCTGAATTCAGATGGTGGCCCACATGATGATTGGATTGATCTGATCTTTGGGGAATCCAACTTTAACGGTGGGAAACTCGTCTGGACAAGTTGGATGCGATAAAAAGTTGCAGTGGACCCCACACGCAGCACTCGTGGAACAAGCTTTCTTCTACAAGAACTTGTACAGGAACCGGCCTTAAGAACATCATATTCATTCTATCAAGGGGCTTGTTTTAGGCCCAGCTAGGCTTCCTAGCTAAGGATCTGTCCTAGGTTTTGGACCGTCCATTATCCGGGTACCCACATATCAGGTCAAACAAATGGGCCAGGCTTTTATAGCCTTTATGCATACTCATTGTCAGGCCCCACACGGTTGATTATCGGGTCTGAAAATTCAAGGTGGGCCTTAACTAGAACCAGGTCAGTCCGACCGGTTGTAACCCTGCTAAATAACTTACTATGCAAGCAATCATGTCTGGTAGTTGTACAAGAGTCTCAAACTCGGCTCAGTCAGCAACTTGGGACGAATTCAAGCCGAATTTGATCCTATGCAGCATTTTCTCAAACACATGGAGTGCACCTTCAATTTCTCATAGTATGCAAAACTGCATGAGCAGGTTTTTTTTTTTTTTTTTTTCCACATTTTACACTCCCATCGGACAGGTATTTCATTAAATACTAAGTAGGCAGCATCAAAATGAAATATAAAGATAGTTTTATTAGGTAACGTTTGTTTTCTAGTAGTGATTTGTTTTTTATATATACATTCCTCACCACCAGCTGATCCTGCAGAGAATTTAGGTACCTGAAACAACATTTTGTCGAGTCATTTCATCAAACAATTGGTGAGCAACATCAATATCAAAATTACCAAGTCATCGAACTGGTTCGATTCGAGTTGAGGTTCGATCCGAGTTGATTCAAGCTCGGGTAAGATTGAACTCGGGTCGAATTATTTTTTTCGAGCTCCGAAAATCAACTCGACTTAGCTTGAACTCAGTTTCAAATCGAGTCGAATCGAACTTTTTCACGTCGAGTCAAGCACGTTAACCGAGCTAACTCGGTTCAAGTACAGCTCTAGTGGAGCTTGAGGCGATTTGTACAAACGTGCCAATGTGGCACGTGTGTTTGATTCGGGCACTCCTTAGTTGATGGACGGTGTAAATGGTTGATAGGGTTTGACATGAATTTCTTACAACCACTGTTGTGCCCCTGCTACAAAAAGCTCCATGACGTTTGCGTGAAATCTACACCGTCCATCAGTTGTGTCAGCTCGAGCACAAAAGGTACGGAGATCCCAAGTGCAAGTGGGCCACACCACAGGGAACAACTGAGATGGAGAACCTCTGTGGACCCCACTCTGATTTTTATATGCCACAAGAACGTAGAGGAAACATAAATATCAACCTCATTTAAAACTTAGGTGGGCCAAAAAGGTTTCAATAGCCTGATGACATGCTCACTGCTGCTGTGTTGTGACCACCTGATTTTTTCTACCTGTCTTATTATTTGCAGGTGGTCTTAAACATGAGCTTGCAGAACTCATGGACAGGTTAGATGTCACACAGACATCAAGGTAGGTACAGAGGAGCTTTTTGTTGCATGGATGGACTCGGTCAAGGCAAGGGCTCTGTGGGGTCCACCATTATGTATGGATTTTATCCATACCGTCCATCCAATTTTTTCATATCATTTTTAGTATATGTTAGTCCCGGTAAGTTTTTAATGGTAGGCATTAAAACCCCACTATGTGGTCCACCTAAGCATTGGATCTGCCTCATTTTTGGGCTCGTACTCTAAAAAGACCTGGACATCATGGATAAAAACACATACATCACGGTGGGAAATTCCTACCATTGAAACCTTCCTGGCTCGACAGTGATGTTTACATGCCATCCATACCGTTCATAACGCCATTCCTAATGGTATGAACTGAAAACAGAAATATTAGCCTGATTCAAAACTTCCATGGACCCACAAATATTTCAACTGCAGATGTTCAATCCTCACGTGTTCGGCCCACTTGAATGTTGGATCCGGATCAGTTTTGGACCCATGTCTTAAAATGAGCTTTAAAAACGGATGGATGGGGTGGATTTCTCACAAACATCACAGTGGGCACCACCTAAGTTTCAGTGCAGGAACTTCGCTTTTGCAGGAAATCCGCGTCCTGTTGCAGGGCTCTTGAGCATCCACCCACTAACAGCCCACCGATTAGTGGGCCAGGCAGATTTTTGGCCCACGCCTGATGAATGGCCCAAAACTGCCCTATCACTTTCTCCCACGTGTGGCACAGGGACAGCGGGAATTCCAAGACCACTTATATTGGAATCATAAAACAAGCGGTGCAGATCATGATTAATTAAGATCTTAAAAAATGGGCCATCCTTCAAAAGAATCTCACGAAAGAGGAAAAGGTGAAGTCAAAGACTTGCTATTTAAGCCCACCTTTTTTTATTTTTATTTTTATTTAGTTCCTTACGGAGACCGGTTCCTCTGCAACGTTGGTACAATACACAGAATAAGCTTATTCTACATCGTAGTCTCTGGGGATAATCATGACGTCTTCATTAAATCCATTTCATCCATCATATGAGTCCCCTCAGTTTAACTGTACATACCAAAAATCTAGATTATCTAATACTCATTTGGGCCACACCACGTAAAATCATACAAACATCTCTAAACTTACATGTTTTTTGGACCACCTGAGATTTAAAATGGTCTAATATTTTGGATTTCCATTTATCCTGATGGTTTGTATCGTCTAAATGTATTGGATTGAATATAAAAAATACTGTGAGCCCCACATATGATCTGGATTTTTAATGGTTCATCACCAACCCATCTGTTCCCTATGGTGTGGCCCAACCATGTCTTGGGTCTGGCTAATTTTTGGTATATGATGTTAATTTTAAGTTACCGCCTTATGGACGTATTGGATGTGAGCCACACATCATAGTGGCCCACACATGACGTCTTAGAGTAAGCTTATTCTACTTACGTTGCAAGGAACCGACCTCTTTCTCGTAATGTTATTACGATTTTAAATTTCACTTGTCTTTTGTCGATTCCTAATAGCGTGCAAACAGAGAATCTCTCGATGCAAGGGGGGCCATTAGAAAATATAAACCATTGGATGTCGATCCAACGGCGGCTATCGCATGTGAGAGCCCTTCCTCGAGACCAATCAAATGTGGGGCCCACCGGTCTAGTAGATTATGGCCCCGATGCGTAAGACAAGGATCGTATCCTCTTCTGATAGAGAACAAGTATAGTGTCCTCTAGCTACGAGTGAGACGTACGCGGATTGGGTAACACCCCGTCCGTCCCTAGATGGGGATGGACAGGGCTCTCAAGGTCCACTGTGATGTATGGGTTTATCCATACCGTCCATCCATTTTTCCATATCATTTTAGTCTACAAGACCAAAATTGAGGCAGTTACAAGGCTCAGGTGGACCACACATTAGGGATTAAATACCTACCGTTGAAAACTTTTTTGGGAGCCACTGAAGTTTTGGATTGAGCTTATATTTGTATTTTCCCTTTATCCAGGTCTATGTGACATTATGAACCGGTTGGATGGAAATAAACCATCACGGTGGGCCCTATAAAGGTTTCAACGGTGAGTGTCTATATCATGTGGTCCACTTGAACCTTGGATCTGCCTATTTTTTTGGATTGTGACCTAAAATGATATTTAAAAAACGGATGGACGGTGTGGATAAAACCCAAACATCACGGTGGCCCCTCAGAGCCCCTGTCCGTACTAGCTAGGGACTGCGAGGTAGTACCCAATCCGCGTACGAGTGGGACCGTTGTGATCTGGACTGTACCTCTTTCGCATTGAACAAGGACGTTGTTATCATTTCTCTTATTAACCGTCTATTTGCAGGCACTGATGCATGGGTTTGGATCATCTAATCAGGGATTTTTCGGAGCATGGTCAATCCATGATACGGTTCATCATATCAACGGTCCAGATTCAAAACAGTGGGCCCAATTTGTATAGACTGGATTGGTTACACTGTAAAATCGGGGTTGGTGATCACCCACTGATCATTATTTATAGAGAAATGATTCAGTACACTAATAACGCTGTCACTGATTGTCAGTCCAATCAATCAATCTGGACCGTCCATTGGGTCCAGAACTCATTTTATGGCCCACCATGCAAAAATCACACTGATAATATGATACCATTCAGTCATCGATGGTATGGTTAGGATTACCTAATAAAGGTGATTCTCTTGAATAATAGCCAATCCACGATTGGTCCCAACGAATAAATGGTTTAAATTGTTGGTTGGATTTCTTTTTATATAAACGATCTCGACTCTCCATTTTAGTGGATAAAGATCGGATGGTTAGGATCATCTGATTGTTGCAACTTTTGCATGATAGCGCATAAGACTTGTGATGTATCTATGGATGGACGGTTCAGATAGATCGATCTTGCTGTTTAAAGTGTCTGATACAACTCAGGAGCACTGTAACTTATAGTGCTCTCATAGCACTAGATCATTTCTTTTTAATTATAAATTAGTATTCTGGTATATGTACTTTAGAAAAAGCACAGACAAAGTGGAGTTATTGGAGAAAGAGTTGTGAGATTGATTACAAATACGTATATAAGAAAGCTGCAAATGGATGGTAATCATCACAGGAATGTACTAAAAATTTTCCTCTTTTGACTAATGTTGATCATTGTTTACTACCAAAAATAGAAAAATAGAAAGTATGATCCAATTATTTGCCTAACAATTGTATCCTAATCCAATATAATTCATTAAGTGGGGCCCACTTGATAGTTTGCCGATTATCAGAGATCGTAGTTTCCGGGACCTGTCGCAAGATTAGAGGGGACAACCCGACCCGACGGGTCTTTGGAACCGCTGAGCTGGCTTGGGTCCAAAAGTTCAACTCCGAGACCTCTCAAAATTAGCTTGACCCAACCTAACCCAGGCTCAGTTTTTAAATGGGTCTATTTGATCCATTCTAAATGAAACCCAACTTAGGTATATACCTAACTCAAATCCGACTTTGGAATGTAATAAAAATTTTCCTCTTTGACTAATCTTGATCATAGCTTACTATTAAAAATAATAATAATAATAATAATAATAAAACGAGATCCAATTATTTGCCTAACAAGTATCCTAATCTAATATAGTTTATTAAATGGGCCCCACTTGATAGTTTGATGATTATCCGAGATTGTAGTTTTTGGGACCCTACCCTAAGATTAGGGGTGATAACCCGATGGGTCTTTGGAACCATTGAGGTGATTTGGGTCCAAAAGTGCAACCTTAATTACTAAACCGGTTGGGTTTGAGACCTCTTAAAATTAAACCTCATCCAACTCAATCTAGACTCAGTTTTTAAAGGGGTCCATTTAAACCATTCTAAATAAAACCTGACATAGGCATGTATCTGTCTCAAATCTAAAAAATGTAGTTAATTAATATAAGTATAAAAAAGTCTAATTTTTTTTATTAATTAATTAATACTATCTAAAATAAGTGAAAGATTATGAACCTTCATAAGAGATTTGACTGTTGATAATAAACCCATTGTAGGTAGGAAAAATTCAAGAAGGAATTTCAAGTTTGGAGGAAATTATATTAGAACAATATTTATGTTAAAACTCACTTGTAATTTTTATATCCAACCTATGTCAAACTCATGAGATAAATAGGTAAGGTCTTGACACTAGATATTAAAGCTCCCATAAGTTGCAAATTCAAAAAGGAAATTTAGGTTTGGAAGAAATTATTTATATTAAAACTCACTTATGATTTTATATCCAACCCATGTGATAAATGGGTCAGGTATAGGTTTTCCTATACTAGGCTTAACCTATTTATTTAGGTTAGCTTTATCGTAATTAAAATAGACCAATTTATATTAGAACATCATTTATGTTAAAACTCACTTGTGATTTTTAGATCTAACTCATATTCAACCCATAGTTCTCTTATTTCCAACCTACCCATTTATTTGAGTTAGCTTTATTGTAATTAAAATAGACCCATTTATATTAGAACATCATCTATGTAAAATCCCACTTGTGATTTTTAGATCTAACTCATATTCAACCCATACGAAAAATGGGTCGGGCTTGGGTTCTCTTATACCCGACCTAACCCATTTATTTAAGTTAGATTTATTGTAATTAAAATAGACCCATTTATATTGGAACATCATTTATGGTAGAACCCACTTGTGATTTTTAGATCTAACTCATATTCATCCCATACTATAAATGGGTCAGGTCTGGGTTCTCTTGCATCCGACATAACCCATTTATTTGAATTAGCTTTATTGTAATTAAAATAGCCCCGTTAAGATTGGAGCATCATTTATGTTAAAACCCACTTGTCATTTTTAGTGGTAGACTCTTAAGAGTTTCAACACCCGGTCAAGAGTTTTGAGTATCCGTAAGTAGTGAAATCCCACTACAGCGTGGGGGTGTGTGTGCGTATGTAAATAAATAAATAAATAAAGACCTAACTATGCAAGCCATACGATAAATGAGTAGGGTTTGCATGCGTTCTCTTACATTCGACGTAGCCCATTTATTTGAGTTGGTTTTATTGTAATTAAAATAGACCCATTTATATTAGAACATCATTTGTGTTAAAACCCGCTTGTGATTTTTAAAGCTAACTCGTATTCAACTCATATAATAAATGGGCCGGGTCTGGGTTCTCCTATAACAGACCTAACTCATTTATTTGAGCTAGCTTTATTGTAATTGTATAAACCTAGACTTGATTGAATTTTATTGAGTCTGGTCTAAAGTTAAAATTCTGGCCCAATTATTAAATGAAGTATGATAAAATTACAACCTATATGTAATCCATCATTGATCTGAAGGGAACCATCATAAATTGTTGTACGACTTCGACGGTACAGATCGGTCGTTGGGGAGATTTTAGCGCAGGAAATGTGAAATGTGAACCGTTGATGACCTGATGAGATAAAACAAAATTCCAGATGCATGTATGCTAGGACCGGTTCCAGGCTTCTATATTGCCGAAGAAGTGGACCACTATGGGCCACCAACTGTTCTGTCTGATGGATGAAGATTTCTTATCCCAGAGTGGGACCCATGCATTGTGGAGGTTCCACGGCCTACAATTTGGGAGGTACTCCTGCAACGTACCTGTCCTTTTTTCCATTCAGCAAAGACGGCCTTTTGTGCCCTCCACCACTAAAAGAGGAACCCTGACCATTCATGCGCTGTCACATGCAAACAACATCCTTTGAAACTGGAAAGTGGGACCCACCAACAATCAGGTAGTTGGATTCAGATGTGACAATTTGGAAGTTACGAGGAAAGACTGAAAATTACCGAGTTACAAACTCTTTAGAGAACAATACAAGTTACAGTGCTCCAAGTTGCATCATGATACTCAGTCCAATCCATCGATCCCAACCGTCCAATAGGTCGATTATAACTCTTCAATGGGTCCAGCACACCTTTGAACAATCACATATTTGACAGTCTGATCCATTTGTAAGTTCGCCTTATTTTTTATAGCCATTCATTTTCCAAGCTGTGGCTGGGATGTTTAGGATGGTCTGATAGGAATGTCCTCAGAACCATTTTCAATCGATAAAAGGCCCAATCAATTGATGGTTCAGATTGTTGATTGGACCTGCTTTTCCATACGATCTTAACTATATATTTTATAGTCCATTGATCTTACTCTTAGAATCAATGGATCGCTATTTCTTTTACTACGTAGCTTACTACTGTATTATTCTTCAACTAATGGAGGGATCAGATCTATTGATTGGACTGTTCAAAGTGTTCTAATGCAACTAGGAGCACTATAACTTATATCCTCCTTATATTTATACTTTGCAAAAAAAAGCGTAGGCAAAGTGCATTCCGGGAAGAATTGGGTGGGGTCCACTTAGAAAAGAAAAAGCTGTAGGAATCTTGGCCTTCGCTCTCACCAAAAAACAGTGAAAAGGGGCAGATCTTAGCAAATCCAAGGGGCCAATGTATTTATTTTATTCCATGCCTTTGTGGGGGATAAAAAAAAATAAAAAGAAATGAAGGGTCCAAAAGTACTTTTGTAAAAAGTAAAATTCTAGCTGTGTTTGGAGACAATGGCATTGTAGATCGAGCCATTTCTAACTCTCAGTTCTAAGCTTTGGTGCGGTGGATCACCAAAACTATAGAGTTTTCTGGGCCTTGATCATAAATGGGCCCACTCTCTACAACAAGTGGCCCACATTGAATAATAAAACCATATTTAATCGGATAATCAAATAATGTACATTTCTCCCATGAATGTGGTCGGTTTTTACATTCTATATGGAGATCATTTTGCCAGGATAGTCAACATGTGTCTCTCCATGGGACCACATGCAAAGATTGTTAGCCAGTTGAGAGTGTCCATCTAATATTTTGAATGGACCATAATCCAATAATCACTCCGAAAAATGATCCTAACCATTAATTTACATGTTTCCTTTCAGTGGTTTGCGGAGGAAGTTTTTTCGCCACGCCCCACGTCAATCATCCTACCGTCGCTGCTTGTGGGCCCATTGGGACAATACATTTTTACGATCACGAGTCACGTATAGGCAACAATTAGCTCCTCGAATCGAAAGGATTTCCCACGATGGGTCGTTTATCTTTAAGGCCCAACGAAGGAACGGTTAAGATCACTAGAGCCCATTTAGCAAAGACACCCCGCAGGACTACAATTTGGGGAAGTCCCCATGTTTAGATGTCCATTTTCAATTTTAATATTTTCCAAAGTGCAAAGTGCAAAAAAAAGGAGAGCTTCCATGAAAATGTGGACAGACAAAGGTATTGGTGGCCTTTAATAGCCATGATACTTGCACTGAGTAAAAGATAGTCACAGAGAAGCCTTCCCACCCAAGAAAACAAGCTTTGGAAAGGCTATATAGATACACAAAGGTATTCCCTTTAATAGGCCATAGGGCCATGGTATATGACCCTTATTGTAAAATAATAATAATAAATAAATAAATAAAAGGTGACAAAGGAGTCTTGCCATCCAAGCAAGACATGGAAGGAACTTCTCTAAGTCCAAGGATCCAGGATAAGTGGGGCCCACCAAAGATTATATTATCGTGGAAACAAATGTGATGTCCCTATCATAGTCTCTCTCTCTCTCTTTCTAGGCTCTCTCTCTCTCTCCACCCCACCAAAGATTATGTTATCATGGAAATAAATGCGATGTCTCCATCATAGGCTTCCTACCCTCAAGCTACTTTTAACTCTGGAAGAGTGTGATGGTTGATATGCAGGCACTTTTTGAACTTTCTAAAATGCTAGTCACATGGTAACTAGGTCATCATCTAAATGTCATATTGATTGAAATATTCGTGACCTTTGATTAATGTGTAATTGATTTATGAAATAAGTGAAAGTAGACTTGAATGATTTGACCACGTACAAAGAAGACTAAGAACTACACTTGTTAGAAGGATTGGAAGAGCGACTTAGTTCAAGTTGAAGGCTTTAAAATAATAAAGGAAAGGCCCGTAAATTTAAGTTATAAGAAAGTATTTTAAAACCCAGAGCTTAGCGAAGGATATAATTCTTGATAGAGTGAAATTGTGGAACTCAGGACGACTATTTTAACCTCGAGTCGTGTTAGGACTTAGCCCTGACTTGCTCAAGTCAAGGTGACTCATGATATAGAACTGAATTGAGTCTGACCAAGTCCAAATCAATTATGATGGTGGAATATGCCCGCAACTAATTGGGATGATGGTCAGATGATGATGCTTTTTTAAATGAGATCATTGTTTAATTTTCTTTTCAATTGTCAGATAAATGTCTATCCATCGGCCATTTACGAATCATAATCTTTGTATTCGATTGTTTCTCTTTTATTATTTGTAAATCTGTTCGTTTTTTTAAATGCTTGTTTGAATAATGAAAAGGAAAAGAAATGAAGCTTCTTCTTCTATGTCAAATGAGTCATTGTCCATCTTTGATCATGTCCCATAAATGTAACTATATATGCCACATGTTTAACCATCCATCTTCTTGCACCCCACATATAAAGCATCCCAAATGTGTTATAACGTACCACATGCACCACCATTCTCTCTTGCCCCCACATGTGTAAAGCACTCCACGTGTGCTAATGTGCCCCATCTGCCATCATTCATTTTCAATGGCTTAAAATATGTGATATGTACTTTTATTCATCTTTAGTAGCTCTAAATATGCTATATGTGTCAATGGACAAGTGTTGCCATTTAGCTTCAAGTGCCTATGTGTCAAATGTGTTGATGCATGTCATTTGTCACATGCTATATATCATACAACTTCAAATACCTCACATGTACCATATGTGCCACAATTCAGCTTCAAGCTAACCACATATGTGGTGGAAGCCACATGTGCTACTGTCCATTTTCAAGTATCCCACATGTACCACATGTGCTAATCTGACCCGTGCTAATGACTACTTAGAATTTTTCGTTTTACCAAAAAAAATATATTTGAAAATAGAGCTTAAAATTTTAAGAAAATCATGTTATAAAACAAACAAAGAAAGCAATATTTCCTTTCCCCATGGGAATAAGGTTTCCCAAACGTCATTTCCTTTCTTATGCTTTCCATGAATCCAACAAGCCATGTAGGAAATTAATATTTAAACTCACCTGTTTGATAGATTCTCTCTTTTTGTACTTTTAGTGATGAAGAGAGTACAACTTTGTAGCTTTGGGTCACCAAAACTAGATAAGAAAGGGTGTGTTTATCAAACAGTGTGGCTCTAAATAGTGGCTTCCTTTGCTGAGGGTCAGCTTGGATGTCACACCTTTGAATGTGACAGTCAAGCAGCTGCCCTATTTATGTAAATGCAGTGATCATAGGTTGATTACCTTGGCTATTCAAATCAATATTTTGACTGGGCCAGTTCAACAGGTCTAACCCAAACAGTTCAAAATCCAAGTATTTGGGTCACGGTCGTTTTAGGATCTTTTAAATGGTAAGTCATGGAAATTCGGCCGTTTGGTTTGGAGTGAAATTTTCCATGGAAATTTTAAGAGGCCAATGAATAGCGGGAAGTAACATCTTCTAGCAATTTTGGAAATTGATAACTAAATCTTCTTCTTCCTCTTTCGAGAAATCCACACACACACACATATATAGCCTTAGGAGTTTCAAGGGGTCTTGTATCACATAGACCGTTCAGATTTTGTGCCCATGACATGTGTGCAAAGATGCTCAGGTGAGCATTCTTTTGTGCGTGTGTGTATATATCACCTAATGCTCACCTGCGCACCGGTTCTCACAAGTTCTCGTGAGTTGCGAGAACTCATCACACGTGATGTGAGCCTAAAATTTAAGTGGTCCACGTGATGCAACACCCCATGAAACCCTTGGGGCCCAACTTTTCTTCTAATCCAAAACTTTGGTGGGCCATGACAAAAGAAAACAGTTTCCTCCCTTGATTTACATCTGTCTTTGCTATGGCCCACCAAAGTTTCAGATCAGGGTCAAAAATTGGTTCCGGGAGGTTTCATAGGGTACTGCATCACATGAACCAATTGGATTTTGAGCCCATGACATGTGTGCAAAGGTGCGCATGGCACAGGTGAGCATGCCTCTCTCTCTCTCTCTCTCTCTCTCTCTCTCTCTCTCTCTCTCTCTCTCTCTCTCTCTCTCTCTCTCTCTCTATATATATATATATATATATATATATATATATATATATATATACACACACACCTTGGGAATGAAAGTTGATTCCTTTTATTTTTTTCCACAACCAGTGGGAAGTCAAATTCAATGGAAATCAATTCATTTACAGAGTATTCAACATATCCAAATAACCTTTACAATTCAGAGTCACCAAATAGCTTGTTCATGTACATGAGTATTATTTCTTGATTTTTGAATTGTTTGGATGGGTAGATATCAGAAGGTATGCGAGGAAGACAAAACGTTGCATACAATGAAAATTATGAAAAATGAAAAGATTTCTTTTTCTTTTAGCTTGAGAGTAAAATAGAAAATAGTCCTTTGTAGAGAAAACATTAGAGAAAGGAAATCAATTTCCTCAATCCTCCCTGTTGGGGGCCTTACACAAAACCTTAGGATCTAGCCCTTCAGAACAAACCAGAATTATGGATAATAAAGCAATGAAAATAATCAATGCATCAATCACACACCACAGAAGAGAATTTTACGTGGAAAACCCTCAAAGAGGTAAAAACCACGGGACCTCGTCCAGATCAACAATCCACTATGAAGTAGAACGTTTACAACCTTCTTCACTCACGCAGGAGTGGATAAACAATAAGAGAAATAGAGAAAACGGAGAGATCTAACCGATTACGAGGACATAGAAGCGCTGAGATGTAGATTGCACAGTAGAGAACCTCCACGAGCAGAACCTCCCTTCTATAAGCTTCCTCTCTCTCTTTCTCCCTCTCTCTCACCTTTGATAGCCCTAAACCCTTTAGCAAATCCCTTGCAAAGCTTTAGGAAACCCTCTTGCTGTTTTCTTCACACAACATACCCTAGAAAAATCATAGGGACCCCTTTTTATAGTTTTAGGAAACTCCTTTCTGCATCCTAGTTGCGAAAGGACTTTGCGCATCCCAGTTGCGAAAGGAGTTGCGCATCCTAGTTGCGAAAGGACTTGCGCATCCTAGTTGCGAAAGGACTTGCGCATCGACGGGTCAAAAAAAAACCCATCAAATCTCCCCCTTTTTGACCTAGGAGGGATTCACCTTCTTTAAGCCAGTCAGGTTTCTACAAACCTCAAACTTGCCCTTGAGCAAAGCCTTGGTCATCATATCTAACCCATTATCGTCCGTGTGGACCTTCTCAAGCTGTAACATCTTCTGTTCCAAAGTATCCCTGATCCAGTGATACCGAACCTCTATGTGCTTCGACTTGGAATGCTGACTCGGATTCTTGCTCAAGTGTATAGCACTCTGACTATCGCAATAGACCACGTGCTCCTCCTGCTTTAGGCTAAGTTCCTGTAGGAACCTCTTCATCCAAAGCATCTCTTTACATGCCTCTGTGACTGCAATGTACTCGGCCTCTGTCGTCGACAATGCTACGACCTTCTGTAGCTTGCTCTGCCAGGAGACCGCTCCCCCTGCAAACGTGAACATGAACCCCGATGTAGACTTCCTTGAGTCTATGTCACCTGTCATATCTGCATCTGTGTAGCCCTCTAACACAGGTTTACCGTCACCATAGCATAGGCTCAACCTGGATGAGCCTCTTAGATACCGCAGTATCCATTTCACCGCTGCCCAATGCTCTTTGCCAGGATTGGCAAGATACCGGCTGACAACACCAACCGCATATGCTATGTCTGGGCGTGTACACACCATAGCATACATCAAACTTCCTACAGCTGACGCGTAGGGTATCTTCTGCATCTCTTCCACCTCTGTCTTCGTCTTGGGACACTGTCTGTCGCTCAATCTGAAGTGACCATCCAGTGGAGTACTGACCGGCTTCGCTGCATTCATATTGAATCGCTCTAGGACTTTCTCAATATACCGCTCTTGTGACAGCCAAAGCTTCCTGCTACTTCTGTCACGGGTTATCTCCATTCCTAAGATCTGTTTAGCTGGGCCCAAGTCTTTCATCGCAAAAGACTTGCCCAACTCTTGTTTCAGCCTGTCGATCTTCTTGATGTCTTTTCCCATGATGAGCATGTCATCAACATATAACAGCAGAACTAAGAAATCACCGTCTGAGAACTTACGCGTGAACACACAGTGGTCTGACTCCGTTCTGTCATACCCACGCTGTAACATGAACGAATCGAACTTCTTGTACCATTGTCGTGGAGCTTGTTTCAGCCCATACAAGCTCTTCCTCAGCCTACACACCATATGCTCCTTGCCCTTGACTTCGAACCCCTCTGGTTGGTGCATGTAGATCTCTTCTTCCAGGTCACCATGAAGAAAGGCAGTTTTAACATCTAACTGCTCTATCTCCAGATCCATGCTAGCCGCCAACCCAAGCAACACCCGTATGGATGTCATCTTCACCACTGGTGAGAATATCTCCTCGAAGTCTATACCTTTCCTCTGACCAAACCCTTTCACCACAAGTCTGGCCTTAAACCTCGTCTGTGAATTCTTCTGCTCAACCTTCTTTCTGAACACCCACTTGTTGCTCAAAGCTTTCTTGCCCTTAGGCAATTTCACTATGTCATAGGTATGGTTCTTATGCAAGGATTCCATCTCCTCTTGCATAGCTTTCAACCACTCCTCCTTATGCTCGTCGGCTAGGGCCTCAGAATAATCTTCTGGCTCTCCCCCATCAGTCAGCATAATGTACTCATGCGGCGAGTACCTCTTGGACGACTGTCTGTCCCTAGATGACCTCCTCACCTGTGGCTCAACAGGTGGATCAAGTGGGGGCTGCTCCCCTGGTCCATCTTCTGAAGGAACTCCCTCGTCCTCTGCACCTTGCTGTACTCCCCCGTCATCAGGCACCACGGGAGGAGTAATCGGATCCATGTCCTCTAGCTCACCAGAACTAGGCTGGTTCTTCTCTGGCTTACCAATGTCTTCGATACACTGATCTTCAAAGAAAACCACATCTCTGCTCCTGACGAGCTTCTTCTCGATCGGATCCCATAACTTGTAACCGAATTTTTCATCACCGTACCCTAAGAACACACACTGCCTGATCTTCATATCGAGTTTAGACCTCTCGTCCTTTGGTACGTGAACAGATGCCCTGCATCCAAACACCCTGAGATGATTGTACGATGGATCATGTCCAGTCCACACCTTCTCAGGTACTTCTCCATTCAATGGGGCTGATGGAGACCTGTTTATCAAATACACCGCCGTGCGCATTGCTTCTCCCCAGAACGTCTTGGGCAACTTTGCATGGGATAACATGCATCTGATTCTCTCAACAATAGTGCGATTCATTCGCTCAGCTACACCATTATGCTGGGGGGTCTTGGGAACCGTCTGTTCATGCCGTATACCCTGGGACTTGCAGTACTCGTGAAAGTCGCCAATGTATTCACCACCATTGTCAGTGTGGATGCACTTCAATGGTCTACCTGTCTCTCTCTCGACCATAGCATGAAACAATTTAAACACACCAAAGACCTCGTCCTTGGATTTCAAAGCATAAACCCAAACCCTCCTAGATGCATCATCTATAAAAGTAACAAAATACAATGCCCCACCCAAGGTTTTTGTCCTCATAGGACCACAAACATCAGAATAACCAAATCTAATGCATGCACTTTATTAACATGAGAAGCAGTTTTAACGAATGAAACTCTATGCTGTTTCCCTGATAAACAATCAAGACAGGTTTTAAGAGGCATACCTGTCACGTCTGGAAGGAGCTGCTTCCTCGCTAGTAGCTGAAGCCCTTTTTCACTCATGTGGCCTAGACGCCTATGCCACATGTCAATAGCCGAATCTTCCGCTGCGTTCAATCCACCCTTGCACATACTGACACTTGCCTTGTACAGGGTGCAACACTTCTTTCCTCTAGCCACGATCAATGAACCCTTGATGAGCTTCCATCGCCCACCAGCAAACCGGCTTTCATAGCCATCATCATCCAACCTTCCCGTCGACATCAAGTTGAGGCGAAGGTCTGGGATATGCCTCACATCCCTGAGAACCAATGTGCAGCCCACATCAGTTTTCACACAAATATCACCAACTCCCACGATCTTTGATACGCCAGAATTTCCCATCTTCACAGTCCCATAGTCACCTGACTTGTAGCTTGTGAAGGAGTCCCTGTGTGGAGTCGCATGAAAAGAAGCTCCCGAGTCTATCACCCAGTCGGTGCCCTGACTCGTAGCCGTGAGACATACATCGTGATCTGTAGAAAGAATAACTACCATGTCGCCATCTGAAGCGACCGCAGTGGAATCTGATTCATCTTCCTTCCCTTTTCCTTTCTTGTCGTTCTTACGACATTCATGCTTATAGTGGCCCTTCTTGCCACAATTCCAGCATTCAACATCTTTTCTTTTGCTCGACTTGCCTCTTGATTTATCTCGGGCCTTCCCGCCCTTCCTGTTCTTTCCTCTCCCCCCGTTCCTGCGTCACAAGAGCCTCTTGCTGAGTAGACCCCTGAGACTTCCTCCTTGTCTCCTCATTGAAGAGACAACTGGTTACCTGTTCCATGGATATCTTTCCGTCTGGCGCGGAGTTACTTAGAGACACCACCAATGTCTCCCAACTGTCAGGCAATGAACTAAGCAACAGTAAAGCCTGCAATTCATCATCCAGGACCATCTTCATAGAGGTGAGTTGGTTCACTATATTACTGACCTCATTCATATGCTCGGCCACAGAACCACCATCCTTGAACTTGAGATTCACAAGTCGCCTTATCAGAAATATCTTATTACCGGCTGTCTTCCTCTCATACAGCCCTTGTAATTTTAGCCATAGGCTAGCGGCTGAGGTTTCCGTAGACACATGGTGGAACACAGAATCATCCAATCATTGTCTAATAAACCCCACCGCCTTTCGGTCCATCTTCTTCCAATCATCATCAGTCATATCCTTAGATTTTGCTGATATGCCTGAGATTGGAGAATATAGGTCCTTGCAATAAAGCAAGTCCTCCATCTTAGCCTTCCATATGGTCCAGTTAGAACCATTGAGGCTGATCATCCTTGAGCCACCTTCCATAATTCAAAACCGATCCTACCCGTTCAATGAACTTAGCTCTGATACCACTTTGTTGGGGGCCTTACACAAAACCTTAGGATCTAGCCCTTCAGAACAAACCAGAATTATGGATAATAAAGCAATGAAAATAATCAATGCATCAATCACACACTACACAAGAGAATTTTACGTGGAAAACCCTCAAAGAGGTAAAAACCACGGGACCTCGTCCAGATCAACAATCCACTATGAAGTAGAACGTTTACAACCTTCTTCACTCACGCAGGAGTGGATAAACAATAAGAGAAATAGAGAAAACGGAGAGATCTAACCGATTACGAGGACATAGAAGCGCTGAGATGTAGATTGCACAGTAGAGAACCTCCACGAGCAGAACCTCCCTTCTATAAGCTTCCTCTCTCTCTTTCTCCCTCTCTCTCACCTTTGATAGCCCTAAACCCTTTAGCAAATCCCTTGCAAAGCTTTAGGAAACCCTCTTGCTGTTTTCTTCACACAACATACCCTAGAAAAATCATAGGGACCCCTTTTTATAGTTTTAGGAAACTCCTTTCTGCATCCTAGTTGCGAAAGGACTTTGCGCATCCCAGTTGCGAAAGGAGTTGCGCATCCTAGTTGCGAAAGGACTTGCGCATCCTAGTTGCGAAAGGACTTGCGCATCGACGGGTCAAAAAAAAAACCCATCACTCCCGCCTTTGGTAAACAAGGAAAACTATCATACCTGAGGAAATCAATTCCATTTCCTTGGTTACTTTTTATTTCCACCGATTCGAATTGCCTGCTCAAACAGAAACCTTCAAAATTACAATTTTTTGTAGGTCCAAGTCAAACACATAGATAGAGAGTTTATGAGAACTTTCGGTCCAACAAGACAACTGGGCCCCACTCCAAGCCATGGTGGACCAAGCCCAACCAATCTCGACCCTTGACACCTTAAGTGCAGCTGCATGAGCTTTGGCTCTAATCAACCACATGCATTGTCTCATTTGGACATGGACAGTATCCTGAATGGATCAGATTCCTATGATACATTAGTTGCTAGGCAATCCAAGCCGTCCAAGATCACTGACCCATCTACAGATGGGGCATACTCGCTGATACAATTATGATAATAACCATCCATCTGATTTTGCCACCACTCACTATTTTAAATTTAACCATCCATTAGAAAGCCATCAATCAGATGGTTAGGATTGCTTGATCTGTGCAATTATAGATATGTGATCCGTCCACAATGTGTCCCAAAATTTTGAATGGTCTGGATAACCAGACATGTGAAGAGAAGAGTCAACGCTATTTTAAAAGTGATGGTTACCCATCACAATCTAGCCAATGTAGATAGGCCCCAGAGAACTAAAGAAGACTGTCCTGAGCAGTACAAGAATCCTACTGTGCCAGCAACCTAAGTTTGGTATGATTGTTTCGTTTGCATGGGTAGATAAGATCTAACGGTTGAAATTGAATTCAACTTCAAAGCATAGCATGGCAGGGCAGCTCAATAGACCATTCATCTAGTGTGACCCACCATGGGTGGGCCACGGTTCTGAAAACTGCAAATCCAATTATCCTAAACTCCAACAGGTGGACCTTTTTCCTGTTTAATGGTGAATCATTTCAACCCAATTCTTTCAAAATAATCTATTTGTAAGCCACCCCCAATTGAGATTTTTGGGTGTTCATCACCCAGCCGGTGGGTCTCCCACCAGAAGTCCAATAAAGCCTCCTGCATGCTCCACCATAGGTATTTCACACCCTTCCTATTTCTCTTAAAAGAAAGTTCATTTATTAAATACAACCGAAAAGCAGGCGGACTGCGCTAGATGGATAACAATACACGTGAAGCACTTGGATCAGAGTTAGAAAATTCGAATATAATAGAAAAATAAGACGATCCAACAACACCAATGCCATTTAGAATCTAATAGATTTAAGGGATATCAGTTATTAATGTAAATCCACTAAGGGTGGGACCCACCACTATTGGAATCAGAATCACTGAAGTGAATGGATGCTGATGTGGATTTGCACGCTTTGGGGGTTCCACAAATAGCCACTTCCAGAAAGTGGCCCACCTCATATGATCCCACCAACTATCCATGCTTTCCTCTAGCTGTTTCTTTAAAGAGGAATGCTGCAAAGGGCATCAGATAACAATCTCCATGAAAGACAGCTGCAGGCATAACCAGCTTCACAGAACCTGAAAAAAGAATACAAATGAGAAAGCTGTCTACCACAGTGAATACAAACTCTCATGGCATCTATACACTTTACAGAGTCCTAGTAAATAGGAATCTCTAATTTTGGATCGTGGGTCTTCCTTTGCAGAACATACATGTGCAATTCATCAGGGATGGCCCACTTTGAAAATGCACAGACCCAAAATACGAGAGCCCCATATGTGAGAGATGGATGGTTAAAAAACATAGGTCTAGTGGTCCATATTCAATGTAAAGATGTGAATGACCAGCCTATTTTCGTGCCAGGGCATGTTGGTGGCGGACCCCGCATTCTGAAAAATCCTGGATCTAGTGCACATGTAGTGTCGGCACATTTAAGATGTAGAAAACCTCAAATCCCAGGCAAGCGAATCCTGTCTGCATTCCTCTTCGCATGGTGTATGCCACACTCAAGCTATTGCGCTATTGCACGTCGTCCCTCCAATATGGCTGAAAAGAGAATTTAATTGAGAGGCAGAAGATTGCATAGGCACAGGTTGTACTTATGTAAAAGAGATGATTAGTGTACAGTACACCTGAAATGTACCTTTGCTATACATTTGCATTGCTACTATTAGTACAATGCATTGTGTGCTGTAACGGCCATTACGTAAAGATGACGGCAGCAACTGTTACATGGTATGGGGTCATAATGGCCGTAACGGCTGTTCTAGAAAAAAAAAAAAAAAAAAAAACCTATAAAGGCCCTTATAGCCCTTGTAATGGCCCATTACGCCCACCATAAAGGCTGTAATTGTCCATTACGAGGCCGATACGGTAACATCAGTTACAGTGGCCGTAACGGCTATTATAGCCTGTATCGTAAAGGTAATTATGGTGGCCATTAGGGTACCATTACGGAATACCTTGGAACAATGTAGTGCAAATGTAAAGTATAGGTACATCTCAGGTGCACTGTATGCTATTCATATCTTTTACATGCGTACACCATAAAAAAGAGAGAAAAAAAGGCAAAGAACTTCAAAATTTCAGACTCTGCTACACATCTGAACCACTATTACAGATATAGTATATGTATGGTACAGTGTAGTGCAAGTGTATAGTATAGGTAAATTGCCAGTGTACCGTATTCTATTAATCTCTTTTACATACATACACCCTGAAAAAGAAAGAAGGCAAAGGACTGAAATTAAAATTTTGAAATGCTCACTAGATTCATGCCCACGTCTCCCAACGGTGGGACATAGGCTCGCATGACTCTCCGCAGAGGTGAACCCCACTCCAGCTGTAGCTTAATTTATAGTAGTAAAGGAATTTTATCCTTTCGAAATTCTTACATATGAAATTAACCTATTGACGGAATTCATGACTCAAATGTTTTGATAGTCTCTCTTTTGTCTTCCTCTTTCACTTTTGGCTCGGCATGTGCTTTTCTCTTTGACAAAGTCAGTCAAGGATAGAAAGACCTGGACCGAACTTGCAATGGGCCCATCCAGGCCAATCAACCAGGTCAGACGGGCCCTTCCATTTCTAAAGAGCATTAAATCTCAATATCGTTGCCGTGTGCAAATAGAAGTGTAGAGCTGTCAATGAGCTGGGTGTGCAATTTAAGATTCTATTTCCGCCTTGACATGCAACCCATTCAATAGATTGGCCCCACAATGAGGAACACTTGGTCCAAAAATCAGCCCCATCCACTGATCAAGTGGACCACACTTGTATTTTTCTATTTATCAATGGTTATACACTGTTTTCTATGGTGTGACTCACTTGATGAGTGGATAGAGCTGATTCTTGCACTAGGTCATCCTCATCGTGGGGCTAACCTATTAGGAGGATTGGATGTCACGAGCACTTAACAGGTTGGAAGTTAACCACTGGGCGGACCATAACCTGTGGTCCAACCAGTTGGACTTGAGAGGGGACTCACTTCTAGGCCCATGGACCACAACTGAGTGTGATTTTCGACCACAAAAAATTAACAGCATGGACAAGGACCAGATTTGAGAACATCTTCAGTTGAGGCCCAACCCAAGCTGGAGCCTAGGCATGTTTTTAGCAGTCCAGGGCAAGGCCGTGCCTGATTTTTTTAGGCCTGCAGTCAAGCACTTTAGTTTTAGGACCTGCAAATGAACAGGCCCAACTCAAGTAGACCATTGCTCAAGCACAGACCACCAACGACTCTACTGAAAGTGGCTGGCCGACTTAACGTGGGACCAAGGTTTTAAGATGGTGATGACTTCATAACAGTACCATCATATAATGGTAACAGCCGTTATGAAATGGTAAAAAAAGAGGGGAAATGAAAAATGTCCAGCCATAGAAAACAATTAATCCATTATAATCCATTATTCTCTAATTGAAAATAGCATTATAATCCATAACATAATTCAGTTATGATTAAAAAATAGCTTCCGTAGGTAGTGGTCATAAGATAATTGCTGTTGTTTAAAAGGCGTTCTTTTTTATTATTATTATATTACATAACAACGGAGAGTGACGTTCTCACTGTAACAGCATTATGATGAGTGTTATGCATTTAATTATTATTATTATTATTATTATTTATTCAAACCTTGTGTGGGCCAATAAACCAACTACATTGGTTTAATTACAAGGAACCAAATGTTTAGTGACCAGTCCAGTTTTTAATGAAAACAAGGCTCAAGCATGGGCCCGCAAACATAAACATCCCCATCATACACATTAAAATGTAATGTTCCTAGCGCCATCAAATGATTCCACATTACTTTACGAGCCTTGCTAAGTCTTCCGTGTGTACAAGTCAGTTAATGCACATACCACCGCAGGTGCAACATCCAGCCATCCGTCAGAAGGATAACACTATGTAGATTCCTTATCCCAAGAATCAGTTGGTCCACTAGGCATATGGGCTGCCTGCAATTAACTGAACAAAATATACAGTTGTGGAGAAATAGTCCAAAGTTTTCTAATGCATCCATTTCTAATATCATGGCACACCTGCTGAGTGGACCGCCGTTATCTTCGGGCAGTAGCATCTACACGATGAGGTCCACATGATGGATGGATTGGATATCTCGCCTCTCTCCATGCTGGCATATGTGGTGGTGTGTGCATTCGTGTACTTGTACACACGCATGCGGGCTTAGCAAAACTCTTTATCTTACAACCAATATTAAAGCAAAACCCCCCAGAAGGATTGGTTTTCTGGCTAGCTGGATTGAATATTTGTTCCAGGGTAAATATACAACACTTGGCGCGTAATAACCACACCTACACTTGGCTTCCAATAATCCAGATTCTAGACCATTCATCTGGTGGGCCCCACCATGGATCAGCACTTTTCGACAAAATCTACCGATTGGACAATTCTAGCCATGTGAGAATTGGCCTGCAAATGGACAGTTAAGAAGAAAGACATAGGCAACAGTCCATATGCAGCTAGGCCCAGCAACAGACGGGCCTGGGCCTGGTTCAGGCCAGTTTTGAAATCAATGGGCCAGGCCTATTAGAAGTATTGATTTTGACTGGCCCAGGCCCGCCTATTGCCAGCCCTATATGCAACAGCAAAAAGTCGACTGATCAGCTGGCTGGAATTATTTGATCCATTACCCCTTGTCTGCAAAGCCCACAAGATGAATGACCTAGGACACAGTTTTCACCTTTTATGGCCTCCTATTGGCAACTGAAATAAAGGTCTACCTAAGCATGAGGGTCCTATCAACTTTCAGGAAGGAATGATATGATGTTTTCCTTGAGTATATGCATATCCTCAGTTATTCAGTTCGTACTCATGGGACCTGTGGTTTTGGTGATCCTAACCACTGACCATCCTCAAAACTCTTCCAGATTGGAGTATCCTAGCCCTCCAATCTTTAGTCTCTTGTCAGTTGAACATGGACCATCACTGCATTTCCTTTCTTAATTGTCTATTTGCCGCCAGTGAAAGGATTAGGGTTGTCCCATTGAAAAAAAATATGCCCCAGTAGTATAAACTGCAGAGCAGAGTATGTTATGCATATCCTCAGGGCAAGGATCATATAATTCCTCCTTTAGAAGTGGACCACATGCCCTTCATCCAATGGCAAGGCCTCACTAGACTGCCAATCTCTTTTTCTGAAAATTACATGTATACCTTCAACTGTAGTTTTGGTCTTTTGCTGAAGTACTGGTTTGGATGGTTGATCCTAGTGTGTCATGAGGAGGGTATGAGTCGCTTCAAATGTCTAGGTGCACTCAAGCTGAAAATGGTTTTGTTAGATTTGCACAACAAAAGCAATGTAGGAAACTAAAAACAAAATTATTTAGAACCAATGTACAGCTATGAGAGATGAGAACTGATGCATCTCCAAATATCCAGATGAACTCAGATTTAGTAAATAGATTAGTTCAAATTGTGGTGTCTAACTGCTTG
Source organism: Magnolia officinalis (assembly GCA_021015155.1). Classification (NCBI taxonomy): domain Eukaryota; kingdom Viridiplantae; phylum Streptophyta; class Magnoliopsida; order Magnoliales; family Magnoliaceae; genus Magnolia; species Magnolia officinalis. Next base: position 8,135,514 of record JAJHSJ010000003.1, read on the forward strand.
GGTGTGCGCGCACGTGTGTATCCTTTTGTGTGCATGTCCAATGCCTCTGGAAGCATGGACAGGAATTGCAATGCCTCCACAAGAAGTTTCACACACACACACACCACACACACACACACACACACACACAGAGGTAGACAACCAGTTGAACTTTTGCTTGGAAATCATGAGGATTCCTCTTTCAAATCTTGGTGATAGGTGAAACAGGACAGCAAAGCCACGTAATAGCTAGTCAAGGTCGTGATGGCTATGACGACGATGATTTTGATTGTGAGAGTTCGATAGCTCCAAGCTACATGACTCAACAAGCAGTATCAGAGACTGTTTGTAATGTCTTGGAACCATTTCTCATGTCAAAGGTTTGGGTGCCTGGGAGTAGATTTCTCAAACCACAGCCTAATTGCTTTAGTAGAAGTTTGAATGTGTTACTTGTCAAGAAAAGAAGACAATAGGTGGAAAGTGGTGAGAATTCTTACCATGCAGTTTCTACATGTTGGGCTGAGGGTCAGTAATGGGTGGAACCATGTTGGCACATGAGCAGGATTAATGTGAGCATCTGTCATGACTGGTTCCAAGAGCCAGTTAAAAGAGGAAGGTTGATATCTAACGGGGAACCATTTGTAAAACGATGATTATGATATTAACGGTACAAAAATGCGCGCGCACACACACAACGTATATACAACAGTATGCCTTATTACTACTATGGTCGGGGCTAGGCCCAACTTGACCTGACCCAATAGACAAATGAGCTTGACTTGAGCCTGGTTTGAATACTAATTGATCTTAAACTTTTAGACCCAACCCTAGCCTGGTGGGCCTAAGAATCTAAACCCAAGACTGATAGTAACAGGCCAAGCCCGAATACCTGATGGGCTGGCCCAAAGCATTGACACCCTCATAGAAATGTCTCAGGTTTGATAAATAAGCATCCTTTTAACAGTACTTGTCATCTTCTTTTTGATAGGATTAGTAGAATAAATGCTGGGTTAGTTCGGTTGTTTTGCTTATTAGGGGAGGTTATTTTTGTGGAGTTTGTTTTGCCTCTGTCCCGAATCAGGATCCAGCATGTTTCACCACCCATCATGGCTGACATACTGAGATGGTCTGACAATTTGAACTGTCCATATTATTATTACTCCCGTAAATAAGATATTGTCCCATAATCCTGCACCAATGATGATTCTGAACTTTGGTTTTTAGAGTTGATGGGAGCCGTTGAAGATTTTCTTTTCACTGTTCTAAATTCATCTATAGATAGTGATGTTCACAATCATCCATTCAGCTTAATTTTCATAAGAGCATGTATATCATATTGTCCACAACATGAACAGTTCCAATCATCCGACCACTCAGAACGTGGGCCCCATGGGCGGTGGCACCTGCTGGATCCTGACAGAGACAAAACAAACTCATTTCTATGTTGTGCCTCTAATCAAACACACAGTCGTGTGCAGATTTTGGTCATGTTGCTTGTCCTCAATTTTGAAACGATGATAGTATTATAATTCAGGGGCCGAAGCAAGCATTTGTGTTGCTTGTCCTCATTCCCACAGTTATGTCTCTTTGGTACTACTTTTTTATATGTTAAAGACATTTTTTTTGAACAAATTAAACATATGTTCGCATTCATTGGATTTTGGGTATAGCATGCATTTGGGCAATGGTTTTGAATATGTACATAATCTGTGAGTCTCCTGCTCGTTAGATGAGCTGGTAGAGACAATGTAGTATGTGTGAGTGATCCAAGGTTCAATCCCTGGTAGTGTTACCTTTCAAAAAAAATGTACATAATCTGTGACTTTTCCATTCTCTATTCCATTGATTTGTGACCAAAGATGAGGCAGATTTGGACATCCATGGAAGGTCTTGAAACTACCCCCTTTTTCTATTGCTTCAAACTGGTTTCCTTTTTATTCTTGAGATGACTAGGATGCAATTCAAGTCCTATAGATCATTTGTATTTTATAAAACAATCATTCATTCTTTCAGTTTTCTGTGAATTCTACCAAAATATCATGAATTGTTATGAAACATTATCTTCACAATAGGATTGATGATGGAGCAATTTCCTTGCAAATAGAATATTATTTCAAATATATTGAGCAAGTTGCGGTCTCAATCCTTGCAAAACTAGAATCTTCTCACATTCTCCAAACAGGGAACAGTTCCCTCATTCCAAACTAAACTGCTTCATTTGAGGATATGTTCATTTCGAATGCAAAACTGAAAAGGAACATCTCAATCATGATAATTTATTGGGCTCTCGTAAAGGCTGAATTCTGTGGTTGCTCTTTTTTGTCCTCTTGGGGGATTGGGATGGCGACTTTGGAGACCCCAACTAGTGGTTTTGTAGCAGGGGTTCTGTTTTTAGCTATCTCAATATTGGTGTTGCACTTTTGTTTTGATCTGGTGATGAGAGGGTCACTCCTGTGGTGTGGTGTGTGTTCGTGTGTGTGTGTGTGTGTGTGTGTGTGTGTTTTTTTTCAGATTTTTTGGGTTAATGAAATTTAGTTATCTTTCAAAAAAAAAAAAAAAAAAAAGGAAGAAGAAGAAAGAAGAAGAAAACAATAAACTGCCTCATGCCCCACCAATAGTTTCTCTGACTCAATTGTTGGTGGTGTGATTCATTTATCAATTATGGTCATGTATGCTCCTTACTCTGCTTGTAGATCACAGAAGTGCTGTAGTGATTTGCATCAGGAATTTAATAGGCAATTTGCCATAAATGTGTGAACGTCATACATGTTTTCACCATCAGGGCCCATCATAGTCATTCCCTGGGTCCAAATCAGAATGATCTGCTCATCAGGTTCTCCAACGTGTATGAGAAAATGGATGATTAGAAAATAAGACGACTAGTAATTTTTATATTTCAATGTAGATTTGCAGCTCACCTCATGAGTGGACCTGGATTTTTGGATAAGACGTGTTACCAGTGAATGATCTTGTAAGTTCACTAAATTTTACTAAAGAAGAGATGGCAAGCGACAACTAGGGAAGTAAATCATGAGTTACCTCTTGTTACTCTCTCTTTTGCAAGTGAATTAGCTACTTCATTCGCGTCCCTTAAGTCATTAGAGATACTATTCACAGTTGAATAGAGAACTCTAATTCCCAAAATGGCAAAATTTAATTTCCAAAAATTGTAGTTGGATCTATTTTATTGTGTACCAACATGGCAGAAAAAAATATATATAAAAAATAAATTAAAAAATAAAAATAAAAAAATCCTGGAACTTCAGTACATGCGATTCAAGTACAATAATAAATGTTGAGAACCTAATTCCAATACCTCTCTCTCCCACTCACACCCACAAACAAAGATAAGGGAGAGAAAAAACTGGGAATTGAATTTTAGGTGACAATATTTTTGTGAATTGTACACGAGCGTGTATTCAAGGAACAATAGTGCCCCACTTCCAGATACCTGGCAGCTACAAACAGTCCTTCCCCCATTTTATAACCTTTGGGATTTGCCAAATTGTACACAAGGCACCATGCTTGTACTTGTATTACAATTTATAAGTAATTAGTTACTGTCTTTCATTGCTCATTATTTATTAAAAACAAAAACAAAACAAAAAAAAGAAAAAAGAAAAAAAAGAAAAAGAACATTTCCACTTACTGCTGGTGAGGATAGAGTCATCTAATATATAGTGTTGGCCCACTCATCATCATCAACATCATGGCCTTGTCCAGCTATTTGGGGCCAGCTTAATTCCCATGATTGACTGGCAAAATTTCAACAACCACCTATCAACCTGACATCAACCCTCCTAAGTTACCAAGCTGTGGCATGGCCGGCGCATCGAAACCAAGCGGAGCTGTACACTCATTATGTGCATTACGTTCTGCATAAAGCATAAGGTAGTGATGTTTTAACTAACTAAAGTAGAATAAATTTTAGTACAGCTACCAAATATGTAGGCCTGTAAGCCACCACAAGATAGATGATGAACCCTAACAAACCTATAGGTTAAAACTCATATAAATAAGCAAGACCCAGAGTGAATCTTTAAAATACGAACAATGAAAAGCGAGTTTGGAGCAACCATATACATCCAATGTGATTCTAAAGTGAATGCCGTCTCTCTTGCAAAAGAGGGAGAGACGAGAGGATTAGTCAGTATAGGCTATTCATTGCCTATACTAATGCTGCTGAAGCTTCGTAGCTCTTTTCTTTTAGTTTAATAAAGTTCAGTTGTCATTTCCAAAAAAAAAAAAAAAAAAACATATAATCTAATGTCAACCCACAACTAGTTTCCTTTAGTGACTATAGAATCAATAGCGCCTATCTTATACTCCATCTAGTGTCGGGTCCATCATATGGTAGAATTGAAGGCCAGACAAGTGTAGAAGAAACGGGAAGATCATCACTTCTTTTTTTTGGGTTAGCATGTTAGTACACACCCCACTGTCAGTCACACCCCATGGAAAGATTATCACATTTGCTTAAACTTCTAGGCAGAGAATGACATGAGAAATTTGAATAACAGTTAATGAGACGATATAGTTTGAAGTTTGCAGTATGATATACTTACCTCTTGTGAAAATCTTAGTTTCCAGAATGCAAGAGCACCAACCAACTTGAAATCAACATCCTGCACTAGAAAAGGAAGATGACTTTTAAATACAAATGGATGCGACCACTGAAATCTGCTTAAAGAAAGTGTATTTCATCTAAACTTCGGTTAAGGCTAATGTGAACATTCGAATGCTTAGCATCCCCTGATATCCCTAAATATATGCCATGAAAGCTTCAAATAATGACATTCCAGTTTCTAGAATCTCACAGACTTCCACCAATAACTAGATTGTCCCCGGGATTCATTAGAACCCTTCACATTCATGGCATGACCAAAATACTGTGACTTGGGGGCCCAGCTACCCGAGAGGTCTCCCCTCTTAAATAATTTGAAGCCCTCTGCCCAATAGAAAACCTAGCCCTTAGACCTTGGCAAAAACATCTCGGGGCAGTAGATCTATTGTTAAAACAAACAAATAAATAAATAAATAAATAAATTTACACTGTCCAAATAGACCACAAGATTGCCACAAGGGAAGACGCCATAAACCATTTTTCTTCTTGCCGAACTTTTCCCCATTCCAAGCGACAAAACAATCATTAATCAAGCTAGTCATCACCCAGCTCATTCCAAAGAGGTTAAGGAGATCAGACCAAATGTTCATAGCAACCTCATTATGGATGAAGAGATGATCTACTAATTCAGCCCTTCTAAGGCACATAATACAGATGTGAGTTGGCATCCTCCTCTTTTTCAAATTATCGATAGGAAGGATCTTGTTCTTAGCCACAAGCCATGCAAAAAAAAAACACTCTAGGCAAACCCCTGAGGCTCCAAATAAGACCCTCAGAAAATAGAGATGGAAGAAGAACAACTGCGAAGCAATCTATAATATGATTTGTCGAGAAAGAATCTGATGGGGTAATCTTCCAACACTAGACAGAGAGGGGGACAAATCCCTTAAATGGTTAAGCGAGAGCAATAAACAACTGGGACTGCTTATCTGCCTTAGGCAAGTTTGGATTGCCTACACTAACAATAAGCATGAAATTTACTGCAAGACAAAATAATGGTTTTAACAACACCACTAAAAGTTAGAAATTCCATAATGACCAACTGTGGATTTGTCTCAATGACTTGAATGTTGTGATTTGTATTATCTCCTACCTATTGACTAGCCTAAACTGGATTGGCAAACTGGAAAAAGTCAAACTTGATGGAGTGTACAAAGAAAACACCAGGAAGAAACGGAAAATCATAATGATGTCATATGAGCATCAAAAGAAATAAGGAAACCACACACACACACACACAGAGAGAGAGAGAGAGAGAGAGAGAGAGAGAGAGAGAGAGAGAGAGAGAGAGAGAGAGTTTTGAACCAGTGCATCTAGTGTTCTAGATAAACAGCCAATATAAATAAATAAATAAATAAAACATGGTGCAAACCTTTTTTCTGAGACAGTGACCAAATATTAAAAGAGCCCAAAAACAAGACTTCAGGAGCAAGATCGCAAGCGGAAGGTGATCCTGTCATCACTGCACCTCAAACAACCCACATCAAAAAACAAAACAAAACAACACAGAAAGACTCAGGCCAAGACGTCCAAGGCCAGTTCCAAAAAAGGAAGGTCACCTAAATACAATTGACTTCCAATCCCTTTGCAACATAGCCATAGGATTCTCTACAAATTCCGAAAGCACAATAGCCCACCCAAATTCCATAACAGCCATCGAACCTTTAAGAGAGACAAGAGGTGAGTATTTGCCATCAAATTCCTCCCTCTCTAAGTGCCATAGAAAACTGCAAATGTGACTAGGTTACAAAGATTCTTTCATGCACCGAAAAATGGACCGTCAGACATCCTGCAATCACATAAAAAATCGACCTCTCAGAACAACTGAACATCAAACATCGCAAAAACAAATGATCGCAAATGACCCTCGCAAACCAGTAGAGAAGAAACAAATGATTGATAGGCCACGACGATCTGCGAGGGGCCATAAGCCGAATCCCAAATATCTGGGATGAGCCTGTACGTGAAAGATCGTTGCATGCAGCAGGATGAGCCTGTACGTGAAAGATCGTGGAAGTAGACGGAACCATTAAAGCACGTGGAGCAACGCGGGAGGGACTGGGTCATTCCAGTCGAGAGTTTTACGTGAAAATGGGTCTTCAGTTGCGAACGGGTCTTCAGTAGTTGCGTTATTTACGTCACTTTTATTTCATGCAGTTATGTTCTGTTTTACGTGCATTTGCATGTGTGGCTTTACGTGTGTCTGCGTCCAGTTGTTAGTTTCTCGTTTCCTTTTGTTTCAGTCAGCTTTGCTTATTTAAGCAGCCAACAGTTGTCAATGAAGAATCAAGTAATCAATTATTATCCAAACCTTGCGGTACTTTCTCACCCGAAGAGAAAACATCACTTTATCGTTTGAATATTTGTTGGGACCTATCATTGGTATCAAAGCCAGGTTGGTTATGGGAACCAATAAAGAGCGTATTGAGCAGCTGGAAGATGGGCTACACAGGATGGAGCTTAGCATGGCCGATAGGCTTCGTTATGTGGAAGAAACTCTCAACCGCCTCTCCGATGTCTTGCTTGCAAACCAGGAGAACCCCAACCACGACAACCATCACCGAGAAGGCAACGACGGGGGACGGCTGGTGGTATCTTCCAAAACAGCAAAGCTTGACTTTCCTCGATTTCAGGAGATGATCCGACGGAGTGGTTCAATCGTGTGAACCAATTTTTTGAGTTCCAAAATACTCTCGAAGCCCAAAAAGTCTCCTTGGTCTCCTATCACTTGGAAGGAGAGGCCAACCAATGGTGGTAGTGGATTTGCAGGACGTTTCAAGAAGAAGGACGAGCTCTCTAGTGGGCAAATTTTGAAGACGAACTCTGGGCTCGTTTTGGGCCTTCGGAGTGCGAAGATTTTGATGAAGCCCTTTCGCAGATAAGGCGAGTTGGTTCTTTGCGTGATTACCAACAGGAATTCGAGCGCTTGGGCAATTGAGTACAAGGATGGACGCAAAGAGCTCTTGTAGGAACTTTTATGGGCGGCTTAAGAACGGACATCTCGGATGGTATACAGATGTTTAAGCCCCAGACATTAAAAGAAGCCATCAGGTAAGAATGAAGGATGATCAACTTGCTAGACAGAGGAGGTTTGTAAGGTCTGCACCACCAACGCGAGCTCCCCTAGCTCTTCCCCCTACTCATCGAGCAGCACCACCAGCCCCTGCCGTTCCTATGCGGCGACTTTCTTAGGACGAAATGCAGCGGAGACAAGCCCAAAACTTATGTTTCAATTGTAATGACCGTTTTACTGCAGGACACAAATGTTAGGGACCACGGATACTCATGTTGGAGGGTTACGAGGATAATGGCGACCTGTTATGCGACGATGTCACCGAAGAACAGCCAATTGGAGAAAATCACGAAGGACTTCCTGAACCCAAAATTACGCTACATGCACTGACGGGATGGACCGCGCCAAAAACTATGCGGATCGCTGCCAGAATCTGTGCCCACAACGTCATTGTGTTAATCGATAGCGGATCGACTCACAACTTCATTAGTGAGCGTATGGCCAATCTGCTGCGTCTACCGGTGGTGCCTACGAAAAGCTTCACGGTCCGAGTTGCTAATGGAGAAAATCTCAGATGCCAAGGGAGGTTTGAGGAGGTACAAATCGATTTGCAGGGCATCCTTTTTTCTTTAACCCTTTATTCATTACCTCTCACAGGTTTAGATGTAGTTTTGGGAATTCAATGGCTTGAGCTCCTTGGTTCCGTGGTGTGTGATTGGAGGGAGTTAACCATGGAATTCATGTGGGAAAACTAGACCAAGAGATTGGTAGGCATCGACGGGCAAAATATCCAAGCGGCATCAATCGAAGAGTTAACTAAAAAAATTCATCCTAGCCATGCTCTGTTTGCTTTATGCCTACAGGTTGCCCATACGGAACAACAAGAGAATATTCATTCAAGCATGCGGGAGATATTGCAGGAATTCTCATATTTGTTCATAGAGCCCTCGAGCTTACCACCAACACGGGAGGTAGACCACGGCATTGCCCTTAAGGAAGGAACCGAACTGATTAATGTTCGGCCTTACAGGTATGCGCATTATCAAAAGAATGAGATTGAGAAGCAGATCCAAGATATGCTGCAATCCGGGCTTGTGCGACCCAGCACTAGCCCCTTCTCATCACCTGTATTGCTGGTAAAAAAGAAAGACGGGAATTGGCGCTTTTGCACAGATTATCGCGCGCTCAACGCCGCAACCATTAAAGACCGATTTCCGATCCCCACCATGGATGATATGTTGGATGAGCATATCCATAAAACTGCTTTCCGAACACATAATGGACATTACGAATACTTGGTTATGCCATTCGGCTTATGTAATGCACCTTCCACATTCCAAGCTATCATGAACTCCATCTTTTGACATCATCTTCGAAAATTCATATTAGTTTTCTTTGATGATATTTTAGTCTATAGTCCGGATTGGGATCAACATTTAGTGCATGCAAGGCAGACCTTCGAAATATTGAGGCAGCACAGATTCTTTGTTAAAGCTAGCAAATGTGCATTTGGGTAGCAAGAATTGGAGTACTTGGGGCATACCATCACTAGTCAGGGCGTGAAGGTGGATGAAAATAAAATTGCTGCTATGGTAGCCTGGCCTCGACCTACTAACATTTCGGAACCACGTGGGTTTTTAGGTTTGACAGGGTATTACCGGAAGTTCGTCAAAGATTACAACATTATAGCTCGGCCTCTCACCAATCTTCTCAAAAAAAGGTCAATTCGGATGGCATGGAGAAGCTGAAACCGCCTTTCGTGCTCTCAAACAGGCCGTGACGACCACTCCTATATTAGCCATGCCAAACTTCAACGATGCTTTCACTATTGAAACGGACGCATCCGGGGAAGGAATTGGAGCGGTCCTATCTCAACAAGGCAAACCAGTGGCATACATGAGTCGAGCCCTCGGAGTGACCAAGAAATCCTGGTCGACGTACGCCAAAGAAATGTTGGCTATCGTCGAAGCCATACGCACCTGGCGGCCTTACCTTCTAGGCCAAAAATTCTATATTCAGACCGATCAACATAGTCTCAAATATTTTCTAAAGCAACGAATAGCAACTCCAGATCAACAAAAATGGGTTGCTAAGCTTTTGGGCTATGATTATGAAATAGTTGATGCTCTCTCTCGAAAACAGGGCAGTCCCATTCTTCACCATATTTTCTTTCCATAGGTTAGCTTATGGGAGGAAATTAAAAAAGCTGCAAAAGAAGATCAGTACATTCAGTTGAAGGTCCGTGTGACCACAGAACAACCTGGAGGTTCATATACATGGCGCCAAGGGCTATTACTATACAAAGGAAGGGTCATTATTCCGAACGATGCCACCTTAAGGGCCAAACTGTTACACAAAATGCATGACACCAAGGTGGGAGGTCATTCGGGCGTCTTACGTACGTTCAAAAAGCTGGGACAGCAGTTTTACTGGCCTGGGATGCATAGAGCAGTGCAAAACTATGTCAAAGTATAACATCCTGGTTCTCAAAACCCGAGGATAGTCGCTCGAGTACGAGAACCCGAGTATTACGTTATGAAGTGGACTAACATATATCTAAATAGCGGCAAATTCCATAACATGGAGTAAAGCAACATTGCATAAACTAAGAATATCAAGAGTGACAACAACGAAGCTTAATACATGTAAAATGAAAGTAACATGGAATCCCTCACCAGGGTAAATGTTATTACAACTCAGATAAAACTTAAAGTCTAAAATATGAAAGCGAGTAAATCCTAAAATATCAATTGAGCTCCAACGGCTCAACCACTTCGGCATAGAGGCCCTCCTCACCAAACTCCACCTCAGCCGTCCCTGGAATCCCATTGTAGGGGTCTCCACCTATTCATCATACCTGTGTCTATTTGGTGCAACCGCACGATTGGGTGAGTGAAAACTCAGTGGGAACTTCCCACAAGGATTCATGCATATCATATCATTCCAGGACAGTTTAAATCAACATATTCAAATTACAAGGAGACAAATCATGAAATTTCAAATGAATGTATGGGTGTATAAATGTATGTTCAAGTCACAGATCTGGGGATGCACATCCAGCTGTCAAAATAAAGGGTCGCCCAAGGCGAACTAGTCACCCCAGAAAAATACTCGTAGATACACCCAAAGAGAACTAGCCACTCGGAAAAGACCATGCAGACCACCCGTGGTAGATTATCTACTTGGAAAAAGCCATGTAAGTGAGTGCACCCAAGGATATCTCCTGGAAAAATACACGGGGTACGCCCAAGGAGTGTCTAATCCCGAAAAAGCCTCATGAAAAGAAAGAGCGCCCAAAGTGACCCAAATGCACAGGTTCTGTGAGTTAAACTAAAGTGTTGGAACTTTCAGTAAATCGAACAGAATGTGGTTTACATTGAGCACCCGGAAAAGCTCATATATCATGCATGAATGTCATGTACTATGATGCTCGTGCACATTCCATAGAATTAACAAGATTACCCTCACAAGCATGATCAAGACTTGTAGTCCTTTAATAGGATATCCAGCATTCAAAGATGAACTCAATATAAATTCATTTACTTTCCCAAGGTCCAAAGGAGGGCCCACATGTAATATATCAAGTGTAATTAGATTTGAGACAAGTTCATTCAACATTTCTTACAACAGAAGACATTCGACATGTAATCCACATTATAGGGTCTATAAGACAAAATAAAATGTAATTTGAAGGCTCCTGTCATACCCACTAGAAATGTACCTATATTTAAGCAATCGCATATGTGCCATAGAGGGTACAAGGCTTAAATTCTATACGCATGGATAATCTATATAGAATAGGAATCAAAGCATTAACTCATATACATCAATGACAGGAACAAATTCATATTCACAACATTTTAAAAATTTTCTAGACATTAAATTTAAACTAAGATAGAAACTAGTGGTTGTAAGAGTCAATAAGGGTAATCCTTCGCTATATGATTTATAAATATGAAAATTCTCTATTTCATGCCATGATTAGTAGAAGCATATACAACCAATCGCAAATAGAAATCTTAGGATAACATTCTATAACCATGGTTAACAGATTAGAGTAATAGAGATTAAGAGTTAATGACTATCAACCCAAACTAAGAGCAAGAAGGATGAAATCAACATTTATGATTCTATATTAGAGGATTAAGCTAACATGGAAATGAATGAATGAAAGAAGCCATGTGGGAAATCCCTCGCCTAGAAGGGTATTCTTCTAAATTTGAGTCTTCAGGTAAGGTGAGTTCACAAGTTCCTAAATCAAGGCAAATGAGATTTTAGGTACTATACACGTAATGGGCTATGGGTCATTTGTGATCGCTTTCATTTAGTTGATTTGAAAATAATTGAGGGCGAGTATCCTTCCAGGGTTACACTTGTAAATAGCCCTGGATAGGGAGTTACCAAGTTCCAGTGAGTCACGACTGAGTTGACTCGGTCGGACTCCCCAATCCTAAACTAGCAACTAGCTGAACATCGAGTTTAGGGAAACCACCTACTGTGGTAGCAGTTGTTGGGTTCCAGAACTAGTGAGGCTTGTCAAGTTCTCTTGAGGTGGCATCAGCCATCAGTTTGAGGGTTATTTAAGATCCGACTCAGTTGAGAAGAATCCAGCCAGTTACTTTTTTTTTTTATCGAGTCGATAGCAATTTAAACTACTAGTTATAGAGTTTTACTTGAGCAGTGATCGTTTTGATCTGCTGAACGAGTTTGGAAGAGGTGCTCCACTTCGAGATGTCGAGATCAGGGGACACACTACGTTGACCCGAACTCAGCCGAGTTGAGCTCGGCTTGGCAGCAACAACCCCTTCACGATTCCTCCTTCCTTTCTCGTTTTCCCTTGCCCTTTTCTTTCTTCCTTCCTCTGCATTCCTTTCTTCATTTCTTCTATTGCAAGGACCAGGAACCCCACCCCACAACTTGACCGAGTCGAGCTGGTGAGGTAGTGAGTTGGCAATTTCAGCTGGACGGATGGAAAGTCTCACCAGCAGCTAATTCCTCTCACACTCTCCCTACTTTTCTCTTGTAAGACCTGTAGAACCCGTATCCCAACCCGTACCATTCCGTAGGCTTCCGCGGTCTTCCCGGTCGAATTTCGGCAACCTTCGACCCTTTACCGGCGTTTGCGCGCGACCTTGATTCACACGCCGTCAACCCGAGTCGACTCAACCTAAGACTGGTACCTTAGCGACCGCGCCGTCTCCGCAGTTCCGATGCCGCGACTCGCGCACCAAGGCGATACCCAGGCCAAGAGGTGTGGGCCCGCGTCCGGTTCGAGAATAAATGCCGCGCGTTGCAATCCCTAGAAAACATCACATCAATCCTATCAATCACATCAATCAAGTACTCCATCCCATCATGTCAAGTACAAACACCCATCCCCAAGCAACCCCTAAAGTCAACACACTCTCTCCACCCATCAATTACACCTATCCATCACTCACATCTCTCACCTATCATCTCTCTCTCTCTCTCTCTCTCTCTCTCTCTCTCTCTCTCTCTCTTCCTCATTTCTCTCTCATTTCTCCCCAAGCTCCATGAGAGCAACTCACGTCCAACCTTCCCTCCATTTTTCCACCCACCATAAAGCTTCATACCCCATCATCCAACCTCCAAAATCCAATCTCAACCATTGATTCTTTCTCCTTGGAGCTAGATTGCCCTAGTGCGGAAGAAGGAGTAGTTTTGAAGGTGGGTGCTTCTCTCTCTCTTTCTCATTTTTGTGTGATGTGTGGCCCACTCGAATGGACCCACCATGATGTATGTCTTATCCAAACCGTCCAAGTCATGTGGACCCTACCTTATGGTGGTGGAAAAACCAAGTATCAGATTGATTCAAACCAGGTGGGCCACGTTTATGTGGGACCCACCACGCTCCATGTGTTTACCATGCCGTCCAGCGTCTCTGGACGCTGGATGTGATGAGAATGGGGAGTGTACTGACAA